>CM077644.1:23804374-24114374 GCA_039707465.1 Rhabdophis nuchalis | reverse complement strand
TTTGCATACTTGAAAATAAAATCATACAAAGCTGCAAAGTAGCCCCCATATGGTCCCATTTTTTTTAATATGTTAAGATCAGAAAGTGAGCTACAACTCTGAGAAAAGTGTTGGAATCGTGTACTTCTCCTTTTCCACAAACAAACATGGGCCTGCATTGTGCTGAGAAATTATTTCATGAAGAAACTTCCTTTCCCCTTTGGGATATGAAAATATTGTTTACAGCAGCTGTGTGGGTAGGATTTATATTATAATTCAGTGAATCCCCAGAAAACGGACTAATTTCAGTCATCACCAAGGACTCCACTGTTCAACCTTGAGCTACAAATACTCTCCTCTACCAGCTTTGTAATCTTCCCAATACACATTTCGTCAGCACCAACTCTAGAGTTTCTGATATCAGGTTAAGAACCTTTTAGAAAACTCATTTTTACAAGTTTTCTTAAACCTAAGAAATACTATTCATTGATTCAACATTACTTCCTGAAATTTCACTGGTTGCTGTTATTAACTGTTTCTATCTGCTGATTGCTACTTTTTTCTTGTTTACACATTTTCCTTTTACAATGCACTTTTAATAGATGTTCACAAATTGCCCAGCTGACAGGTATTGAAGGAGGATGCAGAAATATATCACAATAATACTTAACAGAATCAAAGGAATAACAAGAGTTGGAAGGGACCTTATAGGTCTTCTAGTCCAACTCCTTGCTCAGGCAGGAAACCCTGTACTATTTCAGACAATGGTTGTCCAATCTCTTCTTAAAAACGTCCTGTGTTGGAGCATTCTGGAGGCAGGTAGTTCCACTGATTAATTGTTCTATCTGTCAGGAAATTCTTCCTTCGTTCTAGGTTGCTTCTCTCCTTGGTTAGTTTCCTTCCATTGCTTCATGTCCTGCCTTCAAGTGCTTTGGAACACAGATGGACTCCCTCTTCTTTGTGGCAGCCCCTGAGATATTGGAACACTGCTATCATTTATTTATTTTATTTTATTAAATTTATACCCCGCCCTTCTCCTTGCAAGGACCCAGGGCGGCGCACAGGCAATATTAAAAAACCATACAAAATACAAAAAATATTATTAAAAAACTATTAAATTCTATCCTGTGCTAAAACCCATTTTAAACCCTAAGAATTTAAAATTTATCCACATTTAAAAATCAGAAAACGGGGGTTATGCTAGGCCAGCTTGTTGGAATAAATAAGTCTTGAGACGTTAGCGGAAGAGGCGGAGGTCCGAGGTGGTGCGTAGTTCGGGGGGTAGGTCGTTCCAGAGGGCTGGGCCCACCACAGAGAAGGCCCTTCCCCTAGGCGTCACCAACCGGCATTGCCTGGCCGATGGTACCCGGAGAAGGCCCTCTCTGTGGGAGCGGATTGGTCGAAGGGATGTATGGGGCAGGAGGCGGTCTCGTATGTAGCTAGGCCCCGAGCCATGGAGCGATTTAAAGATGGTCGTCAGCACCTTGAAGCGCACCCGAAAGGCCACAGGTAGCCAGTGCAGCTCGCGCAGGAGAGGTGTTACGTGGGATTGCCTTGAGGCACCCATAATCACCCGCATTCTGGACTAACTGTAACCTTCGAGTGCACCTTAAGGGGAGCCCCATGTAGAGAGCGTTACAGTAGTCCAGCTGGGAAGTCACGAGTGCTTGAGTGACTGTGCGAAGGGCCACCCGGTCCAGTAAGGGGCGCAACTGGCGTATCAAGCGTACTTGATAAAACGCCCCCCTGGCCACGGCCGTCACATGGTCCTCCATGGACAGCCGGGAATCCAGGAGGACACCCAGGTTGCGCGCCCTCTCCACGGGGGCCAGTTGTTCGCCCCCAATGGCCAGTGTTGGACTTATCTGGCTGAACCGGGATGCCGGAAACCACAGCCACTCGGTCTTGGACGGGTTGAGCTTGAGTTTGTTACTCCCCATCATGTCCTACTTAGTCCATTTCTCTAAACTAGCTATACCCAATACCCACAACTGTTCTTCATATGTTTCAGTCTCCAGGCCTTTAATCATCTTAGTTGCTCTTCCCTGCACTTTTTCCAAAGTCTCCACATCTTTTTGGAAACTGAAGGAACTCTTGGAAAAAAATCTGGGTATCAGAGTGTCAACAACAGGAATCAAACTTTCCTTCCACTTTGATATCTTCTCCTTGCAATTCCCCTCCCCTCTCATCCCAGATCCTTCCTAACAAAAGTCAAGAAAGTTTTCTTACTACCTTGGGAATAGTTAAAAATGCCAGTTCCCTGGGCTTGAGAATAAATGCAACTGAGCATGTCCATCTGAGAACTGTGCGTCCCATACTCAAGCATGTGATCCATAGCTAACTCAGACTCCTTCCCTATAGGAAGCCACTGGAAGAGAGAGACTAAGGTCTCATTAACATGCTGATGGCACTCAGCCCTATACCAGGCTGAACTGAGCAATGAAATCCTGACATAGTGCCGAGAGGTTATGTTGGACTGAACTGGTTAATAAACAAGCTCAAATTAAAACTCTGCGGGGGGGGGGGGCAGAGCTTTGTTCCAGATCCAATAATAGTTCTGGAACAGACAACATTTCTGGGAATGAGAACTCTAGCTCCTGCTAGAACAATGATTAGGAATCCTGGCCAGGATAGCCTTTGCTCAGCTAAGCTGGTAACCATTTGTGGACCTTCCTGGATTGAGAAGATTTAACAATAATAACTGACAGGTTTAGATTACTGCAAAGCCTTTGACATGGGCCTGCCTTAAAGACTGCCCAAAAAATGTAGTTGGCACAACACAGCAGAGATCTGCTACTGTAATATAACACTAAATTTCCTGCATTTTAGGTTTTTATTCCAATGCAAAGTCCTGCTTTCAAAGTTCCACATGGTTTGGTTATTCAATGAACTATAGATAGTCCTTGATTTTCAACCACAATTGAGACTGGAACTTTTGTTGCTAAGCGAGCTGGTTGTTAAGTAGGTTGTACCAGATTTTATGATCTTCTTTCTTTTGTTGTGGTCATTAACCAATTTTGTTGTATTTATGTACAATGTCAATAAAGATTATACTTATACTTATTAAGCAAATCGCTGCAGCTGCTGAGCAAATCACATGGCCGTTAAACAAATTTTGGGAAGTTGACTTTGCTTGTTGGTAGCCAGATAGGAAGGTTACAAATGGTGATCACGTGTAGTCCTAGGACGTTGCAACCCATCGTAAATACATTCCGGTTGCCAAGGGCCCAAAATTGGACCATGTGGCTGTGGGGACACTACAACAAGTGCAAGGACTGGATCATTTTCAGCACCATTGCAACTCTGAACAATAGCTAAACAAATGGTCACAAGTCAAGGAACATCTGTATTTCCTCCAAATGTTTTCTGCCCATATTGTGTAAGCATCAAGGAACAGATGCTGAAAGTCCTAACTGTACTAGAGATAAATGGTGGAGTCAGAGATACTTCTTCTCTGGTACGACCATGGCGTTGTTTAATTAACTGCCCTCAAAAGTCATCCTGACACCATCTCTTTTGGCTTTCTCCAATGCTATCAAGCCTCTTTTGTTTAGATGGACTTTTTAATTGTAACATGTGAAGTTTGGATTTTTGTTTTGTATATTGAGATTGGGCAACAGTTTTGCTTTTATGGTTTATTGATGTTTAAGTAATGTCAATTTTGGGGCAACAAAGGATTTCTTATGACAATGTTATGATCTTGAGTTGTAAGCCACTCTGAGTCTTAAAAGCTGGCCAGTATAAAAATAAATATAACAAACATATATTTCCTGGTGGGCTTTTGAATGTATTAAATTACGCCAATGAAAATCCAGAGGATGTTTTGCTAATATCGGATAACAGAAAATTTTGACAAAGCCAGATCAGCAAGGAGCCCAATCCATGTTTAATTTTTTCGGGCTTAAATATGTGTATATATAAACTAGTTCTAAAGGCTCAACACAAATTTACTGCTTCCTCTTGGTTTTGGAATTTCTTTGGGACACATTTTTGAGAATGTTTACAGGAAAGAAGAGAAAGTTTGGGATCCTGACCCGTGGCTAAAATTGCATTTCTGGTGAACATCCAAAACTAAATTCAGTTCCAATGAAGCTAACATAATTGAGAAAACAGTCATCTTCCACAATTTCCAGGCACACTTCAACATGTGGACTAAAGATTTTTGTTTTTGTTAAATCCATCTCTTTGTAAACATGCTTTAATCTTGGAACATTAAAGATCACTGATGTACAAAGGATTACTTACAGACTCATAATGGTGTCTTCTGAAAGCAAGGAATGTCCTCCAGATTATATGTTTTGTTGTGATCTCTCTTACACTAATGCTTTCCATCTCAAAAATACCAAAAATTAATAATGATGGTATTCAGGCACTTAGAATAAGGAAAACAGTCTCTGGAAGTGCTTTCCAAATCTGTTCAGTGGCATCCTTTACTCTCCATTCACAAAGGATGAAAAGTTATAATGATAATTTCATCCTTCCTCCAAGCTGAAGCCAAGCTACATTCCTCTCCCCACTTTGTCCTCATATCAACCCCAAAATCTCAGTTGGGAAAAAGAAAAGTGATTGCCCCAAGCACTCTGCAACCTTGGTGATTTAAGCAGAAGTTTGAACTAAGATTTTGTGGTCAGAGCCCAAAATGCTTGCATGTTGCCACATAGTGCCATATGCATCTTGCTGATGTGAACCGACTAATTTGGGACAATATTCATTAAGAATGAATCAACATCAGCACTGCAGGTTTTCTAAACCCTGTGCATGTTTTCTGAAAGGTAACTCCTACTAGGGAGAGGGGGCTTGCAGTAAAAAAGAACAATGGACCTGATGGCAATCTAAGATAGATACTAGGGAAGACAGACCATCCAATCAGTTTGTGAAAGAAGAGAGTTTAAGCAAACATTTTTCTGCTACACCAACTTTCCATCCATGCTTTGATTGTTGAAGTGAGCTTGAGCCTTAGAAATACTATTACACATTTTAAATATAAAATTTAAAAATGAAACATTTTTAAACTATTATACTGAGCAGACTTGCCTTAGTAGCAATTTTATTCCCCTACTAGGAGTAGGTGCAATTCGCACAATGGGTTTCATGCATTACATTACAGGTGATAGGCATGTTTCCCAATGCAGTTCTTCCCTAAGGAATGTATATTTTTACCTTCAATAAAGAGAGCCAATGGCCAACTCCAAAGCCACAGCTTCACATGGACCCATAACGTCCTTTGTCCAATAATGGAAGTATTGTGATAACATCAACAATCTCATACAGTTTTGATTTCCAATGGCAAACAAACCAAATGCTGCTGCGTTGGGTTATATAATTTTATTTTATTTTAATCGCATTTATATCCCGCCCTTCTCCACAAAGCACCCAGGGTGGCGCACAGGAATTAAAAAAAACATACAAAACTTTATTGTTTTGTATGTTTTTTTAAATTCCTGTGCGCCGCCCTGGGTCCTTTGTGGAGAAGAATTTAAAAACATATTAAATTACAGAATTTAAAAACATATTAAATTAAATTATAACCCTATGCTAAAATCCGAATTAAAATCTAAAAATCTAAAATAGTCCCAACGGGAGGTTAGGCTAGGCTGGCTTGCTGAAAAAGATGTGTCTTTAGACACTGGCGGAAGAGGCGGAGGTCGGTGATGGTGCGCAGTTCAGGGGGTAAGTCGTTCCAAAGAGCTGGGCCCGCCACAGAGAAGGCTCTTCCCCTGGGTGTTGCCAGACGGCATTGCCTGGCCGACGGCACCCTGAGAAGGCCCTCTCTGTGGGAGCGGATCGGCCGAAGGGATGTATGGGGCAGGAGGCGGTCTCGCATATAACTAGGCCCCGAGCCATGGAGCGCTTTAAAGATGGTCGTCAAAACCTTGAAGCGCACCCGAAAGGCCACAGGAAGCCAGTGCAGCTCGCGCAGGAGAGGTGTTATATGGGAGCATCCAGAGGCTCCCGTAATCACCCGCGCGGCTGCATTCTCAACTAACTGTAGCTTTCGAGTGCACCTCAAGGGAAGCCCCATGTAGAGAGCATTACAGTAGTCGAGTCGGGATGTCACGAGAGCTTGAGTGACTGTGCAAAGGGCAGCCCGGTCCAGTAAGGGGCGCAATTGGCGCATCAGGCGTACCTGATGAAACGCCCCCCTGGTCACGGCTGCCACATGGTCCTCCATAGACAGCCGGGAGTCCAGGAGGACACCCAAATTGTGCGCCCTCTCCACGGGGGCCAGTGTTTCGACCCCAATGGCCAGAGTTGGAGTAATCTGGCTGAACCGGGGTGCCGGAAACCACAGCCACTCGGTCTTGGACGGGTTGAGCTTGAGTTTGTTATTACCCATCCAGATCCGTACGGCATGCACGCACACACACACACACATGCTTATCCCCTTTTCTTGAAAGGCTTATGGAGCTGCAAAAAGCCCAAACTGTGTCTTATAAACTCATGAAATAGGTTAAGCCCAACCCACGTCTTCACCAGATCCATCCAATGGGTTTCATAATGCAGTATAATATCAAAACATTGAACCTAATCATGACCCTTAAACTTTTACTCTCTGTGATCAGCTTGAGATAGTAAACGCACCTTAACTGGCCATGATTTTTTTTCCCCAATACAACACTCTTCAAGACTTCTTTTAACTATAAGATGTTGGAAAATCCAGCATTCAAATTCCCACACTCCCTCTTCCACGTCAAGCAAAAATCTGGATGACCACTGTATGATGTCTCAAAGATACAGAAAGTTCTAACCCAGGAATTTTTAACCCAAGGTCCATGATAGGTTTCAAAGAATCCAGGAGCTTGGATGGGGGAAAAAATACAACTTCATTTTCACCAGCTTCTGAAATTTCATAAAGAAGGGGTCATTGCATTCAAAAGGATCAATATCAGAAAAAAGATTAAGAAATCCTGCTTTATAGAAAGTAAGAAATGTGGAGTTATGCAGGAATTGTTTCCTAGGCAAAAGGGGCTGAAGGATTTTTTTATTCCTAAATTATGAGATAACATTCAGAAGTGGCTCAGATGCCCTGATTCACTGAAGTACAAGAAGGAGGAAGAAGTTAAAACACAACCAGCTTTGCAAGATTCTGCTATTGTAGCCAATCTCAGTAAAAGTAGTTTTAGCCTTCCTGTGGATTTGATTTCCTGGTTTGATACACCTAGTGGGGCTGACACGCTAACTCTTTTCTACTGTTTTATGGCTAATTTACCTGAAAAGTATTAAAGCTTAGCATGATTCTGTGGGTCATATCATATGAAGAATTAGATGCCTCCATAACAATAGGCATCATGATCCAATGCATGCATTTTAAGTTTCACTGATTCAGTTAAGTTTATTTCTATTAAGGGTATTTAAGTTAGCAGCCCTACTTTTGATTTTGGTTTCAAACAATCACTAAAATACAAGTGGGTTTAATAAGAATTAAAGCTGTCTACCGTGGACCTTACACATTTCTTAAGAGGTCCCTAAGGGGGCGTGCATAAGAGCACCAGCGTGCCTACCACCCCCGTCCTACTGTCCCATTTTATATATACTCTTTTTATGTGTTTATGGCTATGTTTTGCTTATTTATATCCATTTATTTGTGCCATTTTTTCTTGTGTTTTTCCTATTTGTTTCCTTGTATTTGTTGACAAATATAAACAAACAAACAAACAAACAAATAAGAATATCACTGACTTTTTTCTCCCCCTCTGTACGCCTAGGAATCAAAGATAAACCCAGATTTCCCAAAGTTTGGTAATAAACCAGTAGGCTGGGTTTATTGCCTAACTGAATCCCTATGCATTAAAGCTGTAAAAACATTGCCTGTGTTCATTTCTCTAGACCCACCACCGGAAATGTAAATTAGCAACTACTGTTGAATTATTTCACAGGAAAAGATATTCTCAGTCACGGTTTTGCACTGTAAGATTATATTACTTTACACATTCTCAGTTATGTTCACAGTTGTCATTTGTTCAAAAGGTGTGACATAAAAGCAACTGTAGTAGGTCTACCCTGAAGTACAATCTATCACTCTTGGTTATGTTCACATTCAGGGGGAAAAAATCAGTAAGCCTTTGTTCATTCTATAATAATATATGCATTCACAAAAATGTTTGACTGCTAAAAAGTCTGTAGAGATTCTCAGTCATCCAGGTCATGGTTGCCCCAAAGGTGCTTTTTCAGGAGGCAACTGGACTTTCTTCTATTTTTTCTTTTGATGTTTGACAATGTTTGACTGCCTTCATTGCATTTGTGTATCTAAACCTTTTCTGGATATATGCCATCTAAACCAGGGGTAGTCAACCTTTTTATACCTACCGCTCACTTTTGTATCTCTGTTAGTAGTAAAATTTTCTAACCGCCCATCGGTTCCACAGTAATGGTGAATTATAAAGTAGGGAAATCAATTAAATTTTAAAAAGGAAAGTGCTTCAATATCGGACAAAACCCCTATCGCCCACCATGAAAGCTGGAATACCTACTAGTGGGCAGTACGCACCAGGTTGACTACCACTTATCTAAACAAAGACTTCCATGTGATGCCAGTCTCATTTGCAAAGTCTGTCCCCAGCAGTTAAATCGTTCAAAAAAGTATGGCAGGCCCAGTCTGGCACTTTTGGGCTATTTGGTCATGAATGCTGAGAATTTTGATCGTTGCTGTTCTTTTGCAATCAGATTAAAGAAAACTGGGGTGGGATGGAGAGATGACATACAACTATTGATTCTATTCCATCCCAACGGGGCAAAAACAAGCAACATGTTGGTAAACAAGAAAATGCAAATTGTTTAAAACTGTATGATCACAACAACGTCACCAATATTAGAGGCCACAATAGCAAAAGAAAAAAAGTTTAATTTGCATTTATAAATGACTGAGAAGCATGCAGAAGGGAATGCTTTGCAGGTTTCCGCATGTCTGTTTTTGATTATATCTGAATTGCAAACTGTTCTTTTTCAAACAGTATCATGGCTTGCAATTCAAAACTCGCGGGATACAAGTCAATTGCTCTCTTTCTAGGTCAAAGCAGCCCTTCAACTGACTAAAAAGAGCGACACATACACTGCACACCTTTACATTTGCAATTATACTTTTGCCCACTCTTTCTTTCTCTTGCCTCTTCCATCTCTGATTTGGGGAGGAGGGGAGAGCCTCCTTGTAGTTCACTGTTGCATATATAACAAGCAGGCAGGGCCAAATCCTGAGTTACAGGTTGACCTAAGATATTTAGTACTAGCCGTTCCCGGACACGCGTTGCTGTGGCCCAGTCTGGTTAAATGGCCAACCAATCTGTGTGTAGATCTACACCTGCACACACAAACACGTACACACAACCACCGTACCTACCTACTGCATTTCTCCCTCTCTCCCTCTACCTACCTACCTACCTACTGCATTTCTCCCTCTCCCTCTCTATTCCTCTCCCTACCTACCTACCAACCTACTGCATTTCTCCCTCTCTCCCTCTACCTACCTACCTACCTACCACATTTCTCCCTTCCTCTCTCTATCCCTCTACCTACCTACCTACCTACCTACCTACCTACCTACCTACCTACCTACTGTATTTATCCCTCTCTCTATCCCTCTACCTACCTACCTACTGCATTTCTCCCTCTCTCTCTCTATCCCTATAGCTGCCTACCTACCTACCTATCTTATGGACAGAGTATTTTATGTCATAAAGAATGACATAATACCTGTGGCCCATTGCTCTCTCTGTATCCATCTATCTACCTTTTTAACAATTTTTTACATTTCCATTGCATGTTCCTGGCACAGGATATATATATATCATTGGTGCCGTATTCAAAAGGAACATTGTGTGAACATTTGGAAGCGATCGGTGCAATACTTTCAGAGATTACCAGTTTTGAACAAACTCTTGTTACATTTTTATTTATATAGATTAGCAACAGTAGCAAACAGTTCTTAATTTTTTTTAAAAAAATCTTAATAGCAGAGCTTAAGAAGTGAATCCCCCTCCGAAAATCAAAGATTATTGAGTCTGAGTGATGGTTTTGGTTTTTTTTTTAACTGAGACATCCCAGTTCTTGCTTCATTTCTTGGTAGATGTGGTTAGTGTTGGACGGCAGTAGAGACTTCAAAACAATTTGCTATAGAATTTGTTATGTTAACATGGTACAGAAAACCCTGCCAAAAGAAAACTGACCACACTCAAAAGACAACCAAAAAACCATACTGTCCATTTTGATGACTAATTAAGAGGCAAATTCACATCAGGAAGCGTGTTGTTGTTTTCCACACCATCTGCAATTTCTGACGCATATTAAAACGTGTCCCCAGGATTTTTCACACATTGTGTCTGCCAAATATCTATGTGCTGTGAAATAAGGAAACATCCCAGTATCCTGACTTTTAGATATTCCCAACGTGCGACAAAGGTGTGTGATGCATGAACAAATAGGCATGATATTTTTACGGGACTTCAAAAATATATCTTTTATCACACCCAAAGACACACGCTTTGAAAACACGAGCAATGCAATCACTGCCCTGAGGCTAGTAGAAATAGTGTGACGTTCTATGGCACCTTACAAACACTACATGAAATTACAATGGTTGCATTCTGGCTTTCAGTCAAGGTTTTCAAAGACTTGTTTGTCTTCTGTTACTCAACCTACTGATTTTAGCCAACTTGACCAAAGCCATTGTCCAATATTAATTTCAGAGTCGTTTCTGGCCCTGCCCTCTGGATCTGTGCTCTGCATGAGGACAAACAAACAATTATGAGTGTAATGAAGTGTTGATGCTATCCGATAAAACAGAAAGTCATGAAAAGAAAAAAGCTGTTATCTACATGACCCAGAAATGACAAAGAGGAATCTTTGTTGCGCTAAGATATGGTACTATTTGGTACTATAATTTTTATTTTCTTGACAGTTCCCTTTCTGCTATTGCTTGTTAGATTTGCCCATACTATATTAAAAAAAATCAGCAACCAGAGCTTCTAATTATCCATCCCCCTAGAGATAAACAGAAAGATATAGGCAGATTTTCAACCCAATCTGATGGAAGAAAGGTAAACTTTCCTAACTGCAGATGATCCCAATTAACCTCGGCAAACATTGTAAAGTTTCCCTACTGCCCTCTTTAGGGTTAATTGCAGAAAACCATTTTTTCCTGTACAGGCCACAAGGCCAGTTCAGTCCAACTCTTGATCAGCTAGAATTTGCAACTCAAGTGCTAAAGAAACATGATCTGATCCCACACACCCAATGACTATTCCTTGGCCCTTGGGACCACGCATCTTTCAGAACAGGGGTCACCAACCTTTTGGATCTCAGGGACCACTAAATTCATAATTTTAAACTCTGCAGACCACTAATATGATTTTTTTTTAAAAAAGTTGAATAGTATTTAGTGCAATGTAAAAAAAAATGCAAATTATTTTCCTGCAGACCACCAAAATTTTCTCATGGACCACTTAGTGGTCCACGAACCACTGGTTGGTGACCACTGCTTCAGACACCCCTCCCCCCCCATCCATTCCAAACCCACCCCTCTCACGTTCTCTTGAAAAGCGTCTCTCAAGCTTGAAGGTGTCGATAGTCATAAACGCACACGACTCACAATAGGAGGAAAATCCAAAGTCACAAACCTGCTACTGGCTGCGAATAGTCATAATCAAATAAAATCGAGAAGTCCAGCTCTTCTTGAGGACTGATACGGGGATTCGGATCATCGTCCCCTGGCTGGGAGTTCGGATCCGAATCGTTTGGACTGGAAGCCATCTCTAACGTCTAAGGGCGATGTCTTGACAATTATAAATGGGGAAGAGAGGCGCGGGGGGGGGGGGGACACACACACGGGAGAGGCAATTCTGCCCTCCGCTTCGCAAGCAATCGCAAGAGTGAACGAGAACGCCCGGCTCGTCTGAACCGTGCAACTCGCAAATAAGAAGAAGAAGAATCCAATGCACGCTTCCTTTAAACTTCTGGGGGAGGGAGGGGGGAGGGGGAATCCCCTAAGTCCTGGGAGGCCGTTTGCCCCGAGAATCTCTGGAATCTCCCTCCGCCACCTCGCGTGGCAAGAAGAGGCGTTTGCACGCGCGAAAGTGGGAGCGTTCGCCACTTCTGCAGCTCGCGCGCACCCCCCCCTCCCCTCTCTTTCTGGCCCTGCACGGCGGCAGCTTCGCTCCCAGAGCGTGAAGCCCGTTCGAGGCGCGGCGCGGCGACTTCCTGTTCGCGGGGAGCCACCTGGGGCGAGAGAGGCGGCGCTGCCTCCGGGAGGGGAAGGGAGGAGGAGGAGGGGCGGCGGCTGTGCCACCGCGTGGGTCCCCGCTAGGCTGATCGCTGGCCCGGTCCCGTCTCTTCAAAGGGGGGGAAAGGGGAGGGGTGGGGGTGGGGGGAACCAGACGGAGAGATGAAAAGGTGGCAGAGTTTTTTTGCGCGCGCGCAGCCCTCGGGAACGTGGGAATGCGGTTGCGTGTCTCCGCAGGTTCCGCTGGGTTGCTCACCCTAAAGTTCTGTAGAGATGCTCAGGCATTCAGGTCATAGTTGTCTCAAAGGTGGTTCCCCCCCCCCTCCCAAGAGGCAACTGGACTTACTTGGGGTTTTTTTCTTCTTCTTCTTGGAAGACGTTTCGCTTCTCATCCAAGAGGCTTCTTCAACTCTGCCAGGATAGTGGGGAATGGAAGGAGACTCAAGGTTGACTCAGCCTTCCATCCTTCCGAGGTGGGTAAAACGAGGACCCAGATTGTTGGGGGCAATTATGCTGACTCTGTAAACCGCTTAGAGAGGGCTGGAAAAGCACTATGAAGCGGTATATAAATCTAAGCGCTATTACTATTGCTTTACTCCTTGCCGACAGGGGGGTCATCTGCATCCTCCAAGTCGAAACACTTGGAGGTTTAGGTAGCTCTATCCTCACGGTCACCTGAGGAGTGCTCCTACTCCAGGGGTCTCCAACCTTTGCAACTTTAAGTCTGAAGGACTTCATATCCCAGACTTCTCCAGCCAGCTTTGCTGGCTGGAGAATTCTGGGAGCTGAAGTCCTTCAGACTTAAAGTTGCCAAGGTTGGAGACCCCTGTCCTACTCAGATTAAGGACGCAGATGACCAGTGATCTGCAAGGAATATAAATCCTGCCATTTCCCACTATCCTATTAGAGCTGAAGAAGCGTCTTGGTTAAGAAGCGAAGCGCCTTCAAAGTAAACACACACACACACACACACACAAAACAAGAAAGTCCAGTTGCCTCCTGAAAAAAAAAGCACCTTTGGGATAACCCTGAGGTTGTTTGCGGGCTCCCGACATGCTGAACCAGTGCCTAACCTCGTTTTTCCCTGGAGAGAGAGAGAGAGAGAAAGGCGGGGATCCCACGATCCTTTTCATTTCGCTGCAGGAATTCACCACGCGGGGAAAAACCGAAGGAAAGAAAGTAAACTTTCTCCGGATGCGTTTCTTCCTACTGTCAAAAGAAGCACGGAAGTCGGACTGGGAAAACCGACGCTTCAACCATGCAGACATATATAAATGTAAATAAACACACGTGCGCTCCTGTCAATGGGTCAAGAGAAGCGGGAAGACACAGGAGATCTTAGGGATGGATTTTGTGAGGGATATGAGGCTATATAAGCGGCGCGCTTCTTCTACATTCCCGAAGGATTTGGATATTGTTGTTGTTTTTTTTAAAAGGAGAACATTATTAAAAGCAAGGGGGTCAGTTACTGATTTGATATCTCTCAGACCTGTCCAGATACCTAGGTGTCCATGATAAACGTATGATGAGTTGTGTAAGTGGCATCACTGCCTCCTGCACCGTTTATTATTTCATTAAGGTGTTTTGTGTATTTTAATTATTCAAATATTGGTGATTTAATATACCGTAAATTGCTACCCTGTGGGAAAACATACAAAATGTGCATTAGGTGAACTTAGATGAAATTAAATATTAATCAGTTTTTCATCCTGATCAAACCTATTTTTTTTTAAATTTACGCACTACCTCTTCCGCCAGCGTCTTAAGATGTATTTATTCCAAAAGCCGGCCTAGCATAGCCCCCCGTTTCTGACTTTTATTCTGATAAATTTTAATTCATAGGGTTTTATAAGGGTTTTTAGCACGGGATATAATTTAATTAGCTTTTAATAATGTATTTTTGTATGGTTTTTAATATTGCCTGTGCGCCGCCCTGGGTCCTTGCTAGGGGAAGGGCGGGGTATAAATTTGAAAAATAAAATAAAATAAAAATAAAAAAAGCTATCCTCAAGCGTCCCGCCTAAGATGGGACATCACCTTTGGCCTCTCAATAAGATGCAGCTACTGATGTACTAACTATTCAATACACGGAAAACAAGCACAGCACATCTGCATAAAGAACATTTAACTATTGCCTTTCACTAAGGTAAATTAGTAAAATTGACACAAAGCTTTGTATGCAAAGTTAATAGCATGTAACTGTAACCAGGCACAGAAGTGCTAGGAAAAAACGGGAGGGAGAAGGAACTTCCTTGTTACACAGGTGTTTTGTTTTGTCAGTACATTGCAAAATCTTGAACATGTGACCACGTTTTACATTTATTTCCAGCTTTCAGGAAAACCATCCCATAGTGAACAATTGATTCATTTAATGATGATGTTTGCTTAATGACTGTGATATTTGCTTAATGACCACCACAAAAAAGGTCATCGGATTGGATCGGTCATTGTGGGTGACTCACTTTACAAGCATCATAACTTTGGACCATAATAATTCCATTATAACTTGAAGTTAGGAGCTATAGTATACAATTGGTGTCCTACCTTTATCTCCATCCCATCCCATCTGATACATGCAATTTTCCAAATCCTCATCTGATAAGTTATATATATTATATTCCTCAGAGTCCTCAGATAATCAGTATCATTTGCAGAAGCTAAATTCAGATTACTAAACCAGATCTTGCATACAAAGGCATGTGATACATGCCCGTTCCCAAGCTGGCAATTTCCAAACTTGTTTTAGATAGTAACATCCCACCACAGAATTGCAGTCCAAACTGGTTGCAAAAAGATGGGAAGTCCTTGACTTATGACTGCCACCGGGACTGGAATTTGTATTGCTAAGCAGTGAGCTTGCGCCTAATGCAATTTCAAGCTTTCTTTGCTGCAGTGGTTAAATGAATCTAGCTTCCTTTATTGGCTTTGCTTGTTGGAAGCCACCTGGAAAGAGCATAAAAGGCGATCCCAAGATCCCAGGAAGATGCAACTGTTGTAAAAACATGCTGGATGCCAAGCACCTGAATTTTGATTTCATGACCATGGAGATGCTGTAACAGACAGCAATAGGTGTGAGAAGTAAACTTTTCTGCTGTTGTAACTTTGAATGGTCATGAAATGAATGGTTGCAAGTCAAGGACTACTTGTAACCAAATTTGAACTAATTATAGAATATTTTGGACAGACAGCGGTCCATCGCAAATGAGGCCAAGGCAGTCTATTTGTCAGGGTTCCAGGTAATAGGGCCATATCAAGCATATTATATTGGCACAGATCTGGTGAAAATTGACTCTGAAGACAGCCACAGTTTTCATCTAATTAAAAGTAAAAGTTTTCTCACTTTCCCAAAACAATCAGTCATATGGTCCAAGCACGGTGGCAGTCTGGCTGCCGGGTGACATAACTCCACCTTCCTCCGACCAGGTATGAGAATGTCCTTGGTTCCCAAGAGAAAAGATTTTGTTTTGGCTAGGTAAAAAGGTAAAGGTTCCCCTCGCACATATGTGCCAGTCATTTCTGACTCTAGAGGGCAATGATCATCTCCTTTGCAAAGCCAAAGAGCCAGTGCTGTCCGAAGACATCTCCGTGGCTATGAGGCCAGCATGACTAAATGCTGAAGGGACACGGAACCCTGTTACCTTCCCACCAAAGGTGGTTCCTATTTTTCTACTTGCATTTTTTACATGCTTTCGAACTGCTAGGTTGGCAGAAGCTGGGACAAGTAACAGGAACTCCCCCCCCCCATTACACAGTGCTAGAGATTCAAACCACCGAACTGCCAACCGTTCTGATGGACAAGCTCAGCGTCTTAGCCATTGAACCAACGCATTCCCCTTTTTTTTTTGGCTACAGAATCCCAACTATCTCAAATCTCCCCCCCCCCCCCCCCGGTCCCTCAGCTCCAGTGTGGCAACACTGAAGCTGTCAAAAATGGCTTCGGTAAGGTCAGCTTCAGGGTTGACACTATCAGTATAACGTTGGAAGTAAAAAGGCCTTCAAGACCTGCGTCATTTTTATCGATAGACGTGTGTCTTTTCTCGCTTCTCAAAGCATTCTTTGGTCCCAAAGCTGCAGTGAACAGTAACCCAGCCCTGCAAATTTGAATCACATTTGCAGATGACTTCTCAAGCATCAGGATCATAAAAATGACATGGAACAAAGTACAGCAAGCCAAGCCAACATTTATGATGCTTCCCAGCACTTACGTAAAACGCCAGTGATACACTTCTGGGCTTATTGTTTTATACACACACACACACACACACACACACACACACACACACACTTTAACAGCCCTGACTAAGATGTCTACCCTCTAGATCAGCTAGTTGCATATCCTCAGCACTGCCAAAACAAGCATTACAGAAGGGATCTGGATGTCATCCAGCCAAGCAGAGCTTCAGCAGCAAACCAGACAGGCTTTTAATCACCCATCTTTAGCTGCCTTTTCTTCTGTTTACTTTTCTTTCCCAGCCTCTATTTTTATAATGTCTTAACCAAATAAGAGGGACTTCAGAGGCCTTCTAGTCCAACCCCTTGCTCAAGCAGGGGGGCCTATATCATTTCAGACTAGTGGCTGCCCAGTCTCTTTTGAAAAGCCTCCAGTGATGGAGCACACACTTCTTCTTCTTTTTAATCAAATTTTTATTTTACTTTTTGTTACACATACATACTTATGAACAAAGTGTTGTCCAGTGTTTTTCCTTTTTATATCTTCTCATGTACATGATCCATTTTACATCATTCTTCAATTCCAATTTCAGCTCTATTGTTCTCTTTCCACATTTTCCATTTTACACTTATTTCCTTTTTAATACATCTACCGTATCATTAATAGCCCCTTCAAAATGAATCCAAGTTAATCCAAGCCCCCACACAACTTCTGAAGGCAGAAGTTCCACTGGTTAATTGTCCTCACGGTTAGGAAGCTTCTTCAAAATGCAAAATCAGCCTTTTGCACCATCATCAATTTGGTCTGCAATAAATTAATACAATTAGCCCACTGAAAATTAACAGACTATGCCAGCTATATGAAATAGAAATTTATACATCACATCATCACAATACATAGGTTAACTCACCAATATAGGCATGCCTTTGTCACACCAACATCTGCTTTATAAGTACCCATTATCTAAAGGTCACTATCCTTGCCTATACTTCCTACCTTTGACCTCCCGCTAATGCAATGTTTCCCAACCTTGGTAACTTTAAGACATGTGGGCTTCAACTCTCAGAATTCTCCAGCCAGCATCCAGAAATGGTAATATAATGCAGAGTTATGTTATTGAAGCAGGGGTAAAGCACTGAGCAGGTTGTTTTAAGTCTGAGAGATAATTCCAGTTGATATATATGGCAGGGGTCCTCAACCTTTTTGGCACCAGGGACCGGTTTCATGTAAAAAAAATTCCACGGACCGGTGGGAGCCTCCAGTGGGTGACTCGAGTCACGTGGGCCGTGCGCACATTCAGCGGACAAGTGGAACCCAAGGCGGGAACCCGCATCTCGTGGGAACGCGACCTAAGGAGGGCGCCTTGCGTGCAACCAGGCAGGAAAGCTGCTAGGGGTCCCGGACGAAGGATCCTCGGTTGGGGCAGGGAAGGACGGGCTGCGTCCTAAACAGGAGGGCCTGGCAGCCCCTTCCCCCCGTGCAGGGCTGGATGATGCCCTGAACCCCCCAATGCAGGCCATTGCCCCATCCTGCCCCCAGGGAGCACCCTGACCAGCCACCAGGATAGCGGAGCATTTGCTACACTTTCTTAAGAGTTGCGCTATTCTCTCAGCCGTTGACTCCGGCCCGGTTTCTATCAAGCCACAGACCGGTACCAGTCCGCGGCCCAGGGGTTGGGGACCCCTGATATATGGCACCAACAGGTAGCATTTTTAGTGTCTGCAGAGTGACCCCATAGATTGAAATTACAGTACTTACTCCAAATCCTTAGAAAATTTTCCTTGAGAATCAGCATGGAAAAATGGGAAATATCAGAACAGCAGGCCACAATCAGAGTTCAAATCTCTATCTAGGCTCAAGACCTGTTGGGAAATCTTAAGCCAATCCTCTCATTTTCTCTAGATCAGGGGTGTCAAACTCAAGGCCCAGGGGCCAGATCTGGCCTGCAGGGTACTTAGATCTGGTCCGTAGGGCTGCCCTGCAAACACTGAAGGACCGGCCCATGGTGCTTCTGCCAGTGAAAACAGGCTCCGGAGTTTTCACTGGCAGAGGGTTGCAGGAGACCATGGTAGCCAAAAATGGAGCTTGGGAGCCTGTTTTCGCTGGCAGAGCACTCGGGCCACCATAGGTGCCCCCGACAGAAGTGATGTCAAGCTGGCCACACCCACTCCAGCTCTCCGAGGTCAAACACAACCCTGATGGAACCCACAATGAAATCAGGTTTGACACCTCTAGATTAACTCTGATGGTTGTGAATTTGCAGGTGTGCTCTGCAGCATGAACAAATATGAAATTGTGAGTATTTCTGTCTTTAATGTTTTTCTATCGCTTTATCACTGAGTGCTTGTATGCAACTGCAAGTGTCTCTCTACTGCCTGAGTAGAGAATAACAGCCTTGATACAAACCAGGCAAACTTGACGTTTCAAGAGGTTGCCTTCAAGTGGTTAATAACATCTCATAGGCCAGGAATGAATCAGGCAAAATACTCACTGAAAAGACTTTAAAAAAAACAACAAGCTGTTTCATGACCCAGCCCTCCCCTGTCTGTTGTTGTTGTTAGTTGCAAAGTCATGTATGACCCATTGCAACCCCATAGGCAACGTTCCTCCAGGCCTTCCTGTCCTCTACCATCCCTCGGAGTCCATTTAACCTCAAGCCTTCTGTTTTGGGGACTCCATCCAACCACCTCATTCTCTGCAGTCCCCTCAGTCTTTCCAAGCATTAGACTCTTCTCTTCCTTCTCATTTGGTGGCCAAAGTATTTGAGTTTCATCTTCAGGATCTGGCCTTCTAAAAAGCAGTCAGGGCTGATCTCTCTAGGACTGACTGGTTTGATCGCCTTGCAGTCCAAGGGACTCACAGGAGTCTTCTCCAGGACCATAGTTCAAAGGCCTCAATTCTTTGGCACTCAGCCTTTCTTATGGTCCAACTTTCACAGCCATACATTGCAACTGGGAAAATCTCCCCTGCCTAGGGCAGGTCTTTTCCGATCCAAACTCTGGGAAACTACAATTTACAGGGAGCAGAAAATGACCAATTAAAGAGAGCAACAGTTGGTAAGGAGATCAGCAAAGAGTTGGTTATTACTGTAGCAGTTGGGCCAGAATGGACATGTCAGAACCCATCGACACACTGGTTAACTGCATGCGACAGGCAACTATACAAGTAGTCCTTGACTTCTGACTGTAATGAAGCTTGGAATGTCTGTCGTAAGTGATGATAATTCTAAGTTGAAGTTCCCATGTGATCTAAAAGTTTGTGATTTTGCAAACATTTTTTGTGCTGGTCATTAAGCAATGCCAAAGTGAATGGTGCAGTCATAAACTGTGGCCATTCATTCCTATGGGCATTTTTTTAAATGAAAACAGGCTGAAAAAGCCAAAAACTGGCAAACTCCCACCCCCACCCCCTGCTAGCATAAATCATGGTCATGTAGCTGTGGAGAGCTATAATGAGAAATAAAAGTGAGCCGGTTGACAAGTGCAGGAATCCATCAAAACTTCAAATGATTACTAAGTTCATTGAGGATTATAGCTGCAAGTCTTGAAGGCCACTAGACCAGGGGTCCCCAACCTTTTTAGCACCAGGGACCGGTTTCATGTTAAAAAAATTCCACAGACCGGTGGCCATGGCTCGGCCGGCGTAGAGGGGGAGCGGGGGGAGGGGTAACAGGAGGTGCATGCGTGCGCGGGGGAGTGAGTCGGCTCACTCGCCCCTCTAGGAGCCCCAACGGTGCGACCGGCCACGCCTGCGCTCTCCCGCCCCCAGTGCGCACTCTGCCCAGGGGGCTGCCCCCTCCTCCCTCCTCCTCCTCTCCGGCTCTTTCTAAGAGTTGCGCCTCTCACTGCGGCCGGGTTCCTATCAAGCCACGGACCGGCACCGGTCCGCGGACCAGGGGTTGGGGACCCCTGCACTAGAGGGCAGGAAAGAGACGCAGAAAAGGCTTTCTGCCACCTAGTGGTTTCCTGGAAATTTGCAACCCAGTTTTGCTATACAACCGAAGTCAACATTCCATCCAGGAATTAAAAATCACCATCCTAGCTTATTGCTGGATCTATAACTACATACGAGCCCTTATTAAGAGTTTGAATCAAGTGTACTTGTATTTACTTGTAAAGTGACTTCCCTTACCCACACTCCTGGTTAGTGACAGTCAACGTCACTGGTTGAGATAAAGTTGGAGGATGTAGATTCTGCTAATTCAGGGAAGGGTAATGAAAGAGGGTTTATGTATGAGATACAATTAAATTCACAGTCAGACTTAGATCTCTTTGGAAATATGTCTGCTTGCACTGTGGGAAGTTAGCACCCACCCCTCTCCTAAGAAAATGAGATATTATAGGAAATATTAAAAGGGCAGAATATTCCCCCTAAAAGGGAGGCAGAAACTCAGCCCCCACCTTTGTTAATGGGCCATTAAAGCCAGGCTATTCTACACAACAAAGATCTTCCTCCTTGAAGCAGAGCCATAGTAGGAATTGCCCAACGCCCTTTCATTACATCATCAGCCAGCAAGGCTCAACCAAGTCTGAGACACAGACAACCTACAAAGTTACTCCTGCATGGCCCTATGGGAGTCAGACAACCCATCAGAATACCCAGAGAGGGCATAAAACCCAGGCACTCTCAGCATCACTTCCTTTTTTCTTCACCCAAGATCTTCAAGGCATGTGATCCCATTCATCAATAAACCTTCTTTCCAGGCAACTTTCATGAATCCAGTGTCTTTTCCCCCCACTTGGAACTGAACCCAGATAGATATTTCTTCCAACAGCACTTTGCTGTAAATAGGTGTCCCTTCACACTTGAGCTGATCACACAGAGCAGGAACATGTAGACCAGAGGTTCCCAAACTTGGCAACTTTAAGACTTGTGGACATCAACTCCCAGAATTCTCCAGCCAGCAGAGCTGGCTGGAGAATTTTGGGAGTTGAAGTCCACAAGTCTTAAAGTTGCCAAATTTGGGAACCTCTGATGTAGATGATAGGACCAGTTTGCATGCACAAATGAGCCTTGTGAATGTCTGAGGAAAGGTTCCCCCTTGTCCAACCAACTTCATGTGAGGAATATTGCTAATTCCGATCCATTTTTTAGTTGCATCCATATTGCCAAGAAATTGTATAAGAAATATTGTATTCAAGGGACTCTGGGATTCACAGAACTAGCTCTGGAACCAAATAATTAGATATTCTTTCTTTTCATAGTGTCCTCCAGTAGTGCTAGTTCTAGGACCTGTCAGGGAATTCTGGGAAATCCAGACCCCTTCAAGTTAGGGAAGGCTATAGGAACAGGTCAGGGAGAACAAAGATTAATGAACATTACCATTGTTGCTAGGAATACTCAACAGTTTCCCACTAAAAGTAAGTGTTTTGTAAAAAGTAAGAATGAAATATGAATACAGAACCCTTAAAAACACATTTAATTTTGGGGTCAGTCTGAGTCAGAGATATTGCTCCCAGTTTGAAGCATAATGTGGTTTCGGTAAGAAAAGCCAATGGAAAAATTGCTCATAATCTCCATGTTCCATTAAAACTGCTGAAAGCAGCCTTGAAAACCAATGGAATGTACATATCATAACAAAAAGTGTATAGGAAGCCAAATATTGGAAAAGGCTTCCTAAGATATTATTATCCCAGGCTTTTTTTTCTCCACAGAGGTGAATGATGACATTATTTTAGTGGAGTTTGCTCAGCATAAGAGATGTTCACATCTAGTAGCTTTTGAAAAGGATTTTTTGCTCAAATGTAAGCACAGAATTTGCTGTTAGATATGCCAGAAAGGGATCTGATGGTAAGGTCCTCTTGAACTAAGTAAATTACATACTTTGTCATTTTTATTCCTATTAATCTTTTTCTATTCGCCATGTACCTGTTTAGTTGTTTGGGAACAGAAAAAATAATAGCCACTCTTCTACTGTAGCATATTAAAAACTACAAATTAAATCTATTATAAACTTGGGTAAATTTAAAAAGTACTGAAATGGGGGGGGGGGGGGAGATAGTCATGAGTTAATTTCCACTGCAAACAAGCAGTCTTAATTTAAGAAACAATTAATTGGATTCAGCTTTAAACTTGCTTGTTGTTGTATTAAGTTCTGTGATTCCAAGTCTACTTTATCAGAAATATTCATGGCTTTTTTCCTCAACAATATATTAACATATATATTGTTTTAAAGATAAAGGCTAGGTATGCATATATGTATATATGTAATGTACATATATTACATATATATGTACATAATAATAATAATAATACATACATACATACATACATGTACAATAGCATAATGCCCTAGGTACTAACTGATAATATTTTACATGAAATCTCACTGTGTAAAATATGTCCATTTATTAGAAAAGCATTTCTAGCTGTCTAGTGTTTTAGTGCTAGCAGAATGGCAAATTAATTTGCTAAAGTGTAATAACACAGACCTTAAACATGAGTTTATTATTCTCTCAAATGTCACTTCCATTTATTTATTTTTTTAATCCCAGGCACAATCAAGGAAACTCAATCTATTCTTCAATTTCATCGGACATTACAGAGTTTAAACAATATTATCAAGAACAAAGACACAAATTCACAATAGTCCGAACAAGATCCTCTCTAATGTGCTGAACTGCTTTCTGAAATCATTTTTACCAGATTTTTGTCTTAATTATGCCTTCCTGTACTATGATACCCAGATTTAAAGCATCAGGAGTAAAGTTTTATAAATTGACTAGATTTGGTGGAGGTATTTTCATATATTTTTGTTATTCTGGAACAACTTCTAGGCCATCAACAAACCACTGCCTTAAGTTTGACAGTGCAGCCACCCAGTAAATTGAAAAATGAATTTGTGAGACCCTCAAACACAAACAAATTTAACATTTTCACTGAGGTTAGGATTAGCCAAGAAGTAAATTTACCACTTTTAATAATAAACACGTAATTTCTATATGCATGTGTGTATGTCTGCGTGTGTGTTAAAATTTTGGAACCACAACTGCCCAGTGAAGATTTTAAAACATGCAAATACCCCCTTCAATAACCCCATGAGATTCCAGTCTACAGTGTAAGACCTCTCAGCTAATCTGACCTAATTAATCCTACTGCCTGTTATAAACTATTGTATTTTTGGAGTATAAAACGCACCAAGGTTTTGAAGAGGCAAATTTTAAAAAAAAAAGTTTTTGCACTCTGCGAACAACCCAAAAATGGCTCGTTTTTTGTGAAAACAGGCCCATTCCCTCCCCCCAAAAGGGCATGAATAGCCCTTAGGAGGTTTGTAGAGTGCTCCTAAGGGAAGGAGGCAAAAAACGAGGAAAAAAACAGCCTGTTTTTCCTGAAAACAGGCCCTTTTTTTTCATCAAAAAAAGGGCATAGATAGCCTTATGGAGGCTTATAGAGTGCTCCTGGGGGCCGGGGGGGGGATTGAGCAAAAAATGACCCATTTTTTGCTCATTTCTGCCTTTCCCAGCCCCTAGGAGCTCTCTGAAAGCCTCCATAAGGCTATGCATGGCTATGCACGGCTATGCACGGCCATTTTGGTAAAGGCCGTGGGATTTTGGGAGGCCAAAAATGCTGTATTCAGTGTATAAGACGCACCCAGTTTTTCAGCCCCTTTTTCAAGGGAAAAAGGTGCATCTTGTACTTCAAAAAATACGGTATGTGAACATCCTCCAATCATATCATACAAATAAAGTCTCCAAATTAGGACACTTTACAGTGGTCACAGCTGTGTAATATGGTTGTTTGGATAGTTTGATTTCTAGAAAATAATGGTTACTGTTATATATTTGACCTGAAAAAAATAAAATAAAATAATTGCCCACTGAATATGAGCATGTCATGAAAAAAGCAATGCCATAATCATTGTCCCTTGATTATTGGAATAAATTTAATTGGTTAAATTTAACATAATATATAGCCCTTAGATTTATATACTGCTTCATAATACTTGATACAACCCTCCCTAAGCAGTTTACAGAGTCAGCATATTGCCCTGAACAATCTGGGTCCTCATGTTATCAACCTTGGAAGGATGGAAGGCTGAGTCAACCTTGAGCCAGTCAGGATCGAACTGCTGGCAGTCGGCAGAATTAGCCTGCAATACTGCATTCTTCAAATATATGAATTATATATGTAAATCACTATTAGTGGTCATTTGTTAAACTTGTCTGCTGCCCAACTCTCCATAACTCTGGGTGGCTTACATCAAAAGAAATTACAATAAAACCAATAAAAGACTAAACCTAAAGATAAAAGTTGGCAAGAGTAATGAAACGAGGGGTCCCACTCTCCCTTGCCAGAGATCTGGGTGAAGAGCCAGCTCTTCCCAACTGTAATAATAACGTCTTAATATTTAAGTGTCAAGATTCCATGATTGATACTGCTATAATGGTCAACTCCTCTAAATTAAGATAAAAGTCTCTTTCCAAGCAGGCATAGCTCCTGCTGATATTTTGACACTTCTCCACAGTTTTTGTTGGCACCAATTCACAAGTGGCTTTCCACTGCCTGCTTCCACAGCGTTTTCCAATTTCCCATCTAATCACCCTGGGAATGCCTGATGGTCCTCCATCCAAGAGTAATCAGGTTCTTAGGGCCTGCCTATCATTAATGGTGCTTTTGGATACCAAACCATGCGGTGAACTGAATGAAACCTCAAGGTATGCTCAACCCCACTTCTCCAAAGTGGTTTCCACTCCTGTCCGACTGCATCAATGTATGTAGTGGCCTGTTGCTCCAAGAAGGTACCCTACCCATTCTCTTACCCACATGTCATGAAGATGAGCAACGGACAAGATTTGTCCAGGACTTAGTCTGCATGAGAATGATTAGCTCCATCTCTCTGCTTAGACAGAGAGTCCTCTTGGGATGCCCCTAAAATGTATTCCTTGTGACTAAAACTACCGTGGAGGTGCTTTCACATCAATCTTAGCAACTCTCAATCTTAACCATCTTAAGATATGTGGGCTTCCATTGAAGAAACTCTGCTCTAAGGGACCAGGTTTTTCTCCTTGTCATTGTTTCATGATCTATCTTCATCCTTCAGCATTGTTGGAAAATTACCGTTCGGTCTCCAACCTTCACTTCCTTGCGAAGGTTGTAGAGAGTGTGGTGGCTCAACAGTTTCCTCGACACCTGGAGGAAGTTGATTATCTAGACCCGCGCCAGTCTGGCTCCCGCCCCCGGTCACAGTATTGAGACGGCATTGGTCACATTGGTGGATGATCTTTGGAGGGCACAGGATAGAGGTTGCTCCTCTATCCTAGTCCTATTAGACCTCTCAGCGGCTTTCGATACCATTGACCATGGTATCTTATTGCACCGACTGGGGGGGTTGGGGGTGAGAGGCACCGTTTTACGGTGGTTCTCGTCATACCTCTCTGGTCGCTCGCAATGGGTGTTGGCAGGAGGGCAGAGGTCGGCCCCGAGGCCCCTCACATGTGGGGTTCCTCAGGGGTCAGTCCTCTCGCCACTTCTGTTCAACACCTACATGAAGCCGCTGGGCGAGATCATCCATGGTTTGGGGGTGGAATACCATCTGTACGCTGATGACACTCAGTTGTACATATCCACCCCAAACCACCCCAACGATGCCGTCGAGGTGCTGTCCCAGTGTCTGGAGGCCGTACGGATCTGGATGGGTAGTAACAAACTCAAGCTCAACCCGTCCAAGACCGAGTGGCTGTGGTTTCCGGCAGCCAGGTAAGTCCAACACTGGCCATCGGGGGCGAACAACTGGCCCCTGTGGAGAGGGCACGCAACTTGGGTGTCCTCCTGGATTCCCGGCTGTCCATGGAGGACCATGTGACGGCCGTGGCCAGGGGGACGTTCTATCAGGTACACCTGATACGCCAGTTGCATCCCTTACTGGACCGGGTGGCCCTTCGCACAGTTACTCAAGCACTTGTGACATCCCGGTTGGACTACTGTAACGCTCTCTACATGGGGCTTCCCTTGAGAGGCACTCGAAGGTTACAGCTAGTCCAGAATGCGGCCGCATGGGTGATTATGGGTGCCTCAAGGCAATCCCACATAACACCTCTCCTGCGCGAGCTGCACTGGCTACCTGTGGCCTTTCGGGTGGCTTCAAGGTGCTGACTACCATCTTTAAATCGCTCCATGGCTCGGGGCCTAGCTACATACGAGACCGCCTCCTGCACCATACATCCCTTCAACCGATCCGCTCCCACAGAGAGGGCCTTCTCCGGGTACCGTCGGACACCCAGGGGAAGGGCCTTCTCTGTGGTGGGCCCAGCCCTCTGGAACGACCTACCCCCCCGATTTACACACTACCTTGGACCTCCGCCTCTTCCGCCAGCATCTTAAGACGTATTTATTCCAACAAGCCGGCCTAGCATAGCCCCCCGTTTCTGACTTTTATTCGGATAAATTTTAATTCATAGGGTTTTATAAGGGTTTTTAGCACGGGATATAATTTAATCGTTTTTTAATAATGTATTTTTGTATTTTTGTATGGTTTTTAATATTGCCTGTGCGCCGCCCTGGGTCCTTGCTAGGAGAAGGGCGGGGTATAAATTTGAAAAATAAATAAATAAAATAAATAAATAAGCCGAAGGTCAGCTGTTCTTTCTTCTTCTTCCTCTCCTCCTCCTCCTCCTCCTCCTCCTCCTCCTCCTCCTCCTCCTCCTCCTCCTCCTCCTCCTCCTCCTCCTCCTCCTCTGTCTAGAAGAAGCTGCGTGTGTGTATGTTCCAACATAACTCTGGAACGCCTCCAGCAATTTCAACCAAACTTGGTATGCAGATTACTTACTCTTTGGAGACAAACACTGTGGGGGTAAGAAGACACCCCTAATACCCCTTGGTGTGTGTGGGTATGTGTCCCCTGGCACACAGGTGGCATGCAGAGCACAGCTAATTTGGCCAATGTAGATATTCATGGGATGCTGACATAATGAGGTAGTAAGGAGAAAGCAGAGCTGTTCTGATTAATTATAGGATGGTTTTCCTCCCCATCCAGCTACGTATATAGCAAGAATCTTTGAAGCTTATTCAACTGTTGAAATAAGCCACAAAATTATCTGCTGTAGTTTTCTTTTCAAATTATCTGCTCTGAAATGAGGATCATTTCTGAAATGTAAAATAAGGTGGGCCTAGCCATGAGCAGATATCCCTGGGATCCAACTATGGCCAAAGAAGCAGGATTACCCTTGCTCTCTGCTCCATGTCCATTAATCCTGGGTTATTATCACCTCTGCCTTCAAAATCATTTCTCTAAGCCCATTATGAAAAATGAGCGTAAGAAACAATCTGGTTGTGCAATCGCCCAAATCCAGCCATTGGGACTCACAGTTAATAATTTAGAATTGTGTGTGAACCCAGCCAACTTCAACACATTGCTAAACTCTAGGCTTAGTTCACACACATTAGACTAAAATGTTAGTGGCTCCGTGTGTTGTGCCAGCTGGGTTTAATTAGCTATTAGTGTACTGGGCAAGCAACAATACTGGTAATATGGTTGATCCCATCTTAGTTTGCGGTGATATGAAAATCCAATCATTACAGCTTAGCAACAGCAATCAGTTTTGCTGTTTAAATAAAACATGGCCAAGTACTACACTCTGCAATCTGGAGTACTACAACCCCTGTAACACTAGAAACTGCTACTGCAATTAAAATGCTATGTAAAACCAGCAATTCAGGTTTTGATGTATTCTCGGCTGATGGTTCAGAGAGTAAGAGAGTTACAAGAACAGTTGCAATAGCTAAAATAATGAGGAGTACAATTGTGTCCTTGATGATTCACAAGATAATCTTGGAGTAGTACTCAATGGTTATGGGACCGTTTAATGATATACGGACCACTACCCTGTTGAAAGTATTCTTTAACTGTCAGCATGAGTAAATTTCAAAGAAAAAACCAGTCCCAATTCCATTTCAAAGGCACACTGGTATTTAACTCAGCTGCCACCCGCATAAGAGAATCAATATTAGTGAATCCTAAAATACTCCTGCAAGAAGACTGAGGGAGGGGGGAACATGTGAAGGACCAAAATGCAGCCTGCACCCCTCCCCCCTCCATTGAAAAGTCTCAGGACAGCCTGGCCCCAGCAATGTTAACCAGTGTTGCCCATTATTATGAAAACCCTGTTTTTCATGAACCCATTTGCCTTCCCACCAAGCAAATCTTCCCACCCCTGCTTCAGGTTTAAAGAAGGCATAATGTGATGAGCGATGGGATTACTTCACTCTGCCCGCAGGCTGGAATTCGATCCTGAAGGGCTCAAGGTTGACTCAGCCTCCTATCCTTCAGAGGTCGGTTTAATGAGGACCCAGATAGTTGGGGACAGTATGCTGATACTGTGAACCACCCAGACAGTGGTTTGAGGGGCGCTATTTATGTCTAAGTGCTATTACTCTTGCTAGTTCATCGTTCAAATCGATTAATCCTTATTTCGCAACCCAGGAAGGTCTGAGGTCCCTTCGGCCACTGGGGCTCTCCTATTTTGCCTTATGAGACCCTTCTCAAACATCTCCACACCTCTGTGCCTCCACCACCCATCCTAGCTGGTGGGTGCCAGCTTCACTCACCAGCTCACGGTCGGCAGAGAGAACACAGGACAAACAATTGCTAAGAAGGGGGAGGCGTCCCCTCTAGCAGGGAGGGCGCGCGTGGGAGGGGGGGCAGGCGTGAAATCCCAAGAGGCACTACGCAGTCAGATAGTGCACCTATCCAGAGCAGAGGAGAGCAACCAGGATGATTAAGGGACGGGAGACTAAAACATGAAGAACGGTTGCAGGAACTGGCCATGGCTAGTCTAGTGAAGAGAAGGACCAAGGGAGATATGATCGCAGTCTTCTGATATTTGAGGGGCTGCCACAGAGAGGGAGGGGGTCACGCTATTCTCCAAAGCACCTGAAGGCCAGACAAGGAATAATGGATGGAAACTGACCAAGGAGAGATTGAAGCTGGAGAGAATTTAAGGAGAAATTTTCAGACAGTGAGAGAACAATCAACAGAAAGTTGCCCTCGGAAGTTGTGAGGGCTTCATCACTTGAGACTTTCAAGAAGAGATTGGACAGCCATTTGTCAGATATGGTTTAGGGCACGGGTCTGCAAAGTTGGCTCTTTTAAGACTGGTGGACTTCAACTTCCAGAATTCCCCAGCCAGCCTGGCTGGCTGGGGAATTCTGGGAGTTGAAGTCCACCAGTCTTAAAAGAGCCAACTTTGCAGACCCCTGGTTTAGGGCAGTGTTTCTCAACCTTGGTGACTTTTTAAGTCCTGTGACTGGGGGATTCTGGGAGTTGAAGTCCACAGTACATAAAGTCGCCAAGGTTGAGAAACACTGGTGTAGGGTCTTCTGCTTGGGCGGGGTTGGACTAGATGACCTCTAACCTCCCTTCCAACTCTGTTAATCTGTTATCTGTTACCAGCCGGCGGAGCGTTGGAACACTTCCCTGGAGCCTTTTCTCCAACGCGATCAGAGAATCCCGCTCGCTCCCTCGCACACCCAAAGCAAAAACGCGCGCCTGCAATCCTTTCCCCGCCGCTCCCAACCAGCTTCACCTTAACTGCACTCTCCGCGCTCCTCCTCCGCAGTTTCTCATCGCCGGAGCTCCTGCCCCGGACTCGCTGGACTCGACCGCCTCTCGGCAGAAGAGGCTGAGTCATGTGCTGCGGGCCCCGGGGTCCCGGGTCCGACCGGGAGAGCCGAGGGAGGCCTTACGCTGTTAGCGAACCGCCCGACTCCCGGGAAGAGTCGACGGCGTTCAGGAGGAAGGCGGCGCCCGGAGGGTCCTCATGGGACGCCGCCTTTCCCACCAGTGGCTTGGAACCACTTGCCTCCAAAAGTTGCGGATGCTCCAACACTGGGAGGTTTTAAGAAGAGACCGAACAACCGTTCGCCTGAAACGGTGTAGGGTTTCCTGCCTGGGCAGCGGGATAGTCTAGATGACCTCCAAGCTCCCTTCCAACTCTTGTTATTCTTGAATCAGCCCATTATCTGGCTTTGAACGACGCCTATAACAAAGCAAACGGGGCTCTTGCAAAGTTAACCCCCCCCCATCCCCATTCCCTTATTAACAGATTAACAGAGTTGGAAGGGACCTTGCAGGTTATCTAGTCCAACCCCCCCCCCGCCCAAGCAGGAGATCCTGCATCTGCCTCTACCTAAGATCGAACTCACAACCTCCTGCTTTGAGGCAAGAGCTCACAAGCAGGATGCAAGACGAATGCCAACCAGTGCCAATACAGACTTTCGGCCTTCGATTGGTAAAGGCCTCGAGTGAAGACCCTGCCACCCACATCTTAGTCCACCAGCACGTTGGGGCAAGGCAAGGGCAGCTTTAAATCATTTGCTACCGATCGCGCTCCAGGAACTTCCCCTGCCTAGAGTCTCTCCAGATTGGAAAACTGCGGTTGGTTCAGCTCCAGCGGGGCTCTTAACTCTCCGAAATGTGGGGGGAGGGAGGAGGAGGAGGGGAAGAAGAAGAAGAAGAAGAAGAAGAAGAAGAAGAAGAAGAAGAAGAAGAAGAAGAAGAAGAAGAAGAAGAAGAAGAAGAAGAAGAAGAAGAAGAAGAAGAAGAAGAAGAAGAAGAAGAAGAAGAGGAGGAGGAGGAGGGGAAGAAGAAGAAGAAGAAGAAGAAGAAGAAGAAGAAGAAGAAGAAGAAGAAGAAGAAGAAGAAGAAGAAGAAGAAGAAGAAGAAGAAGAAGAAGAAGAAGAAGAAGAAGAAGAGGAGAAGGGGGGAGAAGAGGGGGAGGGGAGGCTTCTCCCTCTCCCCTACCAAACGATTGTGATCGGGGCACCTGAAGCTACCTAATGATCTCAACGCGCAGCCTCGAGCGCCCAATTCAAGGAAAGCGACGGACTCCTCCGCTGGAAGGCCCGGGCTGGACGGAGGAGCCCTCCACGTTGATCTCGGCTGAAAAACTCCTCCCCTTCGCCCTTCTTAACCCTTCCTTCACTTCGAGGACCGGGACGCGCAGGGACAAGGCTCACGGCTCCAAACCTGGACGGAAAGGGGGGTTGGGGGGTGGAGAATATTGGCGTGGCTCCACCCGCTTCTCCCTTGGTCCGCGTAGGATTTGCGCTCCAGGGCTAACTTCCACTGAAGTCCTATTTGGGGGGCAAACCACAGTCTTGAAATACGGTATTCAAAGATCGTATTTAATACATCCATACCTTTCCCTGATTGATGCATGCATTCCTTTTGCCTTTGTCGCCTTTAAGGAAAAGTAGCGATCTGTCCGATGTCAAATGCTGAAGCGCATTTTGGATGCCCCCCCTCCCCACTCCAGTATCTGGCTAACTGCTCCCATTTTCACCACCTTCCCGCTGGAATTCCCAATCCTCCCCCACCCCCACCCTCGACGAGTCCTAATTTGAATCCTTGGTGTTGCTGATCTACTTTAATAATCCCCAGATCGGATCTGCTGGGAAATCCAATCGCGCGATCCCACTTAAAAGAACTGGGAATATGTCAGTTATAAGGCCGCCGTTAAAAAGAACGGTTCTTCTGCCGTCCCGACAACCTTACCAAAGCGCCCTTGGGGTGCGCTGCTGAAGATGCCTGGCAGGAACTAAAAAAAATATTGGTGAGTGGATGGATGGCTGAGAAGCAACCTAAAGGCGGAGAACTCTGCTGTAGGCATGCTTGGAAATAAAGCCCGGAAAACGTGGTGGGGAGGGGGGTGGGCTTCTGAGGAACTTCGCGCTCGGACGGATACGTTTGGTACAAGTTAGCGCGCTAAAACTGCGCGATTTATTTAAAATAGAGTAGGGTAGAGTAGAGTAGAATTAGAATAGAGTAGAATTAGAATAGAGTAGAATTAGAATAGAATAGAGTAGAATTAGAGTAGAGTAGAATTAGAGTAGAGTAGAATTAGAGTAGAGTAGAATAGAATTGGAGTAGAGAGTAGAATAGAGCAGAATTAGAATAGAGTAGAGTAGAATAGAATTAGAGTGGAGTAGAGTAGAAGTAGAGTAGAGCAGAATTAGAGTAGAGTAGAATTAGAATAGAATAGAATAGAATAGAATAGAATAGAATTAGAGTAGAGAGTAAGTAGAGTAGAGTAGAGTAGTGTAGTGTAGCGTGGCATGGCATGGCATGGCATAGAATAGAATAGAATAGAATAGAATAGAATAGAATAGAATAGAAACTCTTTATTGGCCAAGTGTGATTAGACACACAAGTAATTTGTCTCCGGTGTATAAGCTCCCAGTGTACACACATAGAAAGAACAAAGTGATAGGTCATACATCATAAATCATAGTTAACATTTCTCAGCAACCTTGGCGCTCAAACGGGGCGCTCCGAGAGCGGAGTCCAATCGTGAGTGCAGCCCTGACGTGTACATTCGAGAGCCGTTGATTTTCGGGATTTCGAGGCTTCTTCCCCACCCTGATCTTCCTTGCGTTAAAAAGCCCCGACTTCTGAAATCGCTTCTTTAAAATCGAGGATTCCGTGCAAACTACGCGAGTGGTTTAATCAACCCCGAAGGTCTGCGGCTCCGGGAAGGGGTTTGTCCCGGAGGAAAACCGTTCCTTCGGAGGGATTGAAGAAGGAAAGGATCCTGATCGGAAGGCGAACCCACGCCAGGGATCCCCTCTAACCTCTCTCTCCCCCGTTGCAAAGGCGTCCCCGTGGGCGTGCGTGCGTGGGCGCCTCCTCACACGCGTGAAAATACTTCTTTTATTCCCGCTTTCCAGCCTTCCCGCGGAATCCCTTCCTACCCTTCCCCAGTCCTCTCCACAACCCACCTCAGCTACAGGATGGAGAAAGGCGGCTGGTGGGGGGGGGGATGCCCCGCTTAAAGACGGGGATGCCTGTCAATCAACTCCGGCCCGTCGGAGTCCCGCGGGTCCCTCGTGAGCTTTCTTGCCTTCTTCCAACGCCAGTAGGTTGAGAGAGAGAGAGAGAAAGGGAGAGCGCCAAAGAGCAGGGAGGGAGGAGGAGAGCTCACCCACCCGTGTTCCCCATTTACTCGGGCACAGCGAAAGCGGACGGCGGGGGCTCGCGCGGAAGGAGGGAATTAACTGGGGAGGAAAAAAGAAGAAGAAGGAGAAATGCGAGGACTCTACCTTGATCCACAGACCTCATGATGTGGTGATAGGGTACCAGTCGGCACGCGGTTCCTCTCTGCATTTGGACTTGGGCAAAGGGGAAGCTACTCGGGCAGAGCAAAAGACGCCGAGGACGGGCGAAGGAGCCAGCTGACGGAGGTCGTCTTCATTCAGACCATGGTCGTCCCCGCGCCCAGCCGCCGCCGCCTCTCGCTCCGCGTGGAAGGAGCCGCGCGTGGGTTCCTGCGGCCCGGAGGGCGCTGCTGGCTTTGCGTGCTGCGAGAGGTGGGTCACCCGAGAGGGAAAAGCCACTTCCTTCCCTGCTCCGAGTGTTTATAGTCTTGAATGCTGTAAAATAACGGGATTCCCTCACTGTTTCCTCCTGTTTATGCCCAGTGCCATGGAAACCCCTGGATCGCCTCCATCGCCTGAACTGAGGGCTTTCCTGCAAGCTTCCACACTCCGGAATCCATGACGTCGCCTTGCACCGGAGCCAAAAGGCGGCCCTGTGGCTTCCCTCTCTCTCTCTCTCTCTCTCTCTCTCTCTCTCTCTGCCTCCCGCTCTCCTCTTTCTCTGGGCCAGGACACAAGCAGCCGATTGTTGAGCTGTGCCAAGGGGGGGGGGGGGAGCAGGGGACGCCAGGACCAAAAAGGGGGGGGGGGAAACTCCTGGAGAAGATGATGGACACATGGACTGACAGATTGAGGATAATGGTTTTAACTGACCCCTAGAGCTTACCTTTAGAACAATAGCAAAACAAACAAACAAACATAACACACACACACACAAAATTACCAGAGCTGAAATTTAGATAAAGTTCCTTTTCATGGCTAAATTTCTTATAATATGTGTCTTTCATGGCCTTCAGTTCTTCTCAATCCCCCCCCCCCCAACCTGTCTTATCCTCAGAGCAACCTTGCAAGGGCAGCTGAATTGGAAGAAGGGAATTGATGCAGGGAAATATTCCCCAATGACCTCTGAACTCTGGTGCTGGAGAAGACTCCTGCAAGTCCCTGGAACTGCAAGGCCACCAAACCAGTCAGTCCTAGAGGAGATCAACCCTGATTGCTCTTTAGAAGGCCAGATCCTGAATATGAAACCCAAATACTTTGGCCACCTAATGAGAAAGAAGGACTCACTGGGGAAGAGCCTCATGCTGGGAAAGACTGAGGGCAAAAGAAGAAAGGGACGACAGAGAATGAGGTGGCTGGATGGAGTCACTGAAGCAGTCGGCGTGAGCTTAAATGGACTCCAGAGGATGGTAGAGGACAGGAAGGTCTGGAGGAACGTTGTCCATGGGGTTGTGATGGGTCAGACACGACTTTGCAACTAACAACAACATTCCCCAATGAGCAAGTATATGAAACTGGATCTCCCCGATCCTAATCTTAATGCTCAATAATGCAGGAATGTCTTTTTTTTTTCCTACCTGGTTTGAATTCATGTGAAAAACAAAGGGATGTGTGACCTGATTCTTGGTGCCTTTACCTGAGAAAGCGGTTCAGTGGGATCCTCTCCCAACATCTAGGATACTGAACAGGTTGTTCGCTTTGACCTAATAAATAGGGCTAAAATGAAATGAACTGAGATCTAAGACATGGATGATTTCTTACTGGTTTGGAATCCAGCTAGGTCAAACTGCTGCCACTTCTGAAAAGAAAGAAAAAATTGCAGAGAATTTTGAAGAAGAAACTGGAAACTGGAAATCTATCACTACTAAATATTATCAGTAGCTGAGATGTTAATTTTTGGGATCTAAAGGGCATTTATATCATATATTCAGCCAATATCTATCAGTGGGACAAGCGGAATAGCAATAGCACTTAGACTTATATACCGCTTCATAGTGCTTTTTAAAGCCCTTTCTAAACGGTTTACAGAGTCAGCCTATTGCCCCCAACAATCTTGGTCCTCATTTTACCCACCTCGGAAGGATGGAAGGCTGAGTCAACCTTGAGCCAGTGAGATTTGAACTGCGAAACTGCAGCTAGCAGTCAGCTGAAGTAGCCTGCAGTACTGCACTCTAACCACTGTGCCACCTTGGCTCTTATAAGCCCAAAGTAGGATGTGTGTGTGGGGGGGGGGGGGTGCCATTCAATTTATTTGGAAGGCATTTGCTCCTCAGATTATCAGGTGCCAGGCTCTATTTATTAAATAGGCACTAAGAGGGATCAGTGGGACTGTAATTATGTACCAGCTTACCTGCTGTATATCAACATCCCTGCCTGAGTTTCTTGACTCCCTGGCTGGGCTGGCAGTGGAGTTCTCCAGGCTTATGGTCTTGGGGGACTTCAACTTGCCAACCCTAAGCATGAGTTCTGAGGTAGCCTTGGAAGTCATACCAAGATGGTCCTGCCTAAATCATCCAGAGTCCAATACATAATGGACTTGAGTGATGTACATGATATGGTTTTATATCAAAGCAATGGTTGGGTGCTGTGGAATTGGGGGAGATATTTTTTTTATATTGAAAAAGTTTTATTGGTTTTTACAATTTTTCAATCGGGTAAGGTAAGGGATACAAAAGAAATTTTGAGAACTTTCGCGTCGGAGTCATTGGCCCTTCCAGGGCTTCATAATAAATCGTTAAAGAAAAACATTTTTCATAAATACTACGAGGTGAAAACAAGTACATACTTCTAAATTCTCAATTCCATGCTGTCATCCGTTTGCAAAAATCCAGATACAGATGTTATACAAAATTAATCAAAAGTCAAAGCAAAGTTATTTTTTTGATCTAAGTCTCTTGGCAATTGTGTCTTCTGTCTCTCCCTCCAGGCCCCCAGCGGGCGGGGCCGTGGCCCCCCTGCCCCCCCTGGATCTTCCCCCAGGACAGAGGAATGTTTTTTAAGAAAGGCTTCCGCCTCAACAATTGTTTTAATCCTTATTCTTCCTCCTTCCCAGAACACCAACATTCCTTCCGGCATCGCCCACTTGAACCAAATCCCGTGGTCATACAATTTTTCGGATAAGAAGGAAAATTTCCTTCTCATCTCTCTAATTTTTTTAGGGATCTGCTTCAAGATAGCGACTACTTTTTGCTGGTAAATTAACGGACCACCTCTCTGTGCCTTCAAAATTCCCTCCCTGGTTGACCTCCTAACAAATTTGATATGTATCTCTCTGGGTACCTCATTTATCCTGGCATATGCAGAGTTTATTCTGTAGACTAGGTCAATGTCCCCCCTGATCTCATCTTTGGGTTTATTTGCTAAAATTGTGCTCATGAGATTAGGAAGACATTCACCAGGCTCTTCAGAAATGTTCTGAAATCTTTAAAAATATAACATCCTTTCAAAATCCATCCTAGACATATGCCCATTTAATTCTCCAATCTCACTATTAACATTTTTAAGCTCTCCCTTTGCCCCAGCCAGCCCCCCTTGCAGCTCCTCAGTCTTCTGTGTGTTTTCCAGCACTTGTTTCCGTGTTTCCTGAATATCCTGTTTTAAGCTGGTACGATCTTCTCTCAAAGCCTTAATTTCTTGCACCAAAGCTTGTAACACATTCTCCATAGACGTCATTCTTTGTTCCAAACCTGCCAGTTCTGATTTTTGTGCCATGGTAAGCTGTTAAAGTCAGTGTCACTAAGATGGCGTTTTTTGGGTGGGGCTGGTGAAGCAGTTCAGGAGAGAGGAAAAAGTTCAAATCAGGATTGCAAAAAGAAAAAGAAAGTTCAAGACCCAAAGAGAAAACACGTTTCACAGTCAATAGTTGTAGCAAAGAAAGCGCTCCAGGGAAGGAATCAATTAGTCCAAGAAAATCTTCATTAATAGAGAGAGGAAGTCCGTATCACAAAGGGATGTTGGTAACTTTCCATAAGTGAGATAGTCATTCAGGGACAACGGGAAGCCATCTTACACCCAAACTGAGAGCCGGCAGGAGAGAGTAATAAAAGAAAGATTGTTTCCAGCCAGCCGGACTTAGATACATTTTAAATAAACAAGCCGCAAATCACTTTCCCTTGCTTCAAAGCAATCCGGGTATAGGATATCCGCTTCCTCGTAACGAGGAGCCATTTCCAAGCGCCGCTTTGAATCCGAGGGGGGGTTTGACAACAAAGATTACCCAAGATTACTTGATGTTGATGAATTGACTCAATGAACCATAAGGGTTGCTTATGGGATCTGATATAAAAATGGAATGAGAGACTTATGGCCATCTCCAAACAATTAATTTTAAATTAAAAAAAATAAGGATGGATAGGAATCATTAAACCAAGTTGCAGCTGCGCTGTCTAAATAATATTCTGCAGAAGAAAGCTATAGCTTGAAACCACTTGTAAAAGACATGAAGATAGTGCAATATTTAGAGTTTTAGAAAGAGCTGGAAGGTTCCTATTGAGATAACCTTGTTATTTGTGACCTTGGACCACCCACAGCGTTAAGTTATTTTACAGACTTGTTGTAATGATAAGTTTGGAAAGAGAATTTGGTACACTTCTCTCCGCTGTCAGAGTAAGAGATGATTTAGGTTAAATAAAAGTAGATTTTTGGACTCAACTTTGAACCTGACCCTTTGCGATACCTTGGAACTGCGAGTCTCTATCTGAACTACCACCAGGACGAGGGTTAACTGTGGATGCTCTGGGCCATCTCAAAACTGCCATTCAATACACAAACTGCTGTCAGGGTCAGAGGTGGCCTTGGGAATAAGCAGAGGCTGAGTCATCATCTGTTCATGAACTTGGACTCCAGTTCAACAATACAGCTGGCTGGCATATAACAAGGCCTTTCCATCTCGCCTCTCCTCCGTTTTTGAATTACATCTCTGGAATTTCTGTTCCTGGATTTGTTATGGTAAGGTTTGTGTAGTAGCAACTGAGAGCAAGAGAGGGAAACACATTCCCCCACCCCCTTCTCTCCTGTCACTCTTGGAAACACTTAGGAGAAAATATATTGGTGCCTAGGGGCATATGTTACATAACACAATTTCTTTGGAGCCTGCTCCAAGCAGCCAGTGTGTGCTCAACTGGAAGAGGCAGTGGGACATGAAACTTCAATGAACAAGGTGTGAAAGACAGAAAGACTTCTGTCCCAAAGGGAGAAGTAACAGCTGTCTTTTCAACCTGCCCTCATTTCCTTTTGACATTACAGCTGTTGCTTCCTAAAAGATGAATATAGTAAATTACTTAGTTATATCTATTTTTTTTACATAGTAGATTTTTCCTCACAACTGAACTAAAGTAGTAGATACATATCCTTGACATAGCTCAAAAACAATGCCAACATAAGATGTGCCATCACATTGCCACACCCTGCCCTTATCTCTATAGCCGTGATACCGAACCTATGGCACATGTGCTGGAAGTGGCACACAAAGCCATCTCTCCAGGCATGGCAGCCATTGCCCGTTGCTCTTCTGGTTTCTGGTGCATGTGTGCGCACCAGCCAGGTGGTCTTTGCATGCACATGTGCACCAGAAACTGGAAGACCAGATGACTGGCATGCATGCGCATGCTGGAAACCGGAAGCTCTGCTTCCCTGCATGCGCATGCAAGCTGGAGAACTGCTCTTCCGATTTCTGGTGCTTGCCCCCCCGTGCTGCCATTTCGGCACTTGGTGCCAAAAAGGTTCACCAACAGTACTCTATAGCAGTGATGGCAAACCTTTTTTGGCTGCCGTGCCAAAGGTGGGGGGAGCATAGGGAGTTCGTGCACTGGTGTGCCACACCCATAATGTTATGTGCGTGCACGTCCTCCCAGTGCGATGCATGCACACAATCAGCAGAAACACCCCCCCCCCCTTTTGCCGCGGTTTGGGAATGGTGACTTCCAGTTTGTCCACAGGGCCGATTTTTGACCCCTGGAGCCTTCAGGAGGCTTCCCTGAAGGATCCGGAGGGCAAAAAAAGGTCCTATGAGCAAACCGGAAGTCTGCACTTCCGGTTTGCCTGTAGGGGCGTTTTTTCGCACTTTGGAGGCTTCAGGGAAGACTTCAAGGTGTTGGTCATCATCTTCAAAGCGCTCCATGGCACGGGACCTAGCTATCTGCGGGATCGCATCCTGCCCCATACACCCCTGCGGCCGATCCGCTCCCACAGAGAGGGACTTCTCCAGGTGCCGTCCACCAGGCTATGCCAGCGGGCGACGCCCAGGGAAAGGGCCTTTTCTGTGGTGGGCCCGACCCTCTGGAATGACCTTCCCCCCGAAATCAGAACAACCATGGACCTCTGCTCCTTCCGTCAAAAATTAAAAACACATTTCTTTTGCTTGGCCGGCTTGGGATAACTTAACTGTTTTTAGGGTTTTTTAGGGGTTTGTCTTAGTTTAACATGGGATTTTAGCGCAGGGTTTAATTCTTTTTTAATACTGTATTGTTTGTGGTTTTATATGTACTTTTAATTTCCCTGTGCCCCACCTCGAGTCCCTTTGGGGAGAGAGAGCGGGTTATAAATTAAATTATTTATTTATTTATTTATTTAAAAACAGCCTAAAAGAAGGTCAAAGTCAGCTGGCCAGCGTGCATGCATGCTGGCCAGCTGATAGAGCAACACCTCGCGTGCCCTGACAAATGGCTCCATGTGCCACCTGTGGCACGTGTGCCATAGGTTCGCCATCACGGCTCTATAGTGTCTGTTCTGAGTAATTGTCCAAAGACATTGTTCTGATTTGTGAGTGTTCCACTTGGTATAGGCAAATGTATCTTCTTCTTTGTCTTTCAATCAGAGATGTCACTAGAGAAGGAATGAGAGGTGGATCTGCCTTCGGGATCCTACCTGCACACTTTCACATTGGTTTGTCTGCACCTCTTCTCACAGTTTCTTTGGCTGTTTCCCAAGTTAAAGTAATGACCACCATCTTGATTCCCTACAAATACCAATGCCAAAAGATCTAATTCAAATTTGAAGAAATAGGGCTTACTTATTTAATTTTTATCCCACCTTTATCCTACCTTTAAAAATACCTGAAGTTGGTGAACAGACAAAATACTCCTTCCGCCTCCTATTTCCCACACCTATGAGGTGAGTTGGGTGGAGAGCGACCAGTCCAGAGTCAGCCAACCGGCTTGTAAAAACAATACAATACAATACAATAGCAGAGTTGGAAGGGACTTTGTAGGTCTTCTAGTCCAACCCCCTGCGTGGGCAGGAACCTTATACCATTTCAGACAAATGGCTATCTAACATCTTTTTAAAGACTTCCAGGGTTGGGGCATTCACAACTTCTGGAGGCAAGCTGTTCCAGAGGTTAATTGTTCTAACTGTCAGGAAATTTCTCCTTAGTTCTACGTTGCTTCTCTCCTTGATTAGTTTCCACCCATTGCTTCTTGTCCTGCCCCCAGGTGCCTTGGAGAATAGTTTGACTCCCTCTTCTTTGTGGCACCCTCTGAGATATCGGAACACTGCTATCATGTCTCCCCTGGTCCTTCTCTTCATCAAACTAGACATACCCAGCTCCTGCAACCGTTCTTCATATGTTTTAGTCTCCAGTCCCCTAATCATCTTGGTTGCTCTTCTTTGCACTCTTTCCAGAGTCTCCACAGTTGATCTATATGTTCATATTTCAGCACAAAAGTCAGTTGGGATTTCTCTGGTCTACTTTGTGCCATTTCTGAATTATATTTATGTGAAAGCAGGAGAGTAACTGAATGTAAGTTCCAGGTCAGGTACACTGACTAATTTAATCCCAGATCTGTTCAGAATTCACAATGGAAACTGCTGTTTTTGGAGAAAAGCTCTGTAGAAATAAATCAAGGAACACTAGAAACAATAGGTATAATTCAGACCCATTAAATGTAATTACAAGCACAATATACTGAATTCAGAGCACTGGCCTTCCTTTTTTACTTCTTCCAGAAAGATATGGGCCAGCATTTGTCAGCATTCTCATCCAAAGCAATTAGCGAAATAGCAAAACAGTATAAAACAAGATTTTTGCAGATCTCATTCTGACGTTTTGTCAAAGAAATATATGCATACACATACTTTTTATAAAAGCATCTCCTTTGTCCCTATTAAAGAAGTCATTTTTCTTTTTTTTTTAAAAGAACTATTCTCATGAGGATGGATGCTAATTAGAGATGTGAGTAGAGATACAGAGAGGAAATCCTGAAAATCTATGGAACATATATACTGAATGGAACATATATACTGAATCCTATTGATTTCCGTGTGATGGAAGATGTCATCTATTACCAGACAAGGCCATATCTCTTGCTCATTGTTGCAGGCATATTTCCTTACCATATTCTCAGTGCCTTCAACCAATCACAGAGCTTCTAGTGTACTTGAAAAGTTCTTCAAAATTCATAGAGATGTATCTGCCTTGAAAGTAACCCATGTTGAATTACATAGTACCGTCAAACTTTAGAAATCAACCAAAGGAAATGTTTTAAGACATCTTGTATGATATCATAAAATGTCATGAAATCTATATATATATATATAAATGAGTGCATGTGTGTGTATGTTCCAGCATAACTCTGGAACACCGCAAGCAATTTCAACCAAAGTTTGTACACAGATGACTTATTCTCGGGGGTTGGGGGGGGTAAGACACCCATAACACCCAGGGTGTGTGTTCTATTAAAATACAGCCTGTTGTGCCTTAAAATGACTTCTATTGTTCTGCCATATAATGGCTTCTACTGTACAGCACAGTGCAGTTGCTATGGTAACAGTTTCACAGTATTTCATAAGAGGCTCCCTCTGATAAGGGAGAAAATCCAACATTAGAAATTACGTTTGGTCCAAACCAGTGGTGGGTTCCAGCCGGTATGCCCCAGAACAGGCATACCGGTGGCAGCTGAGAGTAGCAGCCACCGCACCGGAATGGTGCTTTGGAGGGCCCACCCACCCACCTTTGTTCCTTACCTCTATTTGAGCTAACTGGGCCATTTGTGCATGTGCACGCAGCATACGGCGCCTGCACCACCTTCGCTGAGCAGCTGGAGTGTCGCAGGGTGGTGATGCGCATGCATACACAGCGCACGTGCCCGTGGTGGATGCCTGGCTGTGTCGCAGCATACCGGTTGTGATGGGATCCAGAACCCACCACTGGTCCGAACATTTTCCCCCTAAAATTAAATAAATACCTGGGCAACTCCGGGTTATCGGCTAGTATTTTATAAAATTTGTTGAATTTCAATTCCACAGGAATAAATAAATAAATAAATAAATAAATAAATAAATAAATAAATAAATAAATAAATAAATAAATAAATAAATAAATAAATAAATAAATAAATAAATAAATAAATAAATAAATAAATAAATAAATAAATAAATAAATAAATAAATAAATAAATTTGTAAACCGCTCTCTCTCCCCGAAGGGACTCGAGGCAGTGCACAGGGAATTAAAAATACATATACAAACAACAAACATTATAATACAATTTAAAATGAATTAAACCTAGACCCTGCGCTAAAATCCCAAACTAACTAAAACTAATACTCCTAAAAATCCCTAATAAAACAGTTTGAAATATTCAGCTAGAGGTAAATGGGTCAACTAACCCAAGCCAGCCAGGCAGAAGAAGTGAGTTTTTTAGTTTTTGACGGAAGGAGCGGAGGTCCGTAGTTGTTCTAATTTCGGGGGGTAGGTCGTTCCATTGGATAGGGCCTGCGACAGAGAAGGCCCTTCCCCTGGGCGTCGCCCGCTGGCATAGCCTAGTGGACGGCACCCGGAGAAGTCCCTCTCTGTGGGAGCGAATCGGCCGAAGGGATGTATCATGAATCATGGCTCCCTGGTTTTAGATGCAGTCTGTAAGTTGTCCCATTTGAGGTACCTTCATTCAAAACATTTTGACCTACAATGCACCAGGTTCCACCCAGTTCAAGGTTACAGATATGATACTTTTAGTAGTAGAATATATAGATTTCTACAGATAAAATGTTAACGTTATTTTACTTATACAAATTTCTTGGAAAATGTATCAGAAGTAAAATGCCATTTGTTTATCTTCAGGTTCCCTGAAGTAATCAATCTCATCTCTTCATTGGTAATTGAGATGTGACACTATTACATATGATAAACAATCATGATTCAAGAATGCTTCGACGTGCTTGAGTTCCATTAAATAAAACAAGAGGATATTTCTCAGGATATCGGAACTAGCCTTTTATGATCATACAGACCTGGTTTGAAACGTACCTTTGAAACTGAAGTGCATCATAAAGCAACATTAAAGGTACATCTGAAGCTGATTTATACAGGGCCCTTTTGCATGCCACGTTAAGTCACAATATGGTTTGGCTGTTACAAAAATTAGGGAATTACAAAGAAGCAGGAACAAAATAAATAAAAATTCCGCACAGTTAGACTTGAGCTTTCAGCCATGTCATGGCCAGTCTAAAATAGAATTTGGCTTGCACCCATTTTTGTGACTTCACTTGGCCCCATAAACATATTGGCAAATTTTTAGACTTGGTCTAGACAGCTGTGCTTCACCTCAGCTGGACTGAAGAGGCCACATGATTCTCCTGGTCGAGGCTGCTTCACTTCTCAAGGCCTTGTCCTAGGCCAGGAATGTCAGATTCTATTTCACTTAGTGAAAGGGTTGTGTTTGACCTTAGGGGGATGGGATGGATGTGGCCGGGGTGGACGTGGCCAGGTTGGGTGTGGCCAGCTCAACATCACTCGTGTCAGGGGTGCCTGTGGAGACCTGAGTGCTCTGCCAGCGAAAACGGAGCTCGGGAGGGCCGTGTGTTAACCAGTCTGAACATGTTTTTAGCGTTCATCTCTGGGAATAGCTGATTGGGGGTATTCCGGGAGGCTGATCCACCCGCCAATCAGCTGCTCATGCTGAATCAGGCTGCAATAATGTGCTGAAGCTGACCAGGCTGTTTGCTAAAGATGCTAGTCAGATGAATACGGATGCTGGTAGGCAGAGACAGTTGTTTTTTCTTATTTTCATCCCCAAAAACTAAGGTGCGTCTTATACTCCGGAGTGTCTTATACTCCAAAAAATATGGTCTATGCTGCTCAATCTATAGTATTTTTCAAGTATAAGATGCACCTCCACCCCCCCCCCCAAAGAGCATGGAAATGTTGGTGTGTCTTACAGACCAAATACAGCCATTTTTTGGCCTCCTGAATCCCCACCCCGCATCCCATTTTTGTGAAAAACAGGGCATTTTTTGCAAAAACGCAGGCATTTTTGCCTTGCCCCAGCCCCCAGGAACACTCTGCAGGCTTCAGCAGGGCTGGGGGAAGGCAAAAATGCCCCAATTGTTGTGAAAAACAGGTTTAAAATGGCCCATTTTCTGCCCATTCTTTTGCAAAAACGGGTGTACTTTTCCCTTCCCCCAGCCCTGCTGAGGCCTGCATAGAGCTCCTGAGGGCCAAGGAGGACAAATTTTTTTCTTACTTACATCTTCTAAATCTTGGTGCATCTTATATACCGGTGCGCGTTAGAATCTGAAAAATACAGTATATTAAATGTTCAGGAATGTGAAGAATGCTAAAACAGAAGGACTGACACTTTCAGTAGAAGTGGCGTTTTTGAATCTGTAAATCAATAGATATATTTTTTTAAAAAGTAATTGAGTGGATAGATTTACCTGCCAGGGTACATACGGTATGGTAGTAGATACTCAAGGCAAGACTTGACCAGGACAGTATAGGACAGTGATGGCGAACCTTTTTTGGCTCACGTGCCAAAAGCAGGGTGAGCGCAGGGTGTGTGTGTCATGCGTGAGCGTGCCACACTCATAATGCTATGCGCACGACCACAGCACACATGCGTGCACGACCAGCACTCCCCCTATTTTTGGCATGTTTTTTCACCCTCCCCAGGCTTCACTGGCTTTATAGGAGCCTGGGGAGTGCTTTCCCCACCCCACCGGGGCCCTCCACAGGCTTCAGGAGCTTCCCTGAAGCCTCCGGAGCGCGAAAAACTGGCCGTACGAGCAAACCGGAAGTTCAGGAATGGACTTCCAGTTTGCTCATAGGGCTGGTTTTAGCCCTCCGGAACGTTTGCGTGCCCTGAGAAATGGTTCCGCGTGCCACAGGTGGCATGGGTTTGCCATCACAGGTATAGGAACTCCTGCTTCTCTTGAAAGGCAGAGGGGTTTTTAAATCAACACATTTCTCCAAGGAAGAGAGAATTTGGGCTCTGCAGGTGGAAAGAGCCTCCCCGCATTCCTGCATTACAACAGGGAGAATCCTTTTTCCGTGGCTAGGACACTTCATTTGGCCCTCCTCACCCAGTCGGGTTCTAAAAATACATTGTCTTTTCTTTAAATAGCCCCCAAATCCATCTGCTCCTGCTGCTACACATGAGAGAATTTTCCTAAAATATCCCTTTTCCACCAGCGTTTTTTTTTTCCAAATTTGAAAAATGCTGAATCCTCTTACTCCTACTATTCCCATCCAAGTCCAGAAGGGACGGTCAGCCACAAAGGCTGCCTTCCGAATGATCTAACCTTCCTTCCAAACCCAGCTGTTTGTCAAAGGCTTGGAGAGAAGGATAGCCAACCCCATCTGCTCCTCAACGGTTGACTTAAATTTTCCTGGTGGGACCGTTCCTGGGCCTGGCTTTGCTACAGGAGACCCGCGAGTGACCATGGATTGGGTAGGAAGCGAGTTCATGTGTTATATAACTTCCTGGAATTCCCAAGGAGAAGGAGTTTCCCTAGAAACCAGAAGAGTTTTCTATATAGTTCTATATTTCAGGGGAAGACCAGATGCCTCCCCCAATTTTGTTCCTTTCTTTATTTAGTAACAGGAACGTGGCTTTTATTTCATCTAGTAAGAAGAGAAGTCTCCTTATTCCTAATTCCTTCCAATGTTCTCCTTGACACCATTTCTCCCAGTTATTGAATTCTCCTGACTTCCAACTGGGTTTGAATCTTTTGTTCCTCTTCCCACTCAATAGGCAGGGATTGAGATAAAATTGCTTCTTCTGGTCATATATTCCTCAGTAGGGTTAGGCTTGTTAAGGGAAACTCACTGAGTCAGATGTTCTCTCCCTAGAGGAAAGGACAGGACAGAGCAGAGCAGAGCAGAGCAGAGCAGAGCAGAGCAGAGCAGAGCAGAGCAGAGCAGAGCAAAACAGAACAGAACAGAATAGAATCATGGAGGTAGAAGAGATCTTAGAAGTCTTCTAGTCTAAACTCCTGCCCAAGGTAGAAGTCCTTATACTATCCTGGACAAATGGTTGTCCAATCTTTTCTTGAAAACCTCCAGCAATGGAGCACCCACAACACTAGGAAGCAAGCTGTTCCATTGCTTAATTGTTCTCACTATCCGAAAATTTCTCCTTGATTCCAGGTTGGATCTCTCTTCCACTTATTGTTCCTAACACTCAGATGCTTTGTAGAATCGGTCAATCCCCTCTTCTCTGTGACAGCCCTTAAGTACCACAAGACAGCTATCATGTCACCCCCTAAACCTTCTCTTCATTAGGCTAGACCCAACTCCCTGGTTGGGGTGGCACTGGAGTTCTCCAGGCTTATGGTCTTGGGGGAGTTCAACTTGCCAACCCTAAGCATGAGTTCTGAGGTAGCCTTAGAATTCATACCAAGATGGTCCTGCCTAAATCATCCAAAGTCCAACACATAATGGACTCTGGCGATGTAGATGATATGGTTTTCTGTCAAAGCAACCTATGGCATGCATGCCACAGGTGGCACGCAGAGCCCTCTCAGCAGTCACATGACCTGTCGCCCAAGTACAGCTCCACTGTGCGTGCATGCGTGCCTCCTGCTGGCCAGCTGATTTTTGGGTCTCTGCATGCATGGGGGGGCGGGTCATGTATGCATGTGCGGGGGTAGAAGGGAGTGTGGGAGGTGCCCCCTCTGTGCCCAGTTTTTGGTTTCAGGAGGCTTTAGGGAGGCCTGCTAGGCTCAAAGTGGGGCATTGGGGGTCATGCACATGATTGGGGGCGGGGTAGGGGGGATCACGCACATGTGAGGGGGAGGGGGAACACAGGGGGTCATGCGTGCATGCACGGGGTGTGTGTGCATTGCCTTATGGGTGTGGGCACACATGCACGAATTTGGCATGCAAGGAGAAAAAGGGTAGCCATCACTAGGCTAGACGTACATAGTTCCCTTAACTCAGGGGTCTGCAAAGTTGGCTCTTTTAAGACTGGTGGACTTCAACTCCTAGAATTCCCCAGCCAGCCATGCTGGCTGGGGAATTCTGGGAGTTGAAGTCCCCCAGTCTTAAAAGAGCCAACTTTGCAGGCCCCTGCAATTGTTCATCGTACAGTTTAACCTCCAGATCCTCATTTGGCGTTCTCAGAATCAGAAAATAACCTTTTGCCCCTCCTCCCCTCCGCAGCCAAATGATCAAGGGGAAGATCTCACAGGAAGATCGGCCGTCCAGATTTTACAAAATGGGAGTTGTTCTAACAGCAGTTCTATACTTTTCATGAATATATAAAAAAAATATTTTTTGCATTGTGGCTAGAACTCTGGAAGGCATCTAAATGAGCTAATTCTTAAATGCCGGATCATTTTCCATCCATAAAATACGCACACACAGAAAGTATTCATTCAAATGTATGAGACATTGCAGAATGTGGGTACAGCACACTTCAAAAAATTATTTATTTATTTGTCAAATTTTGGAGACCGCCCATCTTCCTCACCATGCAGTCTCCAAATTATAGTTGCAAGAGTGCATTGCATGAAATTATATGGGCAAGCAAATTAAGCTAAAGACATCATTGGGGGGAGAGGGGGGAGTCCAATCAATTATACCGGATGAGGCTAAATATGCCAAACTCTCCTGCCAAATTAATTTGGAAGTCATTCCTTCCCAAATTCTGAACAAAGTAGGATGCTTCTTCTACTTGCATTTGCTAAGTTTGTAACATGAAGTCACTGAAAGTAAAAAGAGAAACCTTGCAGGAATGGTAGGATTCAAAACTTTTCTCCATGTGTGTCAAACGATAAAGTAAGAGTTTAGGAAGACTTATTATTATAAAATTAAGCTGCCTGTTATCTTAGTAATAAAGCACCACCTGCATGTCATTTTACAGCAGGGATAGCCAACCTTTTTATACCCACTGCCCACTTTTGTATCTCTGTTAGTTGTAACATTTTCGAACCACCCACCAGTTCCACAGTAATGGTGATTTATCAAGTAGGGAAGTCAATTAAATTAAAAAAGGAAAGTGCTTCAGTATCAGACAAAACCCCTACCACCCACCATGAAAGCTGGAATGCCCACTAGTGGGTGGTAGGGACCAGGCTGACTACCACTGTTTTACAGTATTCTGAAAACCATGTTTGAACAATTGTAATAGTATTACTTATAGCCGTGAAGTGGCACACAGAGCCATCTCTCTGGGCACGGGAGCCATCACCTATTGCTCTTCTGGGTTCCGGCGTGCCAGCCATCTGGTCTTCAAGTGCATGGGAGCCCCAGAAACTGGAAGACCAGGTGGCATTCACGCACCGGAAATCAGAAGATCATCTTCCCGGCATGCGCATGCGAACTGGGTGGCTGCTCTTGGAGTTTCCTCATGTGCTCCCGTTTCAGCACTCCATGCCGAAAAGGTTCCCCAACACTGACTTCTAATATTGCTGTACTCAACTAGAATATTACTATTACTGTAAATACTTTTGTAAATGCTACCAGACCTGGAATGCAAAAAATCAGATGACCCCTAGATGGCAGGAATGATTTTCATTGTTCCTTTGCTGCCATCTAAGGTTTATCGAGAGCAGGGATGGCGAACCTTTTTGTTGTTGGGTGCCAAAAATGCGAGGGCACATGCGTAACAGCGTGTGTGCATGCCAGCACTCAGCCCCCCCCCCACATGCACATGGGTGCACAACCTCCCCCACACTCCCTCCCCCCACATGACACATTGGTATTTCTTCCAGGGGGCTGCGGGAGGCAATTTCTCAGGCTCCAGGAAATCCTCCAGAAATGAACTTCTGGTAGGTGTTTTTGCCCTCCACAGGCTCCAGAGGCTTTCCAGAAGCCTGGGGAAGGCGAAAATGGGCTCCCCGGCCCTCTGGAAGGCCGAAAATCAACTGGCTGGCACGTACATCTGTGCTGGAGCTGATGGCTCAGGTCCCAGCAATATGGCTCCGTGTGCCCCTGTGGCATGCGTGCCATAGGTTCCCCATCACGGGTCTAGAGTTTTGCAGCCCTCTAAGAACTCTTTCTTTTTTGAATATATAATTGTAATTAATAAACATCTAGCCAGTTTCCTACTGTGGTTAAGGCATCAGGCTAGAAACCAGGAGACAGGTAGTTCTAGTCCTGCCTTGGGTGAGCGACCTTGGACCAGCCACGCTCTCCCAACACTAGATAAGGGCAGGTCACTTCAAGATAAACTTGCCAAGAGAACCGCAGGGACTTGTCCAGACAGTGTCAGAGAATCGGACATGACTAAGTGGAAGAAAAACAAATTAACAAAATGTCTTTTTCTGAGTAATTCTCTTGGCCTGTTTTAAAACTTGTTCTGAAGATAGCTTAGAGATCGTTAATAAGTGATTAGAAAGTAAGATTTACAAACTTAGCATGCTTTAAAAAGCTTTGCTGGGGCTGCTAATCCTGTTGTCTCGTAGCATGTTCTCCACTACCCTGCAATCTCTCCATGAGGAGCAGCCATCCGGAGTACTTGTGGGCAATCTCTCTTCCTCTCTTTATCTGAAGAGATTCCAAGGGACCAGTCTATTCATTGGTTCCTCGACCTTTGCCACAGTTTGCCATATCATCCTAGGAAGTTTGTTTCTGATTATATTCCCTTATTTTGAGAATTACGAGGGGGAAATTATCGCATACTGAAAAGTATGAATATTTGGAGCTTTCATTCACTTGTATAGATGCTTTCAGCAATGGCTAACATTTTTGGTGCTGAGTGCCCACAAAACTCCAAAATGCCGTGTGAGCGGCCCCCATGCATGCATGCATGCACCCTCTGTGCATTTGCCCTGCCCCCGTGCATGCACGTGTGCATCCTTCCCACACCCCCTGGCCCATTTTTTGGCTTTAAGGTTGGTGCAGGCCCAAAATAGAGTGCAAGGGGGGGTGTCCCCATGCACAGGAACCTCCAAAATGCAATGCGAGCGCCCCAGCACATGTGCCCCATCCCCTGCACATGCATGGCAGAGACCCAAAGATCAGTTGGCTGGCAGGAGGTGCACACTCATGTGTGGTAGAACTGGGCTGTGGCAACAGCTGTAGTGCTCACAGAGAGAGCCATAGGTTCGCCATCACGGACCTATATATTATATTTTTAAAAATTTTTTAATTTACAAGGTGTAAAATACACTCACACAAAACTTAGACATATACTACATTTACACCATACAATACGAACAGGAACTTCCTGTTCTTTTATAATAGCAATTGTTAATTGAAGCTGCTCATCTTATATTGTTTCCCTTTCTGTTATATTTCATTTGGATTTCACCATTCTAAACCCTCTTATTTTACTCATAACTACTGTTTTTAAGCTTTGCTATATTCCTTCATTGGTTCTTGTTTCTTTCCTCCATCCACCTATACCATTTATCCCATATCCGGTAGAATTCTGATTCTTCTTTTCCCTGGATTTCTTTAGTTAATTTGTCCATTTCAGCACAATCCATAACTTTTCTTATTATTTCATCTTCGCTTGGAGTTGATTTATTTTTCCATTTCTGGGCAAAGGCAATCCTTGCCGCCGTAATTATATGTATTATTAAATACTGGATTTCTTTTTTATATTTTGCAGACACTATTCCTAATAGGAAGACTTCAGGTTTCCATTCTATTTTAACTCCAGTTATTGCCTCCAGCCAATTTTTGATCCTTTTCCAAAAAAATTTAGTCTCCTTACAGGACGGACCTATATTTTTAAGTACAGCCTTATAGATCCCTCCTTATGGGTAAACCAGCATACAACTAAGATTCATAACAAAACTTCTAACAAAATCCCTCCCTCCCTCCCTCCCTCCCTCCCTCCCTCTCTCCCTCCCTCCCTCTGTGTATATGCCTGGGGTGTGGTACACACACATGTGCACTTTTTTGAATTAAATTGCAGTAAACTTTGATCGGCGTGATTTGAAGCGCTTGTGGCTGTTTCCTAGGCAAGAGGACCAAATCAGATTATTTGCCACTCAGTATCACTAACTGTCCGATTAACAGCAGTTTTCCAAACTCTAAAGCAGAGTTGACTTTTCCGTCTTCTCTGCTACATGATCCTTCTAATTGGAAGGAGCAGGGCTTGAACCAGAAACCTGCTATATGCAAAACTTACTTTCCACCCCTGAGCTAGAGTCCATCTCCAATAGGAGCCAAATACAGTTGCATGGTTTAAGGTCATGGGTGCCAGCTAACCGTTCTTGATCTAATATATTGGCTCGGTGGCAGGATGCAAAGAGCTGTTTAGGGAAGCAGAACAAAGGCTCCAAATGGCCACCTTGGTCTGCAAGCTCTTGAGAAGATCAACCTTTAAGGCTTCCTGAGGATGTGCCCCAAAGTTCCACAGCAGCTCTTTTGAGCTTATCATAACAGCCAACTCCGTTTTATACTTGCAAAAGCATTCCAGTCTCACGGCAACAATGCTTAGTTTTGACAAAAGACTCTGGTCCTTCCAAAACAAATAGACAGACTCTGCCGCCGAAAGCAGATCTTGAACCAGATCCACCAGAGTGGAAGCACGAAGCAAAATGTATATAATAAATCTTATTTGATAAAGTGAGTATCTTGAACAGATGTGTTTAGTCCCTTATTATCTACATCTTTATTAGACATGGAGCTATTTCAGCTGGATTTTCTGATTATTATTTGTTTTAGTCCACTTGTTCTCCCACAGATTTAAGACAGTTGCCTGGATTTTGGTGGGGGTGGAGAAACAGTGCAAGAAAAACAAGGAATATTGAATCCAATATATTCCCTGATTATGGCATAGTGGAAATAATGTTCATGTTTCTAACTACATAGGACCATAGGATTTTTTTTTACTATGGACCAGGCTCTATCACTGCAGAATTATCCACCAGTGTGATAAAGAATAGTCATGAGTTGAGAAGGAGAAGGAGGGACGGACGGAAGGAGTGAAGGAGGGACACAGGAAGGAAGGAAAGAAGGAAGGAGAAGGAAGGAGATGAGAAAGAGGAAGGGAGATGAGAATGAGAAAGAGGGATGTAAAGGAGGGAGGGAAGGAAGGAAGGAGGGAGGTGAGGAAGAAAGGAGATGAGAAGGAGAAGGAGGGAGGGATAGAGAAAGGAAAGGAAGGGAGGAAGGGAGGAAGGAAGGAAGGAAGGAGATGGGAATGAGAAAGAGGGATGTAAAGGAGGGAGGGAAGGAGGGAGGGAGGGAGGTGAGGAAGAAAGGAGATGAGAATGAGAAGGAGGAAGGGAGATGAGAATGAGAAAGAGGGATGTAAAGGAGGGAAGGAGGGAGGGAGGTGAGGAAGAAAGGAGATGAGAATGAGAAGGAGGGAGGGATCGAGAAAGGAAAGGAAGGAAGGAACGAGATGGGAATGAGAAGGAAGGAGGGAGATGACAACGAGAAGCAGGGATGTAAAGGAATGAGGGAGGGATGGAAGGAGGGAAGGAGATAAGAATGAGAAGGAGGGAAGGAGGAGATCGGAATGAGGAGAGAATTAAAAAAATAAAGATAAATTAAAAAATAGGAAAAAAAATAGTCATGAGGATTATTAGGGAAGGGAAAGTTAATATTTGGAGGAGCAAATATTAACATCTCCTGCCATGCCACGTGGCAGCAAGAAATAGCCATTATGCTTTGGAGATGGAACAAATGAAGGTAACTGATTTGGTTCTAAGTTGATATACTCAGCTCATTTCATATGAACCAGTATATTTACAGTGAATGACGGCTTGGTTTTTACGTATCAAACTTTGTTTTACATCCAAACTGGATGCATACCCAAGAATAATGTACCATCAACGATTAGTTTTGAGGAATCATATTCAATCGGCAGATGTGCAAATTTAATTTTTAAAGCTCCCCAAATTTAAAAGTAAAATAGTGCAACAGAATGAACAGGAACACAGTGTTTAATGGAACTTTTCACTCAGAATGAAATCCATGAAAATCCATGTGCAGGATCTGGAGAAGTATAGAGGTGGGATTGACTCCAAACATGAACCAAACCCCTTTGTTTAAAGTTTAAACTTTGACAATATTTCAATATTTCAAAAAAAAAAAAATCCAATTGGAGGCCTGCTTTTGCACAATTTAGACCCTTCTGATTAATGTTTAATAAATTATGTTTACACTCAGGACCTTTTGAAAATTCTAAAACCAGGATGCTGATTCGAGCTCTGCATTTGGGCCTTTTTTTTATTAAGTGGTGTGGTGGCCTAGTGGTGAAGAAGTTCACCTCCCACTTGGAAATGTGAGAGTTCAATACTAGGTAGTGGCAGATGTTTCTCTCCTAAGGTGCAAAGAAAAAAATATTGCTGCAATCTCTGCATAGGTGTCGGGAAGGGCATCCGCCTAGTAAATGCTTCGCTCGATCCAGTCGTCCCAACTCCACATTGAATAGGGACAGATAAGAAGGGAGGGTTTTTTTTAAATTTTTTATTTTATAGTCGAATTTATATAACCGCACCCTCTCCCCGAAGGGACCCGGGGCGGTGCACAGGAAGTTAAAACACACAATATAAAATATAAATAATTAAAATCAAATTAAATAAATATCCCTGTGCTAAAATTTAAAAAGTTAAAACATAATTCATTTAAAACCCAATTAAAACAATTTATGATACAGACTGAAGGCTAGGTAATTAACTTAGGCCAAAATTTGAGCCTTTCTTATTTCATCCTGTATCACTATATTCCCATCTACTCCCTCCATGCTTACACACTTTAGGGCAGGGGTCTCCAACCTTTGCAACTTTAAGTCTGAAGGACTTCAGCTCCCAGAATTCTCCAGCCAGCTTTGGTTGGAGACCCCTGCTTTAGGGTATTGACTTTCGTAAAAAAAGATAAGCAGGCTTTATGTAGATTTTTGATTCCAACTATGTATTCTGGCTCATTCAGGTAGAAGATCTGTCAAGAATGTCAGAGTTCAAATGTAACTATCATCATCATCATCATCATCATCATCATCATCATCATCATCATCATCATCATCATCATCATTATATATTTTTGGAAGATATTTATCTTTAAAATGTTGTAAGTTAAAAATGTACACATTATTATTTCAATTTTCAATTTCAATTTATTTCGATTTGTATACCGCGCCTATCTCCATCAAGATGGACTCAGGGCGGTGCACAGGAAATTAAAAACCAAAATAAATAACAACAAATACAATAATATTATTTAAAAGAATTAAATTAAGAGCCTGTGCTAAAATTCCCTTAATAAAAACCCAACATCCATTTACTAATTGGCAGGAACTGTGTCGCGCCTGAGGTCTAAACTCTAAGCTAGGCTAGCTTGCTGGAAAAAGTATGTCTTGAGTGAGCGGTGAAAGAGGGGAAGGTTATTTTATTATTATGAATAAAATGACCCCTGATTTATTTAGCCTAGCATTCTGCGTTCCAAGGGCAGGCAATTTTCTAATCTCCAGATATTATATGGTGTCTTCATTCATTGCCACTGGCTATGAAAGTATCTAGAGAAATGTTTTTCAACTTTAACATCTTTAAGATGTGTGGCCTTCAATTCCCAGAATTCCCCAGCCAGTATTTCAAGTATATTTTTAATGAAATTTTCTTCCTGAATATCATTTAAATTATTGACTGCATTGCAAGGAATAAGGGGGATTAAACATGAGTTAGGCCTTGGTTTTAAAAAGTTAAAATGTGACATCTCTTTAAATTAATTACCTAATTTAATATAATTAGCTTTCTATTGAGGAAAGGCTTTATAAAGACAATTAGCTTCTCCAGATATTTTGAATTGCAAATCACAGACAATAGAGTACAATGCGTACAATGAGTACAATGTGGACAATAGAGTACTTATAAAAATATCCAAATATCCAAAATCATTAGAAGGTACCAGACTTGATGGTCCATATTATGCAAATCTTACAGTACCTTAAAAATGGGCTCAATTATTATGGCATGCAGTTTTCATGAACTTCAGCCCATTTTAACAGTCTCACTAAAGCAGGGGTGTCAAACTGGATTTCTTCAAGGGCCAGATCAGCATTGTAGTTTTCCTTTGAGTCTCATTTTGGCCAGTGGAATGCTACAGGAGGCTGTCCAGGCTAAAAATGGGGGGCGTGGGTGTATATGCATGCGCCCCCATTCCCCATTTTGGCTGCCAGAGGCACTGCAGGCGGGTCCTTTGCTATTTCCAGGCTGGCCCCGCAGGCCAGATTTAGGAACCCTGCAGGCTGGAACCAACCCATGGACCTTGAGTTTGACACTCCTGCGCTAAAAGGTATTTGTGTGTGTGTGTGTGTGTGTGTTGTGTATGTGTTATGTAAAATCTAAAATTGCACACAAACCCACACAGAAAGTGTGTTGTTTTTTTGCTGTGGATTATCTGAAACAAATCAACTAACTGCTTTTGTGAAAATTATCTATACAAATTAGCCCATGGCCCCAGGTGAAATAAAACAAGGATAAATGCACATTCATTGTTTCCCATATAGAATTGTTAATTTTATTTATCTATTTTTGGCAGGAAGCCTGAAGCTGCAATCCTGCAGGTTTTTTTTAATCTTTTTGGTTTTTTTACTTGTTCAGACCATTTAAAAAAAATCCAAGTTTTGAGAAAAGAATGGAAAATTAATTTTGTTTGTTTGTTTAAACAAAGGAGCTGCTATTGCAAAAATGTAGCGCAGGCAAAGAGCACCCCACTTTAAATCTCAGCACAATTTGCTATTCATTACTGCGGTCAGTGGCCGCGCCCTGCTGCTAATGTTCAATTTTACACATTTAATGAACTCCTTACTTGGAAGAAAGCAGCCAACCAACCCATGTGATCTGTAAATTCTTGTTTACACCATTAAAATTACCTGTGATTATAAAAGAAAATGTTGGAAAATAAATATTTATTCAAACGAGTATTAAATACAATAACAACTACACAAGACCTTCACAACTTGAGCCATTTAATAGTCTGAAGATTTTCCAAAAAACCTCCCCACCTCTATTAATGAGAACATTCTCTCTAGTGCTATATTTCTTTCAGCCCTTCAGATTTAGCTGCATTCTGTCTCAATGGCTAAACATGCAAAGTTACTTAAGAATGGAAAAGACTTCACTGTGTAATTATTGATTCTTGGGATGCTAAGTTAACTTGACAAGTCAGTTCATGATGCAGGACAGATTCTAATATGAGTACGTTCTTCTTTGCTGTTTAAAAAAAAAAAAAAGGACCTACCTCAACACCAGGCCAAATTTTACCAGCCTATTTAAGAGGAACCTTGCAATGACCTTTGATTCAGGCATGTTGAGCTCTTATTAGATATTAACACCTGATGTTCCCTTCAAGCTTTGGTACTACTGAATGCTTTGTTCTGAGAAAGAAAGAAAGAAAGAAAGAAAGAAAGAAAGAAAGAAAGAAAGAAAGAAAGAAAGAAAGAGGGAGGGAGGGAGGGAGGGATCCCAAAGGTGCTTTTTTTCAAGAGGCAGCTGGACTTTCTGGTTTTTCTTTGAAGATGTTTTGCTTCACATCCAATAAGCTTCTTCAGCTCTTGGATGAGAAGTGAAACGTCTACAAAGAAAAACCAGAAAGTCCAGCTGCCTCTTGGAAAAAAAAAATCTTTGGGACAAACATGACCTGGATGATTAGAATTTCCATAGAAAAAAGAAAGAAAGAAAGAAAGAAAGATGAGAAAAAGAAAGAAAAAGAAAGAAAGAAAAGAGAAAGAGAAAGAAAAAGAAAGAAAGAAAGAAAGAAAGAGGAAGGAGGGAGGGAGGGAGGAAGGAAGGAAGGAAGGAATGGAGGAAGGAAGAAAGGAAGGAAGGAAGGAAGGAAGGAAGGAAGGAAGGGGAGGGAGGGACCTGTGTTGCAAAATAATCAGCAGGAGATATCTTGAAACCCAGAAGGGCATAAATCACTTAGTGAATAGCACAAAGAACGAATACAACAGTAAACTGTTGTATCTGCCTGTGGCAACAGCCCTGGTACAACATAATTAAAAAAGACACAGAGTCTTTATTGTTGACCAACTAGAAGAACTCCTAATGAACAGCATTGTCCCAATGAACAGAACTGTTGCATATGAAGAAAAAACCAATGCGATGAAAGGACTATGGTCCATCACAACTGTAATGACTTCATTCTACCAACATTAGATTTTTAGGTCAGATTTTGTTCTGGCTACAAGTTTGCCTGTGAAAAGGGAGAAGAAATCTTCTATAGAGTCCTAAACTATTAATTGGGCATACTGTATATCACATCTGGGCTTCAAGAATCTCAAAGAATCTCCTGATAGCTAAAAGTTTCTGTATTTCCTTACTACCATCTTGGATGTTTACAGGTTAGCTATAGTATGGCTACTGTAGACCATCTTCTCTGGAGAGAGGTAGGAAAATTAAAATTGTTTGATTTTCCTTCTATATTAAGCCATAGTTTGCTCGTCATGGTTTCTTAAGTAGCCACAGCACATCCTACTAAGCCATTCTCAAAAGAAAGCTGACAAAGAAATCTAAACAGTATGGTTTAGTAGGATAATATGAACCAAGCTAATGAGTTTAATGAATGTTTAACTTCTTTTCAAATCAATTTCCAGTTTGACGCCATTCAAGAAATATTGGCTACAGTTTTGACTCCATGCTCCTGTTCCTACAATTTTAAAAGCTATAGTCAAACACATCTGGAAGGCACCTGGTTGCTGCAAATGATGAGCAAATGGGCTAGTAGTTTCTGTCCCATGTCTCAGACAGGGGTTTTGCCCAGTCTTTTTTTTTTTTAAGGAATGATAGGTTTTAGGTGCAAGTGTATATTCTAATCAGAGGTGGTATTCAGCCAGTTCTGACTTGTTCTGGCGAACTGGTAGCAGAAATTTTGAGTAGTTTGGAGAACCGGCAAATGCCACTTCTTGCTGGCTCTACCCACAAGTATTCTTTGCCTCCTGAGACCCAGCTGATCGGAGTCCCAGATGATCAGCTGGGTCTTCTTCTGTTGCCCTGCAAAGGAGAATGGAGCTGGAAAGCAGGTTAGTGGGATGGAGAGGGAATGGAGATTTTACAGTATCCTTCCCCCAGGGATGGAGAGGGAATGGGGAGGTTGCAGTATTCTTCCCCTGCCACACCCACCAAGCCTCGCCCACCAAGCCACACCATGCCCACAGAACTCTTAAATCCCACTACTGGATCTAATTCTGAACCACAGTCTTTCCTCCACCAAACTACAAATAATCCTTGTCTGCAACCACAACTGGGAACAGGATTTCCATTGCTAAGCAAGACAATTGTTAGGTGAGTTGTGCTTGATTTTATGACCTTTTTGCCATGGTCCTTAAGCAAATCATTGCAGTTACATAAATCACAGTCCTTAAGCTAATCTGATTATTCCCTTTACTTGTCGAAAGCCCTCTAGGAAGGTTACAAAAGACAACAATGGATACTGTAACCATTGTTAGTTTACATGCTGGAATCTCAAGTGCCCAAATTTTTGTCACATGACCCTGGGGATGCTGCAATAGTTTTGCAATAGTTTTAAAACTATCGTAAGCTATAAGTCTTTTAAATAAATTGGTGATCGTCGATACGGTTAGCGTCTCAATTGGGAAGTGAAACTCCCATACCGAAACTATGTTGGGGGCAATATGCTGACACTGTAAACCGCTTAGAGAGGGCTGTAAAGCAGTGTATAAGTCTAAGTGATATTGCTATTGCTATATGGAACGAGGCAAGAAAGTTAAGGAATTAGGAGCACAAGTGGTGTTTTCATCTGTATTTCCAATGATAGGTCCACATTCAATGAGGGAACAAAGAATTTTGTCAGTGCAAGGAACAGTTGTAAGTCATTTATTTCAGTGTCGTTGTCATTTGGAATGGTTGCTAAAAAAATCGCTGTAAGTCAAGAACTACCTGTATTTCTTTTTAATAGTTCTTTTAAGTAGTTGTCTACATCCTTATAATGGGGGTCAACCAGACAATAGTTGTCCAGCTGATCTTAACTGATTTTGGAAACTAAGGTAGGTTATCCCTTGCTTCATATTGGTTAGAAAAAAGTTCCAGATCTATTGGCTAGATTCAGAAGTAGGAAAAAAAATACTCTGGAAAAGGCAATAGGAACCACTTCTGTAAAACTGCCAAGGAAACTGCATGGTTTAGGTTTTATTGGTTTTTTTATACCGCCCTACTCCCGAAGGACTCAGGGTGGTGTACAGCCAGAGTAAAACAAATATATAAAAGTTTAAAAAAAGTTTTTAAAAGAGATATTAAACAATTTGGCCTAAAAATGAAAAAACCCAACCAATCCCGATTAAAATTAATAAAAATTTGTAATTTAAAAATCATTTTTATGCCAGCCCGGCTTGTTGGAAAAAAAAGATTTTGAGAGCATGGTGGAAGGTGCGTAAGTCAGGGATAGTTCTTAATTCCGGGGGCAATTCGTTCCAGAAGACAGGTGTTCCCACAGAGAAGGCTCTCCCCCTGGGTGTCGCCAGTCGACATTGTCTAGCCGAAGGCACCATGAGGAGACCCTCTCTATGGGAGCGTACTGGCTGGTGGGAGGATCTCGGTGGCAAAAGGCAATCTTGCATAAAAGTAATTTTCAGAAATCAAGCTTCACTTGGGGGAATTACCTTTTATCCATGTAGCTTTTACATCCTTCCTATTTCATGCTCCTTTATATGGCTGTTACACGATGGACTCAATTGGGAAGTGAAACTCCCATACAGACACTATGTATGGGATGAGGCAAGACAGTTAAGGAGTTAGGAGTCAATAATTAGAATCCTCCAAAAAGAAGGTCTAGCCATTTTTTCGGGGGTGAAAGGAAAAAAAGACCCAGCCTTCTTTTTGTAGAAACACGGCGTTAAAATGCCCTTAAAACTCTTCAAGGTACAAAAATCCTGTTTTGTTTTCCTTTGGAGCTTAGTCTGGCTTGACTTTGTGACATACAGATCTACAGCTGCAACCTACTGCGTTGTGAATGTTAGTGACGCTTTAATGTTTTAAAATCCAAGTGTAACACAGGGAAGCTGATTCATGTTCGCTGTGTCAAGAATTCCATGGATGTCCCAGTATGTAAAAAGATCCAAAAGTGTTAGTCATCCAGCTAGCACAGCTTCAGAATGCGGCAATTCTTTAGGCTCCTCTCGGTCAGAAAGGAAGTGTTGTTGAAGAGAACAGAGGTCCTTCTAAAAGTGGCCTTTTCATCCACAAGTTTCAAGTTTACCGATGATGTAAAAAATTGAACTGCTCGGTGCATGAAGTAGTTTGCTTCATAATGGACTGAGCCTCGGATGACAGCATTTCAGTGACATTATTCAACTGGAGAAAAGGTGGCATATTTGGGGAATAATATCACCAGTAATTCATGGAAGATTTGCTTCAACTTTCGGCATTTGAGAGTTACGTCTCTGTTTTTTGGGTGGGAAATGTAAGACATTACCTTTTTCAAAAAATAAGTAGAAACGGTTAATGGAGTATTAGCACCGCATGCTAAATTAAAGCGGGTATCCTTTCCCTGTGTATTCTTTTTTTCTTCACCCATCCAACTAAAACAGGCAGAACAATTTATGCATCTTTAGCTTTCATGCCATCAGCAGGAGCCAAGTGGGAAGGAAAAGAAGGATTCAGAAGGTCAAGCAATTCTAAAACATCTAAAATCTAAAAGGTTATTTGAAGCAACCTGTAAGGAAGGCCTTGGAGTCTTAAACCATAGCATCAATGAGAATGGACAGGAAAGAAAATGAGAATGAATGATGGTGATGGAAAGATAGAAAACATGAATGGTTGATTCATGGGTAGGCAGAAAACCTACCCATGAATAGTTGAGCTCGGACAGATGAAAGTCACCTAATCCAAATGGATGAAAAAGAGCTGTATGTCAACTGCATATGAAGAAAATTGGTACAAAATGTTTTATAGATGGCACTTTGCACTGGCAAGATTGGCTAAAATGTATAAAAATAGATCTGCCAAATGTTGGAAGTGTAATCAACCACTAGGTTCATACTATCATATGTGGTGGATCTGCCCAAAAGCTAAAAAATATTGGACAAAAACACATACTTGGTTGGAAAAAAATTATAAAGCAGCGTATTGATTTGAAACCCGAGGTATTTTTCTTGGGCATTTCACCAGAAAAATATGATAAAAAGACTATATATCTGATTTTACATATATTAACTGCAGCTAGAATTGTAATTGCGCAACAAATGGAAAAATGATGAGATACTGTCAGATGGGGGTGTAATTAAGAAAATATTAGAATACACAGAAATGGACAGATTAACACACATTATTAAGGATAAAGAAGAAACTGAATCTTTACTGACATGGGATATATTTTATCAATGGTTAGACAATAGAAACAGAAGTTAGAAAGGAAGAGATATAAAAAAGAGGCAATGATAATGTGGAGAGTATTTCATGATGAAGATATTATGTATTATTGTAATTATATGGATATATAGTTATACTATTAATATTATTGTGACAAATTTAATAACAAATATGTGGGTTATGATTGTTTAAACAACTGTACCCAGATGTCACTCTGTTTGGTGGAGATGGAAAGTAATGCCGGTAGAAATAAAATAAATAAAACATGGGAAAAAAGGAAAAAGAAAAAGAGCTGTATGATGCTTTCTGTATGTTGGATAATGAAAGGGAAGAAGAAAAGGAAACAGTGGGCAGAGGAGAAAAAAGAAAGATGATATTTTGGCTTGTCCACCTTGGGATAATGCTACTCGCAACCTATATGCTGGGGCATGATGCAGAAATGCTGCTAATTGACTAAACAGTTTATGGAATTGGAGCATCTTCTAAATTGTCATTTTTCCTATCTAGATAGCATATCATTGCTGATGAACTTAGAAATATAGAAACATAGAAAACTGATGGCAGAAAAAGACCTACGGGTTCATTGAGTCTACACTTGGAGGCTTTTATTTTTATTTTATTTGTTATTAATTAATTAATTTATTTATTAATTAAAATGTGACGTTTCTAATTTTTTAAACACAGTTAATTTTCCAAACTTTGTCAACTAAGGCAGATCTTTTGCCTTCTCAAACCTCTGATGCCAATGGTACGAGAGAAACCTTGCGAAACATGAAGGAGGGTACTTAGTATGACTTGAAATCCAATTAATAAGGCAGTGCATTTGTGGTTTTGGGAATGCAAAAGGTTCTCTATTGACACAGCAACTCCTATATTTCCTTTTGGCCACATGTGACAGGAATTCTGGGCATTGTCATTCTATCGCATTGGGAGATATCCAAATTGTGGGATGCTATATAAGTTTACAACATCTACATAGTTCTATGTTTAGTAAAAAGTGAAGAAAGAAGCTGGTTTCAGGAAACAGGGGGCATAAAATTTAGTTTCTTTTCATCTCATTGATAGTGAACTTTTAAAGAAACAAAAGCAAGATGATTATATTTGATGAGTTCTGTGCTGTGCACAAGTCAATTAGGGAAACCAGTAACCTGGCAATGACTTCAGGTTGTAACATGCTTTTCAACTAAAGATTATTCTGCTCAATAAAGGAGAATATTTGTAGCTCAGGGTTGAAATGAGCTCAGGTTGAAATGAGGGGTCCTTGGTGCTCTCTGAGCTTCCTTACTTTCTTGCGGACATCTCATTACCCTAACTAGATAACATCATCAGTGTTACACCAGTAAAGAGTACTGTTTGCTGCAGAGATGGTATTCAACCAGTTCTGACTGGTTCTGGTGAACTGGTAGCAGACATTTTGAGTAATTCAGGGAACCAGCAAATACCACCTCTGACTGGCCCCATCCCCATCTATTCACTGCCTCCCGAGTCCCAGCTGATCACTGGGTCTCCTTCTGTTGGCCTGCACAGGAGAAGGGAGCTGGAAAGCAGGTGAGTGGGGTGGGAAGGGAATGGGGATTTTACAATATCCTTCTGCTACCACACCCACCAAGCCAAGCCATGTCCACAGATCTAGTAGTACAAAATTTTGAATTCCACCATTGGTTTGCTGTCATTCTGGTGTCTTGCCTGTCTGGGTAGAGGGGGGTGGTCTTAAAGATTATTTGGTACAGATGTGAACAACATCTGTAGACTGGAAAAAGAGACAAACAATGACCCTAAAAGAGAAAAAGACCCCAGCATCTCTCCATCAGTAATTGCACACAGCAGTTAACTCCAGCATAGATTAACTCCAAGGTTAACTTCAGATGTCAAGGCTACTAGAAAACTGCTGAGAAAAGTAACAAAGAGTATTAGGGGACTGAAGCATAAGATGAAAGGGGCATGTCTAGTCCAATGGAAAGAAGAATGTTGTAGCAGTGTCCCGATATTAGAGCAGTTGCCACAAAGAATAGGGGATCAAATATACTGCAAAGCACCTGATGGAAGGGCAAGGAGCAATGGATGGAAACGTATGAAGAAGAGATCTAATAAGAAGAAATTTCCTGACAGTGAGAACAATTAATCGGCGGAATAGGTTGCCTTCAGAAGTTGTAAAAACCATCACTCAAGGTTTTGAAAATGAGTTTGGACAGCCATTTGTCTGAAATGGTATAAGCTCTCCTGCTTGAGAGGGTTGGATAGAAGACCTCTAGGGCCATGGATCAGGGTTCCAATTCTGGTTAATATCAGGGTTCCAAATAGCATCCTCAATAAAATAAGAATCTGAGGCAAGAGGTTCCTCAAAACTCCAATTTATTAAAAGAGCCGTATTGGTACATCTGGGAAAACCTGAATCTGAAAGCTTCCAGGTTTTCCTACCCATTTGAAAGTTCAAGACCCTGCCCCAACACCCACAGGTCTATCATGTGGTCCAATCATTCATTGCCATGAAGGAAGATTCTTCCCATCCACAATCATCTAGGTGCAGCGACAAAGCAACCTTGACTTTCTGAGAAAGAATGTTGTTATGACTACACATCACCCATACTCTGTATGATCCCCTCTCCCATTCTCCCACAGTAGAAAGTGTGGCAGGCCTGAAATCCAAAAGGCAAAAGATGGCTTCCAGACCTGACACCATGATGGCGAAACTATGGCACATGTGCCAGAGGTGGCATACAGCACCCGTTCTGTAGGCACGCGAGCCATCGCTCCAGTTGAGCTCCACCACATATGTGCGTGCACCTCCTGTTGGCCAGCTGGTCTTCTGGTCTCTGCTGCTCATGCGCAGGGCCGGTGGGGGTGTGTGCACACATGCAGGGGGGCGTGTGTGCATGCACGGGGGAGACAAGGTGCATACTGGATGTCCACATGTGGATGTGCAGGGGGTGGGATGCATGCATGGAGACCACATGTGCATTGCATTTTGGGGGTTCTTTGGTTTTGGGCACTTGGTCTGGAAAAGGTTAGCCATCACTGCTCTAGGGTTTCTTCAAACTTTATGATTCTATTCTGTTCTATCCTATCTATCTAATTTCAGCATGCCTGACTTGGACATCCTGGGAGAACCTGCTCACAATCCCCTACTTTTATGAAGTAAGGCATGCCTTTAGTGGTGGTGGGGGGGAGAGAGAAACAGACATTTGATATGCCCCCATTCTTTTGGCTTTCTGCAAGCTATTAAAAAACTAAATTATTTTGGAAGACCTTTAGGGATGAGTTGATGCCATCAGACTGTCTGGTTATTGTGTGATTATTTATATTCTTTTACCATGGATGTCTTATTGTACTTTATTGATGTTGATGAAGAACCAAGAGTCTTTTAGATTGTGGTCATTCATATCTAATGCATAAATGAATAGAAAAGCATTTTGTGGGTCGGTCATCTTATTTGTTACCACAATTTAATTTATAGCATAGATAATTTTGCTTTCTTCATGGCAAATACATTTCTGGATATAGTTCAACCTCTTTCGAGAACATATTTAAATGAAAAATCTGTTTCACATAGAAGGACAAATGAGAATGGCTGTTACCATCATCTTTAATGCACTAAATTCCTTTGCACAGATTGTTCTTGTTACTACTGCTTTGAAAATATCTACACAGGATAAAGCTCCTTTCTGTACATATGTGCCATACGCAAACTTTAAAAAAAAATAATGAGAGAATTGAGGAACAATTTGGATGCATAATTTAAGTCCAGGAAAATTCTTCTACCTTCCCCCGAGTTTAATCATATGGTTGTCATGTCCACTTATGTTCTATGGACCCTAATAACAAAAATACCTATAGATCCGTAAACCTAGATCAATGGAGAAGGAAAGGCTAACGTTAACTAATATTTTAATTTAAACCTGCATCATGATTGTTGCAATGGCAACAGATTTTGGTTAACCTATTTCTTGCCCCAGTGGTGGGATTCAATTTTTTTTACTACCAGTTATGTGGGCGTGGCTTGGTGGGCATGGCAGGGGAAGATTACTGAAAAATCCCCATTCCTTCCCCACCCCACTTACCTACTTTCCAGATCCGTTCTCCTGTTCAGGGCAGCAAAAGAAGATCAACTGGGAGGCTGGGAGGCAGCAGGGCCAGCCTATTTACCGATTCTCTGAACTACTCAAAATTTCGGCTACCGGTTCTCCAGAACCTGTCAGAACTGGTTGAATACTATTTCTGTCTTGCTCCCTGTAACAGTGTCTATACAGGAAAATTTAACTTAAATTAAAAGTAAAATTATTTAAATAGCATTCATAACTAGTCATCATATATATACTATTCCCTGTCCCACCACATATAAATTTAGGAAGTTTATAGAAGTGATATTCAGCTTTGAGGTTGAACAGGATTGTATCCTTTTGGTTTCAGATAAAACACCCTTCCACAAAACCATATTAGTTTTGCATCCTAATTAGCCTTGTGCATCCAAAATTGCCAAGTCTATTAGAATATTCTTTTAATATTGAAAAATATTATTGCCTCCTCGAGATTGTAGCTGGCCCACAATTACATAGCTGTGTTTCCTCCCTCATTTTCTTTGTGTTGTGTTAGGATATATCAGGTAAATCAGATATCAGGTAAATTCAAATGTTTATTGCCACTTCTGGAAATTAGACCGGTTTAATTTTTAATTGGAATATTCTGAGTACTTGGAAACTGTCATGCTGCAAAGAGGGGCATTATCCATATTCAATCTTCTTCAGGGTTGGATGCTTTTAGAATGATTGGCCTTTAGAATCCTTTCTGAAATAAACTGATAGTAGAAATATAAGTCAATGCATTTGAATATGGAGACTCTGGAAAGGGTGCAGAGAAGAGCAACCAAGATGATTAGGGGACTGGAGACTAAAACATATGAGGAACGGTTGCAGGAGCTGGGTATGTCTAGTTTGATGAAGAGAAGGACCAGGGGAGACATGATAGCAGTGTTCCGATATCTCAGAGGGTGCCACAAAGAAGAGGGAGCCAAACTATTCTCCAAGGCACCTGGGGCAGGACAAGAAGAAATGGGTGGAAACTAATCAAGGAGAGAAGCAACTTAGAACTAAGGAGAAATTTCCTGACAGTTAGAACAATTAACCTCTGGAACAGCTTGCCTCCAGAAGTTGTGAATGCCCCAACCCTGGAAGTCTTTAAAAAGATGTTAGATAGCCATTTGTCTGAAATGGTATAAGGTTCCTGCCCACGCAGGGGATTGGACTAGAAGACCTACAAGGTCCCTTCCAACTCTGCTATTGTATTGTATTGTATTGTAATATATTTTCTGGACCAGGAGGAAACGGCAATAGTTATGATCTTGCACTTACATCTTGACTACACCTGTTTGCTCTATGTGGGACTGCCCTTGAAAGCAGTTGGAAGCCTTAACCATTCCTAGTGTTTGCTTACTGTTGGTAAGTAGTAGAATAAGATCATTTTTCAGGAATTGGATTACATACCAGTCAGCTTTCAGGTCCAATTCAAAGTTCTGGTTTTCATTTATAAAACCTTTATAGCTCTGATCCTTACTGCTGTTTGGACCAGGGGTGGTATTGACTCACGTTCCCTACCAGTTCACAAATGTGAGCGTGCACTGACCTCCGAGCATGCACACAGCCTTCTGTGCATGCACTTTTGGCGAAAAAGGGCCTAAATGGGAAGCCTAAGTGGGCAGGGCCACCTGTGATTTCCCCTATCGGTTTGGACGAACTGGTCTGAACCAGTAGAATACCACTTCTGGTTAGGACCATCTGATTAAGATAGAATACATCCATCCATTTTGCCCCCTCCCCCAGGCCAAAAAACTCCCATACTTGAGATGTGAAGATGTGAAGTTCAGAAATCAGCATTCTGAGTCATTGCTCTTTTGCTCTCCTTCCCAAAAGCAAGTTTGAGGAGTCCTTAGTGCTCTCTGAGCTTGGCTATTTTCTTGAAGACGTTTCACTACCTGAACTAGGTAACATCATCAGTCTGATTATTTCAGCCCTGAATTACAAATATTATCCTTTATTGGCAACCAAGATTATTGTTTTTTTCCAAGAAGACCTTGTGTAAAAAATAAAAAAGTTACTTTACTGAAGGCAGTTACACATAGTAGATATGATTAGCCTTAGAAGATAAAGCTTGGAAGTTCTGGTTTGACTTGTTTTTATGGTTTAATGGTTTTATTACTTGGGTTTAAACTGTCTGGAAGCTTTGATGCAGGAGGCACACAGTAACACAGTAAATGAATAAGTGAAAATAAAGATATGATCTGTTTTCATAGTAGATCCATTATACAATGATGATCACATGATGGCAGATTGGGGAACGTAATTACTGACCCTCCTGTCATGCCCGTGTTGCTAGTTCCGCCATACAACAGGTTGGAATACATTACTAGACACAACAAAGGACTTTTCTCATGAGAACCAAGGTCGCCTCTACTAGCAATAGATAAGGTTCAGGAAGGAGCGCCTGAAGAGCTTGCCAATTAACGCAATTGGCTAACGTGATCTGTGACACTTGGGGAGGGGTTATTTCCTAGTTTAATTATACTGAAACCACGGGAAAGATTTAGATTTGGTTTTCCATTGAAGGTGTGCTGATACGATGTACTCATTAAAGAAGACCTTTGAGAAAGACCCAAGTCTCAGAATTCTGATTTGCTTGGGTTTGTTAGTCGGAGCCTTGATACAGTATTTCTCAACTTTGTGAACTTTAAGATGTGTGGGCTTCAACTCTCAGAGTCCCCCTGCCGGCATAGCTGACTGGGCAACTCTGAGAGTTGAAGTTTACACATCATAAAGTTCACATGGTTGAGAAACATTTCTATGGCGTGTCTATGAGACTGTCATCATCTCGTACAACTTTATTAAGTAGTGCAGCTCCATTCTCCTCACATTGTACAAGACATTGAATGTTGAAGTAGCACTAGACTGAGTATGAGATAAAGAAAAATTAGCCATCAGGTTGACAGTTGGTATCCAGTTAGGACCATTCATAACAGCATCTTCTGCTGCTACCAAAGAATACTTCAAGACTCTATGGGTTCATCCATAGAAGTGCTTTCCTGGACTTACCTCCCATCCTGCAGGCAGAAGGAAATCATGTTGGCATAAGCTGTGTTGTTTCCACAAATAAGTCCTTTGGATGCATTTGAAACTGTTGTGGCCCACTGGCGGCCAGAGGAGATGGCAGCAGAGTTGGACAGTGAGGAGGTTGGGGAGGAATATGGGCCAGTCTTGGTAGTCAAGGAAAGCTCAGGCGAGGGCCACCAAGCCAGAGCACATCGTCATAAGGCTTCTCTGTCTCCATGCATTTTAGACTGTCCTCATAGAAGGCCTCATGTTGGGTTACAATGAGATGGAAACAAGGTCACAAAGACACAACATCTATAAAGGGCTAGAAGAAAGTCTTTGTGACACAGCAAGCAGGGCATGTGGATGAGACCTTAGTGAAATGAGTTTCAGATGCCAGTCTTGTCAACTTCTATACGTGGAAAGAAATCCGTGCATCAGCTTCTTTATTACAGTCCTCTTGTGCAGGGGTCCCCAACTTTGCAACTTTAAGTCTGAAGGACTTCAGCTCCCAGACTTCTCCAGCCAGCTTTGCTGGCTGGAGAATTCTGGGAGCTGAAGTCCTTCAGACTTAAAGTTGCAAAGGTTGGGGACCCCTGCAGTGGTTCTGTTAAGATGTTTTCCCCCTTATGTGTTTCTGCAACTCCACTCGCAATCATTCAAATATGGTGTTTCCCGCAGAACAGCCTTAATTTATTATGAGGAGAATTAAAGATTTAAGGTGTAATTCAAATTCAAATTAAAATCTGGAGTATTGGCCCACCATGGGTGAGCTCCAAAAACGCTGACAACTCTGCAAAGCTTTTTTAAAAAAAAGTTTTCTGCAACCCACAGCCACATGAAAAATGAACTGTAATCCAACGGAAATCTATGACATTTTTAACATTATGCAATGTTTGTGTGAAAAACTATTGTAGAAATTCCCCATGTCTCTCCAAAACTATTTCTAGCTTTTAATTCCATTTCACCATTAATTCGGGACAGCTTTTTATAATAGTGGCTCACTGCACAAAACTTATGTAACTCATTTATAAATGGGAAATTAGGAACATTTGGAGGAAAAGGACTTACTGTAATTATGAAATGTACGCCTTTGCTCTCAACACATTCGATTCTCCAATCTTCCCCTCCGACAATAGTTTGCAGGTATTTGGTGGTGGGCTCTGGGGATAAGCAATGAGAATTAATTTGGGTAATGATCCTGCACTGGAAGGGCGGATGAAATATAGAAAAACTGCAAACATTTGTTATAAGGAAGAGGCGGCAGCTCAGTGGCATAACATATGGATTACATGAAAAGGGTTTCATGTTCAGCCTGTGACACATTCAGGGCTTCGGCTAAAGAGCTCTCTGTCTCGCTGCCAGAGGAGACAGTGCTGATTGGACAGACTTATATGCAAACCGCTTGATTTCTAACGTTCGCTCTGAAGGTTTCCCCTTGCTTTGGAACAAACAAAAAACTAAATTCGGCCCCGTTTATTCTGAAACACATAGCATGGGAGATGGACATTTCGTGCTCGTTGTTGCTCATTTCTTTCTTTTTGTGCTAAATGGGATGTTTCATTTTCTGTAATTGACCCGGTTGATTACAGTCTGGGAGCCATTTTATTTTCCCAGAACGTTCTAGACTTTTGTCCATATGTGTGTGGTTTTTTGTTTTGGTTTTTAGAGGAGGGGGTTTAAATAGGATTTCCAAGCAGTTGTATCTCAACCGCAGCCACTTTAAGAAGTGCAGATGTCAGCTCCTAGAATCCTGCAGTCTTTAGGTCAGTGTTTCTCAACCTCAACAACTGTAAGATGTGTAGACTTCAGTTGCCAGAATCCCTCAGGAAGTTAAAAGAATTCTGGGAGTTGAAGTTTGTGTATCCTAAAAAGTTGCTGAAATGTAAAAAAAATATTGTTTTAGTGCTGCCATTTCTCTCTAATTCTGAAACAAAAATGTCTGAATAAGCAGGGCCTTGGGGTCCTGAATGTTGTGGGAAATCATTTCAATCAACCTTGGCTATCACATCTAGAGCATTCATCTTTCCCTCATGAAAACAAAAAATAGAACCATTCCTGAATATAACAGAACAAAACTAATTTTATGGATGACTAATACAACAGATATGACTTTACTAACTAACCCTTTGAATGAAAGAGGTGCATTGTAAAGAGTAGCAAAACCAAAATAAATGCTTATCTGCGGGATCGGATCCTGCCTCATACATCCTCACGGCCGATTCGCTCCCACAGAGAGGGACTTCTCCGGGTGCCGTCCAATAGACTTTGTCAGCGGGCGACGCCCAGGGGAAGGGCTCTCTCTGTGGCGGGCCCGGCCCTCTGGAACGACCTTCCCCCCGACATTAGGACGACCACGGACCTCCGCTCCTTCCGTCTCAAATTAAAAACTCATTTCTTTTGTCTGGCCGGCCTAGGATAGTCTCTCTGTCTTTGGGGTTTTATTGGGGTTTTATAATATTGCTTAGTTTTAATGGGAATTTTAGCGCAGGTTTAGATTTAATTTATTTTTAATGAAATGTTTATATGTATTTATTGTTTTACTGTGCCTGTGCACCGCCCCGAGTCCCTGTGGGGAGAGGGTGCGGTTTAGAAATATTAAAATTATTATTATTAAATTATTATTATTATCTATTGCGCTGATTGCCAAGTTTAATACTTGTGAAAATCCTTTTATTATCACAGAGAATTCTAACTCTCTTGCCTCTTTAAAAATACTTTGATCAGGTATCCCAACTCTAGATCCCTTTTCCCATCACATACTTAGATTTCTAGTGCCAATTTTGTATACAGTCGCTTAGCAACCACTCAAAGCTATGATGCTCCACCCCTGCCAAAGCTCTTTAGAACGCAGCTCCAATAACTATACCAAGCTACTTATACTTATAATTAATTTTTTCTTCTAATAGCTCCTGGTAGAGTATATGTCATTCTTCACATTTTTTACTAGAACCTTGTGAAACAGATGACATTGAGAAGTAGGCTACATTCACATATTGAGCTAAAATACAGCAGGTATGTTTTCACATGTAATATGATGCCAGACATATTAGTATAGATCTTGACCTCAGCAACTTTAAGAGGTGTATACAACTTCAACTCCCAGAATACCCAGTGTTCTTTGGCAACAGCTTTTCCCAGTTTGATGGAAATGCTTCATTTTTGCTAACATAGAACTTTTCACTACAGGTAGTCATTGATTTATGCCCACAAATAGGACTAGAATTTCCACTGTTAAGCAAGGCAGTTTTTAAGTGAATTGTGCCCTATTTTATGACCTTGTCTGCCATAATTGTTAAGTTAATCATTGCAGTTTTAAGTGAAACATTCAATAGTTAAACAAATCCAGCTTTCCCCCCATTGACTTTGGTTTTTGGAAGCTGGCTACTGTGCTGCAACTGTGGCAAATGTAAGCTTGTTGCCAAATACCCAAATTTTGATTATGGGACTGTGGGGATGCTGCATTGGTTGTTAAGGGTGAAAATTGGTTGTAAGTAACTTTTTCAATGCTGCTGTAACTTTGAGCAGTCCCTAAACAAATGGTTTTAGGTTGTGGACTGCCTATTCTGAAAAAAAAATATTAAATTTAAATTTAAAAAATATTAAATTTGGAAAAAACACGTCTGTGCTAGATGCAAAGCATTGCAGCAGCCCTTGAACTAAATATAGCTGCATTTATAATTTTGACTGAAGGACAGTTAGGTACTCTGGGACTAACTGGTTCTAGAAAACATACATTTGAGAAGATTCCCATAATACTCAGGTTCCACCTAGTGGGCAAATTGTGCAGGTTTTGCACTCTAGAGTAATTTAGGAAACAAGCAGCATGCTGACATTAAGACCAATCAACACCTGTATGGAAATGATAATGGATGGCTCTGGAACATAATTTCAACGCGACTGTTTTTGTTTTTATTTTTCATAATTGCTGCTGTCTATAGGTTTCCATCATCTTTGATTGTGACTTTTATACTTACGACTGTTTTCATTCCTTTTGAACAGAAAACCATAGATTGAAGGCTTTAGTTTTAGAAACCTTTGTTTTTAAAAAGGTGTTTCTCGTGTTTTAGTTTTAAAAGTGCATCTGTGCATAGATTCAATGCAGACTCAATGATGAGAATGTTTGCATTTTATTTCACACAAAATATTCTGGCTCACATTATTGTGTGCCAGCTGGCCTACCTGCCTGCATGCCTGCATCTGTCTCTCTCTCCCTCCCTTCCTCTCTCTTAGTGATGCATAAACGTGAATACAGCTGAGAGTGCATTGGGTTTGGTTTCATGTGGAGAGAGGTACTGTCTAAGCTAAGATTTCTCACTGTCCATTTTTTCTTCCTAATTCAGTTCTGCAGATTTTCTCTTTCCATGATTTAACATTTAGTATTAGGCTTCCTTCTTTCCCAAGAAACGAACCTGACACATGTTGCTCGCTTGCATTGAGCAAGTGACCTCTATTGCCATTTTAACATAGTATTTATCAACCTATTTCGAAGGCTTCATTTTATCATCATAAAATGATGGCAAGCACTTTGGTTAGGCACCAAATACTTAGGCTCTGGTATTTAAAACTAGCCGTTCCCGGCCACGCATTGCTATGGCCCAGTCTGGTTAAATGGCCAACCAATCTGTGTGTAGATCTACACCTGCGCACACAAATACGTACACACAACCACCGTATAACCCCCTACCTACCTACCTACCTACCTACTGTATTTCTCCCTCTCTCTATCCGTATACCTACCTACCTACCTACCTACTGTATTTCTCCCCCTCTCTATCCGTCTACCTACCTACCTACCTACCTACCTACCTACCTACTGTATTTTTCCCTCTCTATCCCTCTACCTACCTACCTACCTACCTATCGTATTTCTCCCTCCCCCTTTCTATCCCTCTACCTATCTACCTACCTACCTACCTACCTACCTACCTACCTACCTACCTACCTACCTACCTACCTACCGTATTTCTCCTTGAATCTTATGGACAGTTATTTATGCCATAAAGGATGACCACTGCTCTCTCTGTATCTATCTACCTACATTTTTTACATTTCCGTAAGCGCTGGCATGGCTGGATTCGGGAATTTTCCCGTGTATATAGCATGGAGATGTTTTTGCAACGTTTCGACAAGATCTCACTTGTCATCATCAGGCAGGCTTCTGTCTGTGACAGAAGAAGCCTGCCTGATGATGACAAGTGAGATCTTGTCGAAACGTTGCAATAACATCTCCATGCTATATACACGGGAAAATCCCCGAAGCCAGCCATGGCAGCATACCTACACCCGTGAAAATGTATATGAGAGAATATTATCACAGCTCCTGTTCAGGGGTCACTTTAAGGGGAGGAGACTTAACGTCATCCCTCTCTGCCCTTCGACTCAACCTAGAGATCATCCAGACAGAGAACCAATTAGATTACTAAAAAATCTTATATATATATATATATATATTAGCCAGCTGAAGAAGGCTAATAAGCCTGAAATGGATCCATCCTGGTCTCTTTATTTTCAGCCCTTAAAAAAAAAAAATGACTCTTAAATGAAGACTAATTATCACAGCTCCTGTGAAGAGGTCCCTTTAAGGGGAGGAGACTCAACGTCATCCCTTATTAGCCTAGAAGGCTAATAAGCCTGAAATGGATCCATCCTGGTCTCTTTATTTTCAGCCCTTAAAAAATCTGTGAGACACAAGCCTGCCTGATGATGACAAGTGAGATCTTGTCGAAACGTTGCAACAACTTTTCTATGCCTTATACATGGGAAAACCCCCGAAGCCAGCTATGCCAGCATATATATATTATATATATATATAATTTATTGATCAGCTCATAAAACTAACACACACACACACACACACACACACAAACATACATGCATGCATGCATACATACATACACACACACACACACACACACACACACACACACACACACACACACACACATATATATATATATATATATATATATATATATATATATATATATATATGAAGAATAATTATCACAGCTCCTGTGAAGAGGTCCCTTTAAGGGGAGGAGGCTCAACGTCATCCCTCTCTGCCCTTCGACTCAACCCAGAGTCATCCAGACAGAGAACCAAATTAGATTACTGCTGTGTGACATTTTTTTAAAAAATATGTTAACAAATCTAACACATATCTAAAAAATGTGTGATAATTATTCTTCATTTAAGAGTCCTGTAAATTGGCTGATATATCAGGGATACCAAATAGCTCAAGGCATAGAGAGCTTGCCTCAAATGCTGGAAAGCCCTGGTTCAAATCCCAGTAGAAGGAGTATGGCCAGCTGAAGAAGGCTAATAAGCCTGAAATGGATCCATCCTGGTCTCTTTATTTTCAGCCCTTAAAAAATCTAACACATATCTAAAAAATGTCACACAGCAGTAATCTAATTTGGTTCTCTGTCTGGATGACTCTGGGTTGAGTCGAAGGGCAGAGAGGGATGACGTTGAGTCTCCTCCCCTTAAAGGGACCTCTTCACAGGAGCTGTGATAATTATTCTTCATTTAAGAGTCCTGTAAATTGGCTGATATATCAGGGATACCAAATAGCTCAAGGCATAGAGAGCTTGCCTCAAATGCTGGAAAGCCCTGGTTCAAATCCCAGTAGAAGGAGTATGGCCAGCTGAAGAAGGCTAATAAGCCTGAAATGGATCCATCCTGGTCTCTTTATTTTCAGCCCTTAAAAAATCTAACACATATCTAAAAAATGTCACACAGCAGTAATCTAATTTGGTTCTCTGTCTGGATGACTCTGGGTTGAGTCGAAGGGCAGAGAGGGATGACGTTGAGTCTCCTCCCCTTAAAGGGACCTCTTCACAGGAGCTGTGATAATTATTCTTCATTTAAGAGTCCTGTAAATTGGCTGATATATCAGGGATACCAAATAGCTCAAGGCATAGAGAGCTTGCCTCAAATGCTGGAAAGCCCTGGTTCAAATCCCAGTAGAAGGAGTAGAAGGAGTATGGCCAGCTGAAGAAGGCTAATAAGCCTGAAATGGATCCATCCTGGTCTCTTTATTTTCAGCCCTTAAAAAATCTAACATATATATGTTTTCTGAGGTTTTCGTGGGTGTTTGTATGTAGGTCTTTGGTTGTTCGGGTTTTCTCCCGCGTAGAATTGGAAGTATCTTCACGACGTTTCGATGAAGTCTCATTCATCATCTTCAGGCTGGTGCTTCCGGCTTGGTGCTTCCAGGAGCAATGTGAGATCTCAGCCGGTTCCTCTTTTTAACTGCCAGTGGGGGTGTGACCTGATTGGGTGGGAGCTTGGCTGCAAACTGATGCCCACCACGGAGATGTGGCACGACCACAAACGCAAAGCCAAACAACAGTAACGCAACTCAACAGGTCAAATCCCTCTGCAACTCGGACTAACACAAGCACAACCAGGCCCCCACCCAAACAGAACACGCCCCCATCCAATCAGAGCACAGCCAAACTCCCATCCAATCAGAGCACAGCCAAACCCCCTACCAAACCCCCTACCAATCATATATATATATATATATAATTGTTTTCGTAGATTTTCACGGGTATAGGTATGTAGATTTTGGTTTATTCGGGTCTTTTCCCGTAAAATTAAAGATGTTTTTGCAACGTTTCGATGGGATCACCCCCATCATCATCAGGCTTTTGCTTTTGCTTTTTTGCAAATGAGCTGTATTTGAAATGGCAGTTTTTCTGTAAGTGGAGGTGGGAGGGGTTGGAATGTTGGCTCTGCTACTTTAAACCGATTGGTTGGCTGATTTGCCACATCCTGATTGGTAGATGGAGTTTGTTGAGAGTGATTGATGATGGTGTCAGTGTTTTTGGCCGGGACTTGTTTAGTGGCTGGGACTCGTTTAGTGGCCAGGACTTGTTTAGTGGCCGGGACTTGTTTAGTGGCCAGGACTCGTTTAGTGGCCAGAGCTGGTTTCCAGATGTCTGGCAGGCGGGAGGCATCATCGCATCTGTTCATGTTGTGGGGATGTTTTTCTATTTCAATAGCTTCCATAATCATTCTCCTGTTGGAGTGTTCAGTCCTGGAGAGTAATTTGGTTTTTTCAAAGTCAATTTCATGACCTGTTGCTTGGAAGTGCTGGAAGAGGGTGGAAGTATTTACTTGTCTTTTAACAGAATTCCTATGCTCTGAGATACGTGCACTAATTCTCCTATTAGTTTGTCCAATGTATGTGGACGAGCAGACTTTGCATGGTATTTCATAGACTCCTTGGTTTTCTAGCTGGATTTTGTCTTTGGGGTTCCTTAAGATGTTGGCTATTTTTTGGTTAGTGTCGAAGGATGTCTTGATATTGTGTTTGTGGAGAATTTTGCTGATTTTATCAGTGGTGCCTTTAATATAGGGGAGGAGAGCGATGCCATTGTCTTGTTCTGTGTTTTGGATCTTGGGGGGTGTCTGCTTTTGGATTAGTTTGGTGATTGTGTTTCTTTGGAATCCATTGGAGATTAATACCTTTGTGAAGGTGTGTAATTCATTTTTCAGGTGGTCTTTGTCAGCTAGGCGTTTGGTTCTGGAGATGAGGGTCTTGGCTACGGAGTTGATCTGTGCAGGGTGGTGATGGGATTGTGCGTTTAGGTAGCGGTTTGTGTGTGTTTTTTTCTGGTAGATGGTGTGTCCTAGGGAGCCATTGGGTTTTTTGTAGATTAGGACATCCAGAAAGGGAAGTTGGTTGTTATCTTCTATTTCCATAGTGAATTGTATTTTGGGGTGTAGGCTGTTGAGATGTGTGAGGAAGTTGTCTAGTTTTTCTTTTCCGTGTGGCCAAATTACAAAAGTGTCATCTACATATCTAAGCCAGAGTTTGGGTTTGTGTTGATTTATCTAGGGCATTAGTTTCAAAGTGTTCCATGTACAGGTTTGCGATGACTGGTGAGAGTGGTGATCCCATAGGTGCGCCTTCTATTTGTTTGTACCTTTGTCCATTGTGAATGAAGTATGTGTTAGTTAGACAGTGGTTGGTTAGATCCAGGATGTATTTAGGGGGGTTGTATTTGTTCTGGATAGCTGTCAAGGCTTCTTTTATAGGCACTTGGGTGAAGAGGGATACGACATCAAAACTCACGAGTAGATCGCTGGGCTGTAGATTTTGTTTCTGGATCGTCTCTATGAACTGGAATGAGTTTTGTACATGTGATTTGATAGATTCTGCATAGGGTTGTAATTTTTTTGCGAGGAACTTGGCAAGATTTTGTAGAGGTGAGCCTATAGAGCTGACTATGGGCCTGAGTGGTGTTCCTTCTTTGTGTATCTTGGGGAGGCCATAGAGCTTGGGGCATCTGGATGATTTTTCTCTGGGGATGATTTTTTGCTGGATTTCTTTGCTGATGGGAGAGGCTTTTATTTTGGATTTGGTGGTTTTTTCCAGGTAGGTGGTAGGATCTGTGTTTAGAAGTTTGTAAGCAGGGTCTTGGAGTAGGTTGGATAGCTTAGCCTGGTAGTCCGATGTGTTCATTACCACAGTGGCATTGCCTTTGTCTGCTGGGAGAATAATTATGTTGTTGTCTTTCTTCAAGTTGATGAGTGCTTTTATTTCTTCTTTCTCTAAATTGCTTTTGGGTGGATTATTGGAGCATAGGATATTGGTAACTTCAAGTCTGATTTTGTTGGCTTCATCTGGATTGATTTTGGTGAGGGAAGCTTCAACTCCACATATTATGTTTTCTGTGGGGATGTGTTTGGGGGTGACTGCGAAGTTAAATCCTTTGGAAAGGACCTTGGTTTCTGCTATGGTGAGGGTCCTGTTTGATATATTATGTACTGTTTGTTTAGTGAATTGTTTAGGAGGGGGGTTGGGTTTCTGGTATTTTTCAAGTTTGCGGATTTTGTTGGTGTGTGTTTCTGTTTTGTGAGAGGTTTCTGTTTCGGCCATCCAGAAGGCTAGTTGTTTTAGTTTGTCCCAGAGTACTGGGTGTATTTTGTTGCTAAGTTTGAGGTGAAGAGTGAATAGATCTTTATTGGTTTGGTCTAATAGGAATCTTTTCCTGTGGAGTTCATTTCTGATTAAGGCTAATTCAGCTCTAATTCAGCATCGCTCTCCTCCCCTATATTAAAGGCACCACTGATAAAATCAGCAAAATTCTCCACAAACACAATATCAAGACATGGAAACAGCATGTCTCCTCCCTTAAAATGGGGCCCTTACAGGAAGTTGTGGAAACAATTATCTATACTAAATACTCCTGGATTAGCTGATGAAATAGGGTAGAACCGATTAGGCTGGAGTGCTAGGCTTCTGCCTTGGATTCATTACAGCCCTGGTTCGAATCCCAGTGGGGTGTGGCCAACTGATGAGAGCTAATAAGCTCGAAATAGATCTATCTTGGTCTCTCAAATTTAAATTTATTGATCAGCTCATAAAAACTAACATATATATATATATATATGTGTGTGTTAGATTTTTAAATCATCCCTTAAAAATCTAACATATATATATATAATTGGTGCCATATTTTAAAGGAACATTGTGTGAAAATTTGGAAGCAATCGGTGCAGTACTTTCTGAGATTAGCGGTTTTGAACAAACTCTTGTTACATTTTTATTTATATAGATGATACAAAAGGAGTTAAATAATCGTACACAATGATGGTGCTAGTCAAAAACTGATGAAGAAAATATCAGTTGTTCCTTTGCCATTTTAAAGTCAAATCTCTTTCACATCAAACTGATGATTTCCTGTTGTTTTGTTGGCAACAAGTTATAACCTAGTCTTATTTACATCCCCGCTAATTCCTGGTTGCCCCTTATCCAGCTATTAACTAGATCTGATCTTGCCTAGTTTTTCCAAATTCAGTCATTGGCTTGATTAGCTACACCTGCCCATTAGCTACACCTGCTACACGTGAGTTACCAGTCGTTTTCTAGAGAGAGCCAGTTTGCTGTAGTGGTTAAGGCAATTAGGATAGAAACCAGGAGATTGTGAGCTCTAGTCCCACCTTAGGTACAAAGCCACCCACTTTCTCTTAACCCTAGGAAGGAAACAATGGCAAAACCTTTCTGAAATACCTTACCAAGAAAACTACATGAATTTGATCAGATGGGATATAATTGAATGAGATTTTCTCCCTACTATATAGGTTGATATTTTTACATTCTTTTAAAATGCTTTTTTCAAAGCAACTGTCCAGAATAACTTTAGAAATGATTTCATACACATTTTATAATAGGTTGAAAATTCCCGATTAAATATGGCTGGTGCCTAGAGGAGTACACAGTGGAAGAATTGGATCATTTTCAGTCCAATTACCTAGCTTCATTCAACTCTTCTCTTGGGACACAAGTGAATTTCACCTATTTACCCTTGTTTCTGCCTGATTAAAGTTTACCCTTTTAGCCTCTTCCAGCCTTACTATTATGTGCCTATTGTTATTTTTATCCATTCCACATGTGTAATTTATCTAATACTGAGTGTAAATCTTTTAGGAGGACATTCTTCTTATAATCCACTAGTATAATGGTTGTACTAAATTCATGTTCACTTCTGAATGCAACAACAGAAACAGAGGTAAAGAAGTATCAACATTTGACCAAGACAATATCAAATTCACACTGCGAAACAGGTGTGAAGTTCCATAAAATTTATTGTTAACTTGTTTTCAACCATTCCCTTTTTAAAAGTTCTTATACATCTGCAACATGGAACTGGCACATGACAATTACTCAATTTGCATGTATATTTCTCTTTGATCAAGAATATGCACATCTCAATTGACAAGAGGACAAGTACAAAACATTAGCATCACAAATAATTTGACATGGGGATTCATACCTCCAACACAGGAAAGAGGGGAAGGGTTTTCTGCTCTACATTTGAAAAGCTTAGAAATACATATTTAATTAGGTGATGGCAACCAACCTGATCACAATTAATAGAAAGTTTTGGAATACTCTCAAACACAAGTTTAAATGTTCCAAGGAAAATGAAGCACAATCCCCCTTGGACTGTTCCATTTTAAATGCTGAGGTCATGAGTTTTAATCCAACCCTAATCCTCAGTCTTAGTTTTCTGTACCTAATTAGGCTATGCCGGATATGTTCCTCTTGCTGTATTCTGATCTGATATAGTCTTTGGAAGCTTAATTAATACCCTTCCTAATCTGCCCCAGAAATGGAATAATTGGGCAGACAATTCCCTCCCCTTGGATTTACATTAGTAAATCATTATTGGCTTTAGTATCTAATATATAGTTGGTCCTCATTTAGTAACTACACATGGGAACAACTCAGTTGTTAGGTGAAGCTGCTGCTAAGTGTAACTGCTACTGTGCATATAAGATCATACTTACTTCAGTGTAAGATCTTACTTCAGCTTTCCTTATGCTTTACAGACCTGTAAAAATCTTAAAATGTGAGGATTGGTTGTAAAGTTACTTTTTCATCATTGTTGTAACTGTGAATGGTCACTAGAGGAGGACCACCTGAGTAAGCATCTACCTCCGGGATATTTCCTTCTTGTATTACTCATGCATGATATGCACATTGCAAAGCAGAATTATAAAAACTATTGACTGGGAGACTGTACGTGGCATTCCCATCTGTGGCCGCAGAGCCCAACCCAGGATTTTTGGTATTTTATTTACTTTTTGGAACAGGGGAGAGTTTAAATGGATTTTATTTTCATATTTTTGAGCACGGCCCTTGACACATTGCATAAAGCATTGTGGGGCTCTCAGGCAGAGGTTATGTAAGAAAGTAAAGGTAAAGGTTCCCCTCGAACATATATGCTAGTTGTTCCCGACTCTAGGGGGCAGTGCTCATCTCCATTTCAAAGCCAAAGAGACAGCGCTGTCCAAAGATGCCTCCATCATCATGTGGCTGGCATGACTAAACACCAAAGGCTCATGGAACACTGTTACCTTCCTACCAAAGATGGTTCCTATTTTTCTACTTGCATTTTACATGCTTTCGAACTGCTAGGTTGGCAGAAGCTGGGGCAAGTAATAGAAGCTCACTTTGTTATGCGGAGCTAGGGATTCAAACTGCCAATCTTTCTGATTGACAAGCTCTGCGTCTTAGCCACTGAGCCACCATGTTTATGTATCTGAGTCCAAAGGACATTTGGCACTGGAGATGATGGCATCATTTGTCAAGAGGACAAAGCAAGTGGGAAAAGGCAGTCCCCACAAAGGCCCAAATGAAAGAATGACCTACAAATGAAAAGTCTTCCATAACTTGAGTGCCCAGAGAACATTTCTGTTTTCATGTCATCCAATAGTCTTTTAACCAGGCCCAGACTGAAAAAAAAACATGACCTGAAAGCTGAGGGCTGATGTAATCCAGAGGGAGAATCTACGGATCCTCAAGTCATGAACAGATTATCATGCTTGATGATAGCAATAGCTTTTAGATATATATGCCACTCCATCTGCTTTACAGCAGTCTCAAGCAGTTTACAGAAGACCACATTGCCCCCAACAATCTGGGTCTTCAGAGGATGGAAGGCTGAGTCAACCTTGAGCCCCATCAGGATTGAACTCCGGACTGTGGGCAGAGTTAGCCTGCAATACTGCATTCTAACCACTGCACCACCAGGGCAACCTATAGAATGGCCATGCCATCTGGGACTACTGAAAGCTATAATTCACCCATGTCTGAAGGGAGAAGAGTTTACTCAACATGATGCATTCCATCATGGGTTTATCACCAATTGTTCTGGATCAACATAACGGCCACATAATCTTTATTCCCAATGTGAAATCAACACCATTATAGAATGTGTGCAGTTATCAAAATGTCCCAGTGCTTAAACAGTTATAGTAGAAATCTTGCTTCCTTGTTATCTTTATTTCTATTCTTGGAGGTCTTTTGTGCATGGGGCTATCTAACCATCCAATGGATAATGGCTGTTATCACTCAGAATTAACACCATCATTCATTACACCAACTTTCCCCAATTCTGTGTTCTCCAGAGATGCCAAATTTCAACTCTCACTATTCCCAGCTGATTAGATTTCCTACAGAAATGAAAGGTAAGGTAGTTGATTGCGGGAAATTGTTGTACACAAGCACCAAAGTTTTATACATATAAAAAATAAAAGTTACTGTAAGGAAGTGGTTACAGAAGATAAAAGAAATGCAAGTTTTGTATTTTTGTACCCTTTCCCTAAATATATCCATGTCTATACCCAACTCTAGTAGGTGAAAAAATAAAAGTGAAGCTATCTCACTTGTATCAATCAATCAACCACCCATTTGCAGTCTCTTTCATTATACAGCATCAGAACAATAGCATTCTATTCTTGGATCCTTTAGTCATATAAAGTAAAGTGTCCTTCACAGCCCACTCTAATGCATACAGTATTTTTACACACAAGTTTAAAAAGAGTTATTCTCAAGTGTACCCAGAATTTCAACTCTATTTATCGGGGAATACACTGAAGATTCAGAAGGGAAAAAGAGCAGAGTACAGCAGGAAAGCAAGAAACTGTTAATGATGATGAGAAAGCAGAAATTCTTAATTCCTATTTTGTGCCTGCCATCTGGCACAAAATATTGCTATTGGACTCAAAATTGGGTCAGTGACCATGCTCAATATGGGCTCATTTCAGCTTGAAAGAAAGTTTCAGGTGGTGTGCTATCACAACGGCCTGTGCTGTTCAATATTTTTATCAGCTAATGCTCTTCAGGAACGAAATAAGCTTCAAAATATCTAATCAGGTTTAAGCAACGAGCTGATGTCAAGAGGATGGATTTAACAACAGATTTAAATTCTGCATTTGGAAAAATTACGTGAAAGGTACATGTATAGGATGGGGAAGACCTGACTAGACAGCAGTGAGTGTGATAAGATCTATATGTCCTTATTGACCAGAAATTAAATGAGACAACTGTGTGATGCAGCTCCTACAAAGGCAAATCTTATCTTGGGGCACATTAACATGAATACAGAGTCCAGATCATGATAGTATCTTTTCCATTTTACTTTACCTGGCCATACCCCACTTGAAATACTCTGTCCAATAGGAAGCACCAGAGTGCATTTTTCTCAACTCACCTAGTACAATGTTTTAGCTGACTGTAATATTCTAGATCACATTTCTCTCCACCTTAAATCTAAACTCTGAGTGCTTCATTGTTCAAGTCTTAGTACCATCTGCTCTACAAGGATATTTTTTTCCTTTGTTACAGGAAGGTAAAGAAAATGGAAAGAAAGATGAGGGGTCCTTGGTGCTCTCTGAGCTGGATTGTTTTCTTGCAGAAGTTTCATTGACCCAAACTAGGTAACATCATCAGTGCTAGTAAGGAGTAGGGTTTGCTCTCATTGTTATTCTAGTGGCTTTCTTGCTCAATGTTGGTGGGAGTGTTTTTACCACTTTTTCTTCTCCAGAGTGAGGACACAACTGCACATTTATAACCATCACCAGATACCTGGGGAAAAGTCTAATAAAACCTGCATTCTGGGAGAAAATAATGTCATGTGAATTGGGGAATGTGCATGGGAGAATTAGCATTCAGAATTTATTCTTAATAGGGATTCTTAACAAATATCCATAAAGGCAAGGATAGAGGGATTTACGCCTAGACAGAACAGATCAAGCCATACAGGTAACACCTCCCTCAAGCATTGTGCATCAGTTCTATTGGCCAGAAAATGCTGCTGCATCCAGGTAGTGTACAAAGTCTCCTCCAAAATGATGCGACTAAAGGTTTGTTGCTTTTGTGAAGTAGCTTCAGAGTTGTGCTTTGCACAAATGTTTCCTCAATAACTCCCAAGGCCTTCCCCATCCCTAACCTCAGAAAAGAGAGCTGGAGGTCGCAGAGGGGAAAGTGGTTGGTAAATTGTAAAGTGACACCTAAGCTTCTGTCTGTTCTTCTTTTCCCGGAAATGATCATCCACTCTTACCTTTGTGTTAACAAATGGGCAGTTTGTCCTTGCAGAACCAGGATATGGGGTTACCATTTTCTTCTCCACCCCAAAAACTGTTCAATAATTTTCTCTTTAGGAAAAAAGACACCTTCCCTTTAGAAAACCACCACAAGATGTTTTAACTGGAAAGACTCATCTCCGAATTCCTTTTTTTGCAGAAAATTCAAGAAAGTCGCAGCCAATAATCAGAAATCAGTAACTGTGATTTGTGTTGGACCACATCAAAAAGGTCAGCCCGGCATGAGGTATGTACAGTGGCCTGTTGAACTACACTGTCGCGTTGCTCAGTTGATTTCCCAAGGCACAGAAAATGTTCACAATGAGGACCTGAACTCAAAAGATAAGTAGCAATAAAAATGAGGAAATTAAATAAGTCAACACCCCCCCCCACCTCGAAAAAGGAAAAGACATTTGAAAACATTTGTCATCTCAACTGCTGACTCAGCACTTTCCAGGTAAGTAGACCCATCCCAGGCAGACAGTTTTTTCCCCTTCCCAGTTACATGCATTTGTTTTCAGTTTGATAAATATAAAGTGACAAAACTGAATCGTGGATATAAGTTTTCTCTGCTTCGTTTGACTGTGAGGGTTTTTTTTTTAAACTGAATTATTCAGTCTTCCAGCAATGTTCCCCAGCCAGTGCAGATTGCTTATCCAAGTGTCGGAGATCGTTCGATGATGAATACACATTTATTGAGTCTGTAAGCACTGTGCAAAGAAGAAAAGTGAGTCCTTGCTCCTACGAGGTCAGTTTTGAATAACTTGGGGGAGAAAACCTTCGTCTCAGGTACTTTAGGACATAGAGCGGAAGACAGCTGACTAAGGTGATCACAGTCACCTTCCATAAGAACGATAAAGTTGTTATGAAGTAAACATCTGCAAGAAAGAAGATATTTCTCTGTCACTCACTGTAACTAAAAGGACATGTTTTCACGGCCAATTTTGTTTGCTTTTAATAAAAATACAGATTAAGAATCCAATTGCAGTCCCTCTATTTCAGTAGCAGTTATAATAGAATTATGAACTCTGAATCAGAAATGTTAACAGGAAACTGTTAATGATACCCCAGTTTGTTGCTGAGCAAAACTCCTGCTGGTTTGTGGCAATCTCATAGCAATGAGTTTTAATTTTACCTTTGGGGCCGATTTGTTTTCCTATTCCCTGCCTGCTGACTACAGAGGAAAAAAAATTAAGCATAGCAGTTCTCATAGTTCCAACAGGCCTCGTATTAATCCTCAATGAAGGCTACCAGTTCTGAGCTACAACAATCCAGATTATGATTAGATGGAGAAAGAAAAGACCAGAAAAGAAAAAGTAAAGTAAAGATTAAAATAAAGTAAAGTACAGTTAAATTAAGTTAAGAGTAAAGTTAAAGTTAAAGTAAAGTTAAAGTAAGCAAAGCAAAGCAAAGCAAAGTTTAAGTTAAAGTAAAGTTAAAGTTAAAGTAAAGTTAAAGTAAGCAAAGCAAAGCAAAGCAAAGCAAAGCAAAGCATTGTCTCTTTGTTGCATTGTAGCAGCGTCATGGATTTTTATAGCACAGTTCTAATAGCCCTGTATCAATGTTATTAGAATTCTGCCAGCAAACTTTCAGTGGGTGGGGTTTTTTTATATTAAAAGGTAAAGGTTTCCTCTGTCCAATCATGTCCAACTCTAGGGGCCTGTGCTCATCTCTGTTTCTTAGTTGAGGGAATCAGCATTGTCTGAAGACTTTTCCACGGTCATGTGGCCAATATGACTATACACCGAGGCACACGGAACACTGTTACCTTTCCACTGAAGTGGTACCTATTCATCTACTCACATTTGCCTGCTTTCGAACTGCTAGGTGGGCAGGAGATGGCGTAAGTAACGGGAACTCACCCAATCACATGGTGCTCTGGTCTCGAACTGGGCTGTCAGCTTTCCAGTTGAGAAGCTCAGCATCTTTAACTGCTGAGTCACTACCCTTGTCCCCCTCCCCATTCCTCTTTTCCTTCTTCCCCAAGTGGCAATTCTAGGGGAAGATGTGATGATTGGAAAGATGACTTAACCATTTCCCATAGCTTCTTCTTTTTTTTCTTTTTTTTGCACAGGGTTATTACTTTCCTTTTTACTTTTATTACATTTCTATACCGCCCTCTCTCCCCAACGGGACTCAGGGCGGTGCACAGGAATAATAAAAACAGAGATAATAAATACAGTCAAACATAGTTAAAAATAGATTAAATCAATTTTGAGACCTGTGCTAAAATTCATGATTAAAACCCTGACTAAAAATCAATAATAAAAACTATGCCAGGCCGGCCACATGAAAAAAGTGTGTTTTTAATGCCCGGCGAAAGAGGCGTAGGTCTATGATTGTACGAAGGTCGGAGGGCAGGTCATTCCAGAGGGCGGGGCCTGCCACAGAGAAGGCTCTTCCCCTGGGAGTCGCCAGCCGGCATTGACCGGCAGACGGCAACCTCAGGAGGCCCTCCCTGTGGGAGCGGACAGGTCGAAGGGAGGTATGTGGTAGGAGGCGGTCCCGCAAATAGCTGGGACCTATGCCATGGAGCGCTTTAAAGATGGTCACTAGTACCTTGAAGCGCACCCGGAAGGCCACAGGCAGCCAGTGCAGCTCGCGCAGGAGAGGTGTTACATGGGAGTATCTTGAGACTCCCAAAATCCTCCGCGCGGCTGTATTCTGAACTAACTGGAGCCTCCGGGTGCATCTCAAGGGCAGCCCCATGTAGAGAGTGTTACAATAGTACAGGCGGGAGATGACGAGGGCTTGAGTGACCGTGCGTAGGGCGTCACGATCCAGAAAGGGGCGTAACTGGCGTATCAGGTGAACCTGATAAAAAGCCCCCCTGGCTACGGCTGTCAAATGGTCATCCAAAGGCAGCCGAGAATCCAGGAGGACGCCCAAGTTGCGGGCCCTCTCTGCGGGAGCTAATGACCCGCCCCCGATAGCCAGAGATGGAACCAACTGGCTATGTCGTGACGCAGGAAACCACAGCCACTCAGTCTTGGACGGGTTGAGTCGGAGCCTGTTCCTCCCCATCCAGACTCGCATGGCCTCCAAGCACCGGGACATCACTTCGACGGCATCGTCGGGGTGGTTAGGGGTAGAGATGTACAGCTGGGTGTCATCATAATGTTCCATAAAACATTATCTTGGTAAACAATTTCTGGACATTTTAAAAGGTAGAACAGGTAAAACTTGATTTTAAATTATAACTGTAAAATAAATCTATGAATTTTTAAAATAAAAGATATTTTGAAGTACAAACTTGCACATGAAACATGGCATCCAGTGGGATGTTTTGGGCTGCGGAATATTTTTTAATAAACCCGCTTGTCAAGTTTGGCACAGAAATGGAGGATAAAAATAGAAATTTGGGAAATTTAACTTAAAATTTGGCATTGACAGTTTCACATTTGGGATCATTCGAACTGTCAATCAAGGACACCATATTGTCTCGCTGTAAGTTCAAGACTGCTTTGCAATGGAGCTGTAATGTTCTTTCTCTACTATCAAACCCTTCAATTACTTGATTTGCTCCATTTTCACTACATGACCCGACTAACAAAAGATGGAAAATAAGCCCCTAGTAAACACATATTATTTGATAGAAAGGGTATCAATTAGGGAAACTGTGGGGGATAGTTGAGTGATTTCCCATCTCTGTAATTTCAGTACAGCTGTGAAGCTTTTATTTTCTAGAAGGCTTCTCAATCCAGCTTTTATAACCACCCCCCTTCCGATTTTTAGTCCCTAAGCAAGCAGCCTAGACACACACTGGTTTGAAACCAAGATCTGCCTCTTACTATTAATCTTGACCTTCCATTCATGAGAGATCATTTCTCCTGATGTTTATATAAAGCTTGATCAAAAACCATGTCAGTTCTTTGGGTACCTTGCAAAATAACTCATACTTAACTGCCTTAGGAACGTGGTGGCTCAGTGGCTAAGACGCTGAGCTTGTTGATCAGAAAGGTCAGCAGATTGGCAGTTCGAATCCCTAGTGCTGCATAATGGGGTGAGTTCCCATTACTTGTTCCAGCTTCTGCCAACCTAGCAGTTCAAAAGCATGTTAAAATGCAAGTAGAAAAATAGAGACCACCTTTGGTGGGAAGGTAACAGTGTTCTGTGTGCCTTCGGCATTGAGTCATGCCAGCCACATGACCACGGAGATGTCTTTTGACAGCGCTGGCTCTTTGGCTTTGAAACGGAGATGAGCACCACCCCCTAGAGTCAGGAATGCCTAGCACATAGGGGCAAGGGGAACCTTTACTTTTACCTTTAACTGCCTATACTTTACAATTTCAATAAAAATGTAACAGATAACATGATCATCAATTTCTAGCTTCATTATTTAGCAGAAGATTGGAGTTCTTTCCATTTTACAAATAATTGAGAAAGTATGAAGGAAGACAACACAAAAGATAGTTACCGATAAATTCATGTAAGAAGACCAGTGAGGCAATGTAGCATGCCAGACTGAGTAATTCTCCCACTATCATGAGCCAATGCCACGTCTGGATGGTCAGTGCCACCATCAACAGTTCAGTGAGGATCAAGGATGTGAAGGAAATTGCCACAATGTGGACGAATTCAGACTCAAAGAGCAGAAGTGCACCATACATAATTATGCTGCCTGAAATGAGAGGAAATGAAAGGAGTTACAGCATCAACCAAAATGACAATTGCTGTCGACTATCTATAATGCACATGGCGGAATGGAAAGGAATGTTTCCAAATGATCCTTGAGCTGAACGATTTTGATAAAATCCAAAGCTTTGAAAATTGCACAGTTCAGACGCACAAAAAGTTTCTCTTTTTTTGTGTGGCAATACAATGCTTAGGACTTTTACCTCATGAGCTGCCAAGGAAGCAGTTGTGAAATTGGATCCCATCATTTTACCTTATCCGTCCTACAACCCAGAGTTGACATCAGGCAACCTCCGCATTTTTGCCAAATTGAAGGAATATCTTTGTGGGCATTTGTTGGATGAGGCATTTGTTGAAGAGGTGGAAAGAACTACCAACCCCCTGACTCAAGAGACAGAGGGGAGTTTTTTGTGTGAAAGCTTTCAGAAGTTTGTTCATCATTGGCAGAAGTGTTTAGTGAATAGTGGTATCTATGTGGAGAAGTAAATGCAAGTAACGAAAGAGCCTATTTTAAGGATTATATTACGGTTTCATTTATTGAAAACCCTTCTTAAAGTTATGGAGTATAAAATTATATACTTCTCATTCAACCTGTGTACAAATCAGACTTGTTACCCTTCCTGTTGGGACCCAAACATAGGAATAACATACAGTGATTCTTCCAAGCTGAGTTCTTTATTATTTCACACCTACGGACAACATCTTGCTAAACTGAACACTCTATTATCTGTATCTACAATATACTCTGTGAACTATAAGGGAGGGGCTATCTTCATCTTCTTTCTCTTGCAAATATTGATGCTGAGTTTGAATGTATCCCCTCCCTCCTGTGAATCTACCTCCTGATAAAATGAGTCTGTAATTGCCTGCCAGCCCATAGACAAACCCCCCACATGATGGGGAGGGCCAAATTACAATTTTATAATCATATAATTAGAATTGCAGAAAAAACAATTACTACCAACCTGCCTTCCATTGAGGACCTGTACACTGCATGAATCAAAAAGAGGGCCGTGAAAATAATTACAGGCCCCCCTCACATCCTGGACATAAATTGTTTCAACTCCTATCCTCAAAACGATGCTACACACCAGAACAACTAGACACAAGAACAGTTTTTTTCCTGAATGCCATCACTCTGCTAAACAAATTATTCCCCCACCACTGCCAAACCATTCTCTAAGGCTGCATTACTATTAGTCTTCTCATCGTTCCTATCAACCATCTCCTTCCACTTATTTATTTTATTTTATTAAATTTATACCCCGCCCTTCTCCTTGTTAGGACCCAGGGCGGCGCACAGGCATTATATAAAACCATAAATACAATATACATCAATTAAAAATATATTAAATTAATTCACCCGTGCTAAAACCCATTATTAAAACCGTAACCAAATTATAATTTATATTTAAAAGTCAGACGCGGGGGGCTATCCTAGGCCGGCTTGTTGGAATAAGTACGTCTTAAGACGTTGGCGGAAGAGGCGGAGGTCCGAGGTAGTGCGAAGGTCGGGGGGTAGGTCGTTCCAGAGGGCCGGGCCCGCCACAGAGAAGGCTCTTCCCCTGGGTGTCGCCAGCCGGCATTGCCCAGCCGACGGCACCCGGAGTAGGCCCGCTCTGTGGGAGCGGACCGGACGAAGGGATGTATGGGGCAGGAGGCGGTCTCGTATATAGCTAGGCCCCGAGCCATGGAGCGATTTAAAGATGGTGGTCAACACCTTATGACTGCAGGACTGCAACTTTGTTGCTTGTATCCTTACGATTTATATTGATATTGATTGTTTCCTGATTGCTTATTTGTACCCTATGACTATCATTAAGGTCTGTACCTTATGATTCTTGATGAATGTATCTTGTCTTTTTATGTACACTGAGAGCATATGCACCAAAAACAAATTCCTTGTGCGTCCAATCACACTTGGCCAATAAAGAATTCTGTTCTGTTCTTTACTAATCTAATCTAATTCTATTCTAAGACTTGCAGAACTTTATCTCACCGCTGGAAATGGCTTTAGTACTTTGATCAATTCAGGAGAAATTGGCTTCCACAGTTCTGTTATTATACACAACCCCCATAAAATAGAGTTCCAATAGTCCTAGCAATGTCTTTTCCCTAGCCTGGCCTATTCTGGATGGCTAACTATCAAAATAGTTTCCTAAAGAGAAATGGTTAGTGTGTATGGAGAGATCTTATTTTTATCTAGTGAATCTGTTTATTCATGCTTTGTTCTATGTTTGCAAATAAGCCTGCAAAACAATGAAGCCGATCTTGCAAAAATGTTTACTGGCCTGTTTGGCAAAGAAATGCTTTAAAAAAAAACCCTCTGATTCTCTTGTAAAAGCCTTATTGGAACAAATTGCACAAGAGAATTGGTGGGTTCTCCATCATTAGATGTGCCGAAACAGAGGCAAAACATACATTTCTCAAGGATGTTCTAATTGAAACATCCCAAATAGAATTAAGAGCTGGAAATGATGTTGGTTAGGTATTATTAGTAGCTGGTATAAGAACATGAAAATGTAAGCAGGTAACAAGCATAAGGAAGAGTAAGAAACAAGAAACCAGCTTATCACATACAGAGGAGGAAAAAAATAGAAAAAACACTACTGGATTTGAATCCAAGGAAAATATGCTTTCAGGAATCAGTGCTTTCTTGTATCTGTGTGCATGATTTTGTTTTCTTCCAACAGTAATCCCTCCTACTTCAATCAGTACTGCTTCAAAGCAAGGGCATTAGACTCTTTATGGCCTAAAAAACTCTTTCCCAGTCTATCATTCTGTCAGCTGTATTATGTAAAAAAGACCAGGAAATCAACTTCCTCAAATGGCTAATATCATTTTTATTGAGCTATAAAAGCATAGAATCTTTCAAGTCTGTTTGTGCTGTGCTTCTTCCTACTTCTTACAGTTCCCTGAAGGAGGGAGACAGCCTGCACGATACACTTCTGAATGCTATCTCTTGTTCTACATTTAGAAACAAATGTTTGTTCCTTTTGCCTAGGTTGGTTTCTGCATATCTCAATACTTCTTTCCTATGCTCTACACCTTTTCTCGTGAAAGAAATGGAAACATTCCTTCCTATCCAATTTTACATGATATCATCTATAATTTTATGCACATCTGTAGTATGGCTGAAACTTCCTAGCTTAAGGCTCAGAGGGACTTGGAATTGATTCTCAGCTATAATCCAAAGCATATATAAGCAACTCGATCCAATAAATTCAGCAGGAACTTACATTCACACACACACACACACACACACACACACACACACACACACTGAAGGTAGCTGGGCATGTAAGAAGACAAGATGGGAAGACGAGTGACTTTGCATTCTGCTTCTGGCTGATCAGAGAATGGCTTCACGGCATCCTAGCGATTCAGCTGCAGACATAAGTCATGACCTCAGCATGAGTAATCTACGCTGATGAGTAATCCGCAGCCTAATTTGAAAAGCAATTTGACCAGTGACTCAAGATTAAGCCATAAAATACAGATTCAGAGAATAACCTTTTCACCATCTGGGAAGAGCTTGGTTTGGGGCCATTCTTGGGCAAAAGCTACTAGCCAAATTGCATGGTGTGATCCATCAAGGGGGTGAAGTCATTCGACCCACAGAACGTAATAGGAGAAGAGTCCTGGTTTAGAAATCTTTCCCACGATGTCTCATTTTTTCTGACTGACCAGAAGCTGTGTGTCCAAATGAAGCCTTTCATATTGTTTCCAGCATTGATACAGCCCTTGAAAATAATTTCTGGGAGATCTCTCACATATTTCTATCACCATCCCAGCATGTTTATTTTACTGATTTTGCTTCTTTGAAGTATCAAAGATGAGAGAAGTGGTTACCCTAGTCAATGAGAAGATTCACTTGAAAACGAGTGGAGAATGGGTCGCAATCTTATTTTGCTTTGCATTCAGAGAACAAGGGCAGAATCCCTATCTTACTTCCTGAGTGTAAGCCATTACTATGGTAACTTGCAGCCCCGTGATGGCAAACCTATGGCACACGCAAAGATCAGCTGGCCGGCACACATGTGCACCAGAAACCAGAAGAGCAGCTGGTGATGGTGTGCATGCCCACACAGAGGGCTCTGCATGCCACCTCTGGTATGCATGTCATAGGTTCACCATCACGAACATAGACCAATTTCCTATGAACTTGTTGATTGTCGCTCTATCTGTGTTCACACTGACACTAGAGATAAATCTGCTCTTGGTCTGCATTTCTCTGGCTTACCTCCAGCCACTCTACAGGCTTTCTGGTGAGAAGGAAAAAAAGACTGCAGCCAAAGTCTGAAGAAATGCAATCACTCATCAGAAACTAAACAGAACTCCTGGTGATCAATGAGAACAAATTCAGAGCTCTCTGCAATTTGCCAGCTCTCTTTATAACTAGCTGAATTTCTTTTTTGACAGAGAATTACACGAAGCCAAATATGGGGAACAATTTATTTGTTCAGAATATTCAGAATTTTCAGAAATACCCTGGTGAATAAAGAAAAAATCTTACCTTGATAGATACTTATTAAAACCCAGATCAAAAATGTCTTATAAGATAACGGCCTTCCCTAAAAAATGAAAGGGCAGAAAAATGAAAATGAAATCTGTCTCATCATATATGTTAACCTCAAAGTCACATGCAGAAATTTGAAAGGAATTATGAATAAAAGAAACTTTGAACCTTCAGAAGATCTTTGTAGAGCTCTGGATACAACATGGCCACCACCGCTTTGACATCTTTGTCCAGCACTAGAGAGAATACTGGAAACATAGTGTAGAGGGTAGAATACCTGAAAGCAAGAAGACAAGAAATGCCAGCTGAAGATTACACTCTACCATTTTAGTATTCTTGGCAAATCCTCTCTTTATTTAAAAAAAGGTGGGACATAGAGAGAAAAAGCAACGACAATTATTTCAAATTTACCTGTGCCAGAGGCTGTCATTGACAGGGGCCACATTTAACACTTTTGCAGAAGACTAAGGAGTAATGATGCAAAGTTGGAAGACAGAATGGGGTATATATAAAGGTAGAGCCCATTTTTTCTCCACCTTGAGTTTATTTTAGAAAACCTTCCTTCCTTCCTTCCTTCCTTCCTTCCTTCCTTCCTTCCTTCCTTCCTTCCTTCCTTCCTTCCTTCCTTCCTTCCTTCCTTCCTTCCTTCCTTCCTCTCTCTCTCTCTTCCCCTCCCTGCCACTAAAAATTCATTGGGTCATACCTTTTGATAATCATTCACTACAATGTAGGTTATGCAGCATGTGAATTGTAAAGTTATTCATGACCCCACCCCTCCAAAAAAAGATGCTTTAAGGCTACATTTTATACATATATCCATACACATAATATCAACTAGCTAAACAAGATCAGGCGGGGAATGGAAGTGAGTAGATGCCAAGAGCAAATTGGTAGGCATTGAATTGAGAACCCAGATTGTAGATGATAGGGAGCATCCTAGGGTAGCAGGAAACAGGGTCAGGGAGCATCTGCAACAGTGAGTTTGATAGTAGCTTACAGTATGAGTTTTATCCATCTTCTTCCTTTCTTTTTCTTCCTTTCCCTCCCTTCCTTTCTTTTCACACCTTCCCTCCCTCCCACCAGATTTCTATTACGACTACTATGTTTCCTATTTCAAAATAGTGGGCAACCTTAAATGCACCAGGATTGTTGATGCTCATACTTTATATATAAAATGCATGGCTAAAGCTGTGCTATTTCAGTAGGTGACAGCTGGGTTCAGAAACTAAGCAGGGTTAGGTCTGACTAGCCTGTGAATGGGAGATCCCCAGGGAATTGAGGGCTGCAGGCCAGAAGGGAGGTAAAGAAAATCATAGAAATCAGTGGGAAATCATTTCTGTGATATTACGACAAAAACTATGGATTTCTATGGCAACTGGAAATCATGGTTAACTCTAGGGCATCTATGTTAAAAAATACGTAAGTTTTTTTACTACTAATTCTGCAGAATAACCCTGAATATTGTCCATGGAGATTCTCAGTCCTCCAGGTCATAGTTGTCCCAAAGGGGCTTTTTCAAGAGGCAACTGGAATTTCCTTGTTTTTTCTTTGAAGCTATTTTGTTTCTCATCAAGAAGCTTCTTCAGCTCTGGCTGGATGGTGGGGAATGGAAGGATTTATATTCCTTCTAGATAACTAGTCATTTGCATTCTTTTTACACAGCCATTGAGGCCACTTGGAGGTTTATCTGTTCCTCAGAGTCACCCCAGTGGGGCAAATGGTTTTGGAGGTTCTTGAAACTGCAGAAAGGGCTCCACACCTATTTGCATTAAGTGGACCCAACAACTCTCTAAAAAGAATGCAAATGACCAGCTGTCTGCAAGCAATATGAATCCTTCCATTCCCCGCCATTCAATCAGAGCTGAAGAAGCTTCTTGGATGAGAAATGAAACATCTTCAAAGAAGAAAGTCCAGTTGCTTCTTGAAAAAACACCTTCGGGATAACCCTGAATATTAAAATGTGAAGAGATGAAAGACTGCAGGTCCTAAGAAGCTATTTAATACAATCAGTGTCTTAATTGAACAAGATCTGGACGCTCTGCAGACTGGTTGTCTTTCCCAGCTTGTGTTACTGGATACTTTGAATTGGAAAAAATCAATTCCTGGAACTGTCTGAGTACAAATTAGATACTCTACTACTCAGCTACTAACTTTCCCCCATTGTTAATGTCTAAGAGCTGCTTAACCTCTAAAATATACATTTGTAAAGAAAGACGTAATAAGCCTTATGTGCTGCATAAATGTGGTAACCAGATATGCAAAAAATAAGAATAAAAATGCACATGTACACATCAAGAGTTGGAACTGCTTGCATTTTCTTGGCCAGATTATATTTTGAACCAAACCTCAAAGTATGCTGCTATATTATGTGTGAAATGGTCCAAAGATCCAGGGCTTAATTTTATCCCAAACGCAACAGGACTCAGCCTCAAAGCTTCCCTATGCTGCTGGGCTTTCACCCAAAAAAATGGTGATGTGGGGCACTGGCATTCATTTTATTTTCTTTCTGCAGAAGAGTCATATTATAAAAACATGGCTACACAACTTTGTTTACTTTAAAAAAAAATCTGTGCCCTGCTTTTTGTTTTCAGAAAAGACACTTCCCTACCTCCCCCAACCCCCCCCCCCCCAACATTTTATACCGCTGATTCTGGGATACAAAAGTTGCTTTAACAGCTAAAATGGGTCCTAATGGGATCCATGTGCTTTTTAATGGTTGCTGGACTAAAGTTGCTTTGAAACAGTGCATCTTCAAAGTGTCCTGCTTCATTCCGATAAGCGCAATAGAGGCAGGAAGGAAAGAGTGTGACATTTTAGCCTGTGCTACTCATTGCCATGACCGTTTTCAAACTCAGGAAGGCTTCAAACAAATCTCATTATACATTTTAACGATACCACAGGGAACGGTTTGGCTCTTACCCAATGATGAGAAAGCCTTGATAGATCGGAACAGAAGCAAAGTAAAACACCGAAGAGAAAACTGCCTATGGAATAAAATGCAAGGAATTATTAGGCTTCAAAGCAAAAAGAAAGTAGCATCAACGACAAACTATCTCTTTGGCTGCCTCTTAACGGAAAGAGTTGGTGCTCCATCATTTGTCATAAGGCACAAGTAGCGAAGATTAACACTCAGGACTCAGGAATTGAGAAGAGACCACAGGTGGCTTCTCCACCCAGAAAAGTTTGGCAATTTAGAAAAAGAGACATTGCTGTTCCTGGTAAATTAAATCCTAATGAAAGAGGTTTTTTTTTAAAAAAAAAAAACGTTACAAAAGACACGATGCCTATTCTATAATTCAACAATTTTTGAAGGTCAGTATATGATCAAGACCAGAGATATTTCAGCTAGCGCTGATAGGATAACATTTTGGAAAAACTGCATGGGATTCTATTCCTATATATGATAATGACAGTAAGACTTTTGTATCTCCAATAATGGGAAGAGCTGACATTATCTACAATGCAAGAATGGTTGGCAAAGTTGATGCTGTTGGCTGAGATACTGAAACTGAGAGTCTCATTAAGAGAAAAAGACATTGACTAACTTTAATGCTAACTGAAAGTCTCTTTTGGACTTTTTGTACAAAAAGAAAAAAATTAAATTATGACATATGGGTTTGGGGAATATTAATATTTATAGATTATTTTAAAAAAATAATGTACTCTATGGCTGTAACCATAGAGCAAGAGTTGAATTACCTTTTATGTATATCTGCTGTAAAAGAAGTCTGCAATGATTCTTTCTCTTATTTTGCATTTCTGCTTCTTCCTATATTTTTACTTTTTCTTCTTTTCCATGCTTTGTTATTAGTTCTTATTAGTTTTTATCTTTCTACTTTAAAATTTAATAAAATTATTGCATTAAAAATGATGCAGAGAGAGTACATATGCTACATGATCCCAAATCAGTGTAACTCACTGACAAATTACTATCTTACTTTCCACACATGGAAGAGAAACCCTATCACTGTGACGGCAAACCTATGGCATGCAGAGCCCTCTCTGTGGGCATGTGTACCGTTGCCAGCTGCTCTTCTGGTTTCCGGAGTGCACTTGTACACTGGCCAGCTGGTTTTCGCACATGTCACAGCACTGGAAAACCCAAAGACCAGCTGGCAGGTGCACGCATGCTTGTTTTTTAGCCAGTTTTCAGACTGTTTTGAGGCTGTTTTTGGTACAAAAAATGACCCGAAAAGTGAAGGCTGGAAAATGGCCAAAAAACAGGTCAAAGGTTCCCCATCCCTGCTCTATCAGTTGAACATGAGAAAGTAGGAATTGACAGATCAAACAGAAACAATGCTCAATTCTTGTTTAATTGATTTCTCCTATTTTCTCTGCCATTTAGTCAGAGCAAAATAAAAATTCATACCCTGCTTCTGTCTGTAGTCAAATGACCAAAGGACACTAAACATGGTACAGGAAGGTCACTGACCTGCATGGTACTGATGCACAAACTTCTGTGGATCACAAACTGGCTGAGAGCAGCAGATCTTTTGTAGCTGTTTCTTCCATGCACCATCAGTAACCGGCCCAGGTGCTTAAACTGAGTGATGGAGAAATCTGCTGCAAGTGAGGCTTGTTTTCCTTCCTAGGAATACCATGAAACAAAAATATCAAGACCCTCCATCATTACAAAACCCAGAATTCTCCTGCCACCAAAGCAGGCATCATTCGAGCTGTATACCGAAGTCTGTTCTCCTTTGATTGGCCCATAAGGTCATTGGAATCAGGCATCTGACCGCAGTGAACATGGGATGTGCCTTCTGCACAGCTCCCTCACCTTTAAAATTGAGAAGAGAGGAGCTCAAAAGAGCGGGGATTTTTTTTTTAAACCAGTGTCTGGTTGACTTCCTGTGTTATTCTATGCAGATTACTCAGAGGTAAGCCCATCTGTGTTCAGTAGAGTTTACTGCCCTGTAATCGCATGCAGAATGTAGCCTTAGGAAATCTGAGGCATTTACAAAATGATTTTCAGTTTTCTACCCGTGTTTTCCCCAAAATAAGACCCCATCTTACATTTTTTCCCACCAAAAAAGGTCTTATTTGGGGGGGGGGGGTTCCATCAACTGACTCACCTCACCTGCATGCATTTCCCCTGGCCTCTTTTTCGCTATCAGAGGCCTTCAGGAATTTTGTTCTGTGGCTTTCCTAAAAGATTCTGTAGTCAATAATAGAGCTCCAGATCTACCCAGATCGCTATTATTGGCTACAGAGGCCTTCAGGAAAGCCATGCTAGCTGCAGAAGAAATGGGCTAGCGAGGCAGGTGTTGGGCTATGCAAGTAGTAGGGCAACTTCTCCTCCAATCCCCACCCTAGCTTAATATTTACCTGTGTATCCTTGAGTAGGTGGGGTCTTAATTAGGGCTTATTTTTGGGGTAGGGCTTATATTGGGCGCACGTGTAAAAACATCAAGCTAGGGCTTATTTTTGGGGTAGGTCGGATTTTTGGGGGAACACAGTACTTCTATTTATCGTTATTTATTTATAACACATTTTCTCTTTTTATTTGCAGGTAGTTTTTGACCAATCGGGACCAGAATTTCTGTTGTTAAGCAAGATGGCAGTGAAGTGAATTGTGCCTGATTTTCACAATCTTTTTGATCATGGTCCTGAAGTGAATCATTGAAGTGAATCAAATAGACATTAAGTGAATCCAATTTGATAGTACGACCCATGTGATGTCATCACAGCTCTCACTGCATGTTAAGGATGCCATGACTATCTCAGAATCATTTCTTAATACTTTTGTATAAGAGGGAAAATAATGCCCTGGTAAGGAATAAAATCAGACCAGAAAGGTGCAGGATGACAGTTTAATCAAAAGCATATGTTTTAAATTGGGGCTAAAAGCCTAAAAGCTCAACCCCTGCCAGAACTGTGAGTGGGACATCACATCACATCTGTGGGCTCAGGTAAAAAAGATATATATATTTTTTTTAACTTTTCCACTGCGTCATGTCTATTTTAAGGATTATACTTACATTTTTATAGTTTCCTCATCTCAAAATGGGAATACGCAACTATGGTCAAAGGAGGAAGGGTCTTTGGTGAATAAAGAAACGATTTGTCCAGAGAGCTTCCAATGTTGTGTTCCATAAATCAAGATGATCCTCTGATTGTGAGATTATGTCTATCCATTGAACTAGCGTGTATCCCTCTCTTCTGAAATCCCTATCATTATGACTGCTGCATTCAAACTAAACACCATGCTGTGGCTTACCTTTCCTTCAACACCGACACCACAATCTGCTTCTTGAATCATACTGACATCGTTTCCCCCGTCACCTGCAACACACAAGATCAAGGGAATTCAGGAACATAGCTCAGAATGCTAGCAAACGAATAAGATCTGTAGCTATTCTAGGCTATGTTTCCATTTTAAAGGACTTATCGGAGTACAGAGAAAACAGAAGCCATGATGAGAAACATGGGGAATTATAAATGGAAAACCGTTCCCGAGTCAATATTGTAAATTTATGTGAGTGAGACAGCTGTAAAATAAGAGCTCTGTGTTTGGAACCATTCCTGGTATTAAAACCAACACTTTTGGTCTAATTGGGCATAAAAAGTACACTGTGTTGCTGCAGAGGGAGAGTTCCAACATGGGAACACTTCCAGGACTGTTGTAGCACTTTTGTATAACTTTACAAACTTGCAAGCCCAAGTAACGGGCATAGAGTTAAGCTAGGTGTGTGAACATTCAAGTTTAACCTGGATGCATCTAGTGAATGAAGCAGCTCATTACCACAACCTAATGAATTTCAACTAGCAGGTGAAATTAAAGCAACCACCACATCCACCCACACACCCTCAAAGAGACAAAGAAACACAAAATCCCCCCCTCCCCATGGGATGAGGTGGAGACATCTGAAACACATCTGGCTGAAGTTCACAAGTTATCTGGAAGCCACACAGGGCAAATGGTGGGAGCGCTGAATCATAAGAACATCCCATTTTTGCCGTTGTCTTTATGGTTGAAAGCCAGTTCCAGTTCCCCTGGCTAGCCAAGGGTTGGATCTGCTTAGGTTTTACTTGGTCTGCTATAGCTAACCATAAAGAGACAAATCATTTTAGCTGTAGAGTTCTTAGCTGGCAATGACGTCCTTTTGAATGGTTACAATAATGGATTCCAGAACTTCATTATACATGCAGCATAAAATGAAAAGAACAGCAGGATGGATATTCTAAGCAGTTTAGCATTTCTTTGGACAATTATTGCAGGTCATTCAATATAGGTTACACTGTCTCTTTTCACATTTTAACTATGCTATCCCCCCTCCGCCCCCGCCTATCATGAGGTGTAAAGTAAGCAAGCGGAATAACTAAATAAAAGAGCAGACCACGTTTCACTGTGCCTGTTTTTTTTTTTTTTTTTTTTTTAAAAAGCAGAGATAATAAAAGATGGTGGCTAAAATTCAAACCCACAAATTCTGGGGGAAGGAGCTAAAGCTGCAGTTGTAGAAAATGCAAAAAAAAAAAATCACTATTGGATATATGAAGTTGGAACTGCAATTTCCAAGTGAAAATCCCCTTAAGAAAATGTTGCATGCATATATAAGGGACTAGCTGGATACCCATGTTTTGTGACGAAACTATGTGATTGCGCAATGCAGGAGAAATCTGGTTGAATCCATTGGCTCAGTGGTGGTCAATGTTAAAACACATAAGGCAATATCACTCCCTTTGCCTTGAGTCCTGAAGCAGTTTCATGGTGGAAGGTGCATTTGGCAAGTGGCAGTTGGAACAGAGTTATTTTCAGGTGGGGAGGGGGGAGTAGAATTCCTTAGTGTCAAAGCATATTAATTACTGTATAAGAAACAGTCACACCTGTGCCAGGTACACGCAATGGAAATGTAAAAAATGTAGGTAGATAGATACAGAGAGAGCAGTGAGCCACAGGATGACATAATACAAAATGCCATAATACCTACTGTATTTCAAGGAGAAATACAGTAGGTAGATAGGCAGGCAGCTATAGGGATAGAGAGAGGGAGGGAGAAATACAGTAGGTAGGTAGGTAGGTAAGTAGAGGGATAGAGAGATTGATGAGGGTTGTGTCCCTCCTGACTGGGCCACAGCAACACATGGCTAGGAAGGCTAGTATGGGATAAAGAAGAGTTACCTCCATCACTCTAAGAACTGGAACTCTGGATATTTAGGACAATGCAAGAACCGCAAGGCTATTTAATGCAAGAACTGTAGTCCTCAAATTACAACTACTGGTTTAAAAACTATTCAATGTTACAATGGCACTAAAAGAAGTGCTTTACAACTGGTCTTTGCACTTATGACTTTTTTGATTGTGGTCACGTGATTAAAATTCAAGCCCTTCACAATTTACAATGGTTACAAGGTTCCGGGGTCATGTGATCATTGTTTGTGACCTTCCCAGCTTGTTTCTAAGAAGCAAAGTCAATGGGGGAAACTGGATTCTCTTAATGAACTTGTGATTCACTTAACAACTGCAGTGATTTGCTTAACAACTGTGGGGGGAAACATCATAAAAATAAGGCATGATCCACTTAAGAAGCTGCCTTGCTTACCAACAGAAATTCTGGTGCCAACTGTGATTGTAAGTAGAGGACTACCTGTTAACTCAATTGATTAAGAGCCATCAAATCACTGTCAACTCTTAGCAATCATACAGATTTTCTCCATGGTGATCTCTTCCAAGAACACCAGAACGTCTGTGGTTATGATGGAATGGTTTAATTACTCTTCTGCAAGTGATCAAGAGGTTAGACACCAATAATCCCTTCCAATTCTCTCTTTGTTTTGTGCCAATTTATCACACGCATGGAAAGGGCTCATAGTTACATCCATGGATTTGCTTTCCTTCAGGCAGCGGTTCCTTTCATGTCACAGGCTGCTGCTTCAGAAACTTTCTAACCTTTATTAAAAATGGAAACCCCATAGGTGTGTGATGTTTAAATCACAGCCTTTCTCTCTTTCCATCCACTGAGGAACCGATATACAAAAAAAAAGATGCTAAACTAGAGAATCCAGTTGGGGAATCCCTACTGTGAAAGATTGCAGGGAGGCTGGGAAATAAAGACAAGAAGAAACAATTGAAAGACTGAAGGACAACCCACTGATAGCTTATCCTATGAATGGCAACTCAGCCTAGGTCAGTGCTTCTCAAATAGTGGGGGGCGCCCCCCAGGGGGGGCGTGAGGCTCCATAAAGGGGGGCGCGTTTGACCTCGGCAAACACTGTCATAACAAGCCAATCCCCGTGTTTATGTCTCTGTATCCAGTCAGATACAGAGCATGCTCCTCCCTTTCGAGGAGAACAGACCCGATTGGATAGACATGATGCTCTATCCTGATTAGCCAAACCTGCCTGTGTGACTTTTAGACCCGGATGATACTATTTACAGTCGCGCGGGGGGCGCGAAATGTTTTCTTCTTCCTAGGGGGGCATGACTGAAAATAATTGAGAAGCACTGGCCTAGGTGACCAGAAACTAGAAAAAAAGAGACCCCTTAATCAGGTCATTGTAAATGAGAAGCGCATTCCTCTTGAAGAGCATTATTTTCTTTAAGATGTTTCACTTCTCATCCAAGGGTGTTTTATCCTTAGGGTGGGTTCTACCTTTAAGAGAAGACCTCCAGGTGACCATAATGACCTGCTTAAAAGAATGCAAATGATCAGCTGTCTGCAAGGAGTCTAAATCCCTCCATTCCTCACCATCCAGTCAGAGATAAAGAAGCTTCTTGGATGAGTATGTGGAACATCTTCAAAGAAAAACCAGAAAGTCCAGCTGCCTCTTGAAAAAAGCACTTTTGGGACAACCATGACCTGGATGACTGAGAATCTCCATAGATACTTGAAGAGCATAATTAACAATAACCTATAGCAGTGGTCCCCAACAGCTTGGTGGCCTGACTGAGAGAGAGAGGGGAACTGAGCAACGTGGGTGATGGGCCAGCATGCACAACTCAACTTGCACAAGTGGTGGCTCAGTGTGCATGAGTGCCTCCAGCCTGTTGCTTGTGCAAATTGAGCTGCGCACACACATACATGCTCTGCCCAGCCCATCATGTGGCCCAATTCCAAAGAGCCCGCAGCCTGGGGGTTGGGGACCACTGATCTGTAGACACCCCAATAATAGTCTAAAAGAGATCGTACTGAAGTATGCGTACTCTTTGCTTTCTTGTTGTCACCTCGTGACTTCCCATCTGGACTATTGCAACGCTCTCTACATGGGGCTCCCCTTGAGATGCACTCGGAGGTTGCAGTTGGTGCAGAATGCGGCTGCGCGGGTGATTATGGATGCCTCCAGGCATTCCCACATAACACCGCTCCTGCGCGAGCTGCATTGGCTGCCTGTGACCTTCCGGGTGCATTACAAGGTTTTGATGACCATCTTCAAGGTGCTCCGTGGCACGGGGCCTAGTTACCTTCGAGACCGTCTGCCGCCCCATGCATCCCTACGACCAATCCGCTCCCACAGAGAGGGTCTGCTCCGGGTGCCGTTAACTGGGCAGTGCAGGTTGGCGACGTCCAGGGGAAGAGCCTTCTCTGTGATGGGCCCAAACCCTCTGGAACGACCTACCTCCCGAACTCCGGGTCATCTCAGACCTCCGCCTGTTCCGCCAGCGTTTAAAAACGCATTTCTTTCATCAAGCCGGCCTAGCATGATTTTACTCGTCACTGCACTTCTTTTAGTTACCAAAGTTTTAATTATGGGTTTTAACTGGTTTTAGCGCACAGTGGGTTTATTTAATTTAGTTTTAATTTTGTATATATTTTGTATTTATATTTTATTATCCCTGTGCGCCGCCCCCAGTCCCTTGTGGTGAGATGGGTGCGGGGTATAAATATAAACAATAAATAAAGCTGTGTGAGGCTTAACACCTACCTACTGCGCAGGTCAGCTTCCCAGTTCTCTTCTTGAGTAAGCGTACAATCTGAGCCTTTTGTGTTGGGGCACATCTACAGCAGATGACTGCTGGACACTGGCAAGCCAGTTCCATGAACTCATACTCATAGTATTTCAAGCATACCTATTCCATGGAAAAAAACCAAAGAAACAAACAAAGGTAATGGGATGCAGAGATTGTTTCTTTTGCTGACCCCTGTCCCTGTAAGAGCCTGATATTCTAGATCAATCTTTCTCAGTCTTGGCAACTTTAAGTTAAAGCTAAGAATTCGAGAACAACATCTTAAAGTTTTCAACTTTGAAAAACACTTCACTGGAGGAATTTGCCTTTCTGGCCAAAGCTGCAAAAGCAGGAGCTTGGAGTTCCGGCCCACCTCTCACCTCCAAAGAATCCCCAGAAATCACCAAGGCACAGTCATGCTTGCGTCGGAAAGCATTTAGCTCCAAATGTGCTTCTCCACGGTTGGTCACCTGGATGGGAGAGAACAGGTACAGAATTCAGCAGAGAATTCATCGTATGTCACATGGCGGTTCTGGTGTCCTGATCCAAGCCCTGACACTTCTGTACTTGTAGGTCTCATTTATTTATTTAGTAACTACAGTATGTAAACTGCCCCAATCTGTCATAATTCTGTGCAGGTGCGAAAATAAGGCAAAAGAAACAAAAATATAGATAATCCAAAAAAGAAAAAAATGTTAAGGTTAGGAGAAAGTAATAAGCCAATACAAGGGACCACTGTCCACTCTACTTCATGGTCTTGAGAAAAATCTAGGTTTTAAAAGTTTGTTAAAGTGAGGCCAGGAATATATGAATCTTGGTGTATGAGGAATTGTGTTTCACAGAGCAGGAATCTTGACACAAAAAAGGACCTGCTTTCTGGTTCCCATCACATAGCCTATTGGAACTGAAGGATGTCAACCTACATCAGAGTGCATGAGATGGGCAGAAAATGCTGGAAATAAATTGACACTCAGATATCAAAGCCCTATTCCATGAAGGGCTTTATAAGTAATATCCAGGACCTTGAATTGCACCTAGGACCTTAAGGTCACTATTGTAGTTACCATGCAGAAGTTGTTACCTGAACATATCACACCATTCTCATAACTGCTCATGCACTATGTTTCAAGTAGTCTTCAAGACTACACTGCAATTGTCCAGACATAAGGTGACCAAAGCATGAATGATTGCCTTAAGGGCCTTCAACTTCAAGCACAACTGACACACTAAGTTAATTTGGGTGAAAGTCCTCCTGACAACAGCTGCTGCCTGCAATTCAAGCAGAAGATACGAGCCCTGAAAGATCTCCAGTTTGTGACTAATCCTGAAAACGAATAATCACAACTGCCCAGTCTTAATATATCTTGTAATATTTTACTGTATACAACTCTGCTGGTAGTCCATCTGGTCCTGGTGTTTTCCCATTCTTTTGTCTTTTAATTCCCTCCATTAATTCCATCATTGTTATTCTCCCTTCTAGTGCCTTTTTAAATTTTTCTGGAATCTTAGGTGTTTCAGCCTTTTCTAAGCATTGTTTAATCTTTTCATCTGCAATTGTCTCATGTTGGTATAGTTGGTATAAATAGTTGTTATAAATAGTTCTCAACTATTTTTTTTTCGTTTCCTCATTTTGGTGATATATATTTTCTTCTTGATCTGTTAATTGATTTATTATTATTATTTATTATTAACTGCCCCGTCTTGTATGGATCGAACCTAAGGCTGTTCAATTCAGATTCACACAACCTCCAGACACTGGGAGAAGGCCTTAAGAAGCGTGAGATGAATAACTGGGTATCATCAACACACTGATGAACTCGCCCCAGTGGCCTCGCAAAAAAATGGCAATTGCCTAAACCCTCTCCCCACCTCTCAATCACAGAGAAAGGAAGAGACCACTAGAACATCCTGATCAGGGGTGGGCTGCTACAGATTCGGGAGAACCCGAACGTAACTAACGTTATGGCCATTCAGAGAACCTCCAAATCCTACCCCTAGCTGGCTCTGCCTATCCCGCCCTTCCCCTTCCAGGAGTCTCCATGCGGCCCATTTTGGATGTGAGGGCTTGCACGGAGGAGAAAATGGGCCTCCTGGAAGGCCTCAGGAGCCTGGGGGAGGCAATTTTCACCCTTCCAGAGACTTGAGGAAAGCCTCCAGAAGCTGGAGAAGGTGAAAATGATCCCCCTCCATGATGCAGGAGGCCAACTAGGCCATACCCACCATGGCCACGCCCATCCAGCAACCGGACAGAGAACCCATGGCTGAAATTTTTGAAGCCTGCCCCTGATCCTGATTCTCACTCCTAATACCCACAGGATACCATGGTCGATGATACTGAAAGCTGCCGGAGATCAAGAAGAACCTGGGTGGCTGCCTATAAATTCTGTATTTTGCTTCTCCCTAGCAAGGAATGAGTCACAGTCGAAGAAAGAAAGAAGAAAAAGACCCACTGGGCAGCTAGTTGAGGATGTGTTAAAGCTGGAGAAATAATTACATTTCACCGTTCTTATCGCCCCCTTGTAATCCCCAGGCTCTTATTCATCCTCAGTTAGATTCCCCCTTTGTCTTCTTCCAACAGCGCTCTATGCCAGGGGTCTGCAAAGTTGGCTCTTTTAAGACTGGTGGACTTCAACTCCCAGAATTCCCCAGCCATCATAGCTGGCTGGGGAATTCTGGGAGTTGAAGTCCACCAGTCTTAAAAGAGCCAACTTTGCAGACCCTTGCTCTAGGCCTTTTTCTGGCGTTTTGTCTCCTGAAGTTCCTCAGAAAATCAAGGAACTCATTAGAATCGTTGCACAGTGAAAGGCCACGGAGGAGCAATTTGATCCAAGGAGTGTAGGCAGCAACAAGTGACTCAAGTGTTGCAGATTTCGAATGCCTACAAACTTACATTAGTGTGGATCTTATCCAAAACACAGAAGGATTAGTGGCTCGAAAAAGAAAAAGAAAGAACCAATCAGTGGGGGAGGGGGGAGACGGGGAAGGACGTATAATGCTAAGAAGAGATTTGGGTTATGAATATGACACTATTCTCACTTAAACATTTTCCTGACATAATTCACTGCGTTCTTACTTGGTAAAGGAAGTATAAAGTATTCAAATCCAAAGTAGACAAGGACATTTCAGATTTGGCAGAGGCATCTGTGCTATACCTCAGAGGTGGGTTGCTCCCGGTTTTACTACTGGTTCACTTCATGTGCATGCGCAGAATAATTTTCAGTGAACTGTGCATGCACGTGCACTACTAAACAGCATGCCGGCAATGGCAGTGACGGCCAGGGAACTGGTTCGGGAGCGTGGCCAGCCTGGGTTGCTGCCAGTTCTGCGACCCAGGCCAAAATACCACTACCCGTTCAGCGGAACCGTGCTGAACTGGGAGCAACCCACTTCTGGTATACCTATATTAAGCAGAGGTTGTGTGTGCACATAGCAGATCCAAAACAACCTTGCTTCTTGCTTTTTTGAGGGCTTGTATACCACATATATCTCTACAGCAAAAGAATCTACAAATCTGGTTTTTGAATGGAGCAATCCGTATCTAGGGATACTTCTGCAAAGCCCACTCTTTTTATTCTTAAACCCATGACCCCACTTTGTTAAGTGATTGCTCCATCCCAGTCAACACCATGAACTTGTGGCAATTTTAAGAGAAGGTTTATTGAAAGAACTCTACGAGACAAAGATCAGTAATTTCTAGTGTTCTTTAGGAAGTTTAATGCCGCTGTATTAAAAGAGCTAAAGTGTTCTGACCTAGACTTCCTTAAGAAGCATGAAGCAGAGTCTTGGGCAAGGCCAAACTTGGCACAGGGTCTCTTAAAGTCACAAACAAAACTTTCCACTCTTGAAACGACCAAAAGAATGAATTGTTTCCTGCAAAAGCCCACTCCGCATTCGCTTCTCTTTTGTTTCCTATGGCAGGAGCCAACCTGCAAGGTGTGGCTTTACTCCCAAGTCGACCCCGCTTTCTAAGTTCTTCTTGTCTTCTGGCGACTCTGTGCATGTGCACACTGGGAACAGGCTCCAGCTGTTCCTCTGCCTCACTGTTGTCTATCTCCCTCTCTGCCTCCGATGCAAAGCCCTTGTCTGAGCTTTTCTCAGTCCCCAGGGCTGGCCCATGTTCCTCCTCACTGTCCAACTCTGCTGGCCACCAGCGGGCCACAACATAGAGTCAAGGAAGAACACATAATACAGTTCAGAAATGAAAGCGACTGTTAAATGCAGGGGTAAAGGACAGGTTTTGCAGACATAAAGATTTGCTCCTCTACTTTAATGACTGAGGACAGTCCTTTTGCCTGAGACGATTTAGCTTAAATTAACGAGTGATCCTCCATCTTACATTTACTGCACAGCTACAGTACAGAAATGCACTGGCCTTTCTTGCTTTGCTCAAAGAAATCTTGGAGCCTGACATTTTGCAGAGAGTTCTCAGAAAAGCATTTTCAAAGAGATGCCGAGTTCCTTTTACAGAACAACAAGGATGAGCAATAAATTAGTTCTGCAAGACAAAGCAGAAGAAAACAACATTCACACTGGTTTCAAATCTCCAATGAAGGGCGGATTTGGAAAATAAGCCAAAGTGCCTTGCTGTAACATCTGGGGGCGAAACCATCAGAACAGGAATTAACCGTTTAAATTTTTTTCATTTGTTAATAAAATGCATTGTTGTGCCCTGCATTTTGCCTTGTTAAGGAACCTATTTCAGGACCGATCCAAGCACCCTGGTAAAATTGAGCCTGCAAGAAATTGGAGGAAACAAGAGCTCTTTTTCCATGCTGAAGTTCCAGCTTCTATCGTATGCAATGATGCTTGCAGCAAGGGTAGGCTTATATCATACGCTCAGGCTGTAGTCTACATGCACAGTGAAGCTGAATGTTATTTCCCCCCATTCAAAATAAAGCTCTGTGGACAAGTGCTAAGTAAATTAAGTTTTATTTGTATTACTCACCAGTCTAAATATATGAATGTCCTGAGACCTGGTTACCAGATGTGCATTCTTAGCTGTACACGTGGCTGTTTCCAGTTTATCCCCTGTGAGCATCCATACCTAGAATTTAAAAAAAAGTCAAAATCTTACATGAATAGAAACAAAGAGCCAGTATAATGCAATGGTTTGCTTTGGACCAGACTCCCTGGAGACTCAGATTCAAGATCCCACTCAGCCACAGAGCTCACTATGTGGATCACTTTTTCTCAAGTCAGCTTACAAGGCTGAAGTTCTGGGGATAACATTAGAAGCTCGTATTTAAGCCACATTCAACTCTGAAAGAAAGCAGGTTGCATTCAATGTAGTAAATAAATAATGGTAAATAATAAAAAGGCATTTAATAAATGTTTAGCTTGTAGGAAAGTGAACACATGCATTATATTTTAGAAAAGTGGCATAGTGGTTAAGACCAGGATTCTGGAGACTCAGTTTTGTCTATTTCCAGCTATGGAAAATCATGGGGTAAAATCATTCTCTCTCAGATCAACCTATCTCACATCCTTACTGTTGTGGGGAAAACACATAAGAGGAAATATGAAGTATGCTGCCTTGGGGTCCTGGAGAAAAACTATGTAAATCTAACAAATCAATCAATCAAATTAGTAAAGATGACCCTATAAAAATACAAAAATCTCCCTTGTGTCAAGAGATTGATGACTTCCTGTGATTTCATGGACATATCCATTTATTTTTCTTGGCACTAGGGTAGGAGACCATTAGGAAAATTGGAGAAGACCCATCCTCTCTGACGTATCATAGTTTTTTCCAGCTAGCCAACATCTTGCTCTTTCCTACCAAGTAGATTATGTGAGTCTCTGTCTTCCGGATATGACAGTTGGACAAATTAAGGACAAGTATAAATCTGAAAGTAAGCCCCATGATAAAAGTATGTAGCTCCTACTATCTTAAGGGCTTCATCACACTTTGCAAGGTAAGAGCATTGGGTTAGGGACCAGTAGGGTGGAGGGATTAAGTGATGAAATACTATCCATAAGGATCTCTCAGCATTAATTAGGTGGGGTCAAGCTGAGTCTGGACAGGATTTTAATTAAAATATAATTGAAATCCTACACTGAGCAGAAATTTAGGCATGATGGCCTCAATAGTCTTTTCAAATCCCACGATTCTTTGAAGTTTTATATAAATGCAATTGACAAAAGCAATTTTAGCAATTGCGTATTTGAAATAAATTACATGGAATTTTTAAGTAACTGTTAAAAAAAACCTTTTTATATCATACTGGGATCTAAGAGATATATTTCGCAAAAACATGAGTCAACCTTGACCATTTTTGGAGATGGAAGCTGCAGCTAAGACAAATGGCGCCAATAATGCAGTAATGGATGTTCTATAAAGGCAACTTTAAACTGCTCCATGTGACAGCTGTCTCAGTGCAACAAGTTGTTTGTGTGTAGAAGATGTGACCAGAAAGGTCTGTGGTGACATGGAGAAAATTGCCACATCCACACAATGAGTCATTGTACATCATGAGAAGAAAGTAACAATGTGGACAACTTCATAGAGATTTTCACATAGCAACCAAAATCTCTGTGCAAGTCTCTAATTAAGCTTTTTAATAGCTGGTGGAATCAAACAAAATTCGCCTGCTTCGTATATTGCACAATGTGACAATATTGTTCTTCCTGTTGTTGGGAAATACATCTTATGGATTGGACACTAGTGATATGGCACTGTATATAATCATGTAACTTGTTATAAATTGTACTATACGTTTTTGACAAATTCCTTGTGTGTCCAATCACACTTGGCTTTCGAACTGCTAGGTTGGCAGAAGCTGTGACAACTAATGGGAACTCAATCTGTTACGCGGCACTAGGGATTCGAACCGCCAAACTGCTGACCTTTTGATCAACAAGCTCAGCGTCTTAGCCACTGAGTCACCGCATCCCTATTTTGTTTTAATTAGTGAGCACCTAAATGACCATCTGAATGAAAGCAGGTAATTGAACCATTTAATTAAAAAAAAGAATTCTTTTCTATTTTGCCAGTTGTAAATTGCAAATGTATCTTTGATAGTTATGATGATTCTATAATATACTGCAATGTTTTTCAACCTGCTTCATACTGCTTGAAGTGTGGACTTCAACTCCCAGAATTCCCCAGCCAACTTGTAAGATCACTCATATACCACCTGATGCCAAGTTTGATTCAAGCAGTCATGCCTTTTCCTGAGACTTCTAGTCTATTATGGGATATGAGAATTCACAATGTGAAGAGTTATGATTGATATGGGAAGCAATTGAACACTTTCAACGAGCAAAGCCAAGAGTTTGGGGAGCATTTCTGAGTAGCACAAGCATGGCCTTGAGTATTTCTCCTCATTGGATACCATATCCATTCTCCCATTTTCCACAAAAGTTCAGGTCTGAGCCTTTATAGAAAATTGTAAAATAAGAATAAACTTCATGCTTCCATTCTTTCCAAAGGTAGGAATCCAAAGTCCCATATGTTGCAGACAAGCATTCTATATATCATACATGACTTCACGTTAGCCAGTAGGAAACACAATTCAGTACTTTATACTATATACAGAATAAAATTTGTACAAGATAATCCAGTTTGCTTGGTAATGCTGACAATAATGAAATCAGCTGAACTACACATTACTCAGGATGAGACAGGTATCTTAGTTATAAAGCTGATTTAAAAGGCTTGCTTTCCTGACATGGGAAAATGCTAGCTATGGTGTGGTTCCTAAGCCATAAAAAATAATAATTCCAAGGCAAGTGCTCTCTGATGGACTCCAACTCTCAGTCATTCTTGGAATCCACACAGCAGGAGGGTACTCATATGAACAATATCCACTATAAAAGTATACAGAAGGTAAATGTCTTTCAGTTTGAGTTTGATTCTTTTTAAACTTCAGGAAACATCCTTCTATTTTTCTTTTCTTGCTATTGCTTTCTTCTGAGATATTCTTCTTCTTCTGACCTTCAGCCAATCTTTTCTGAAAGTCTCCCATTCAGATACTAATCAGCTCTGGCCAAGGTTAGGTTTCAAAAATCAGCCAAGGTCAGCTAGGTGCTGCCATCTAGCTGGTGATATAAAGGATATTTATTTATTTTTAATCAATAGATAAATCAAATAAAATTCATTCGCTTGGAAGTTGTATTGGGCTGTCAATCTCTCTGCCTTTAGAAATATCTGGCTCTGAAATCGCATTCTTAATGGAACTGATGACAGTTTCAGCTGCTGTTTGGTTATTTTAAACAGGTTGTATTTAAACAGGTTATATTATATATTTATATTGCTTTTATTTATATTTGCCTGACAGCAGCCCTGACTCTTGTCTGGCTACCCTGGAAAAGTGTGCAGCAGGAAAGTCAGATTAGCAGCAGCATCCAGAGCGATGGGAATTCTTTGTGGTTCCACCTTGTCAAATCCCTGAATTTGCTGCTTACAAGCAGAATAGAATATAGTTCCTATTTCAGTGAAACATTCTGTTCGGAGAATTTATTTTGTTAAGTGAAGGGGAAATGCTGTCCTTCTAGCAAAGATTGTACCAATATCAAACCAGAATTCTGAGATGTGACTCTGTAAAACAATCTAGGTACTTAATTGATACAGGTAGTCCTTGACTTACAATCACAACAGAGTCCAGAACTATGGCTGTCAGTCTTTCTATGGATATTAAACAAAGCCATTGTCTGCAATGGGCATTTTTTTGTTCAAAACTAAATGTAAATGGTGGTTTCTGGCAAAAAGAAAAAGAAAAGAAAGAAAGAAAATTGTGGTCGTATAACTGTGGGATGCTGTAAAAAGTCACAAATAGGGGGCTAGTTTCTGAATGCCCAAAATGCAATCAATGTGACTGTGTCAGCTGCAGGGGTGGGTTCTGGCCGGCTTTAGTGCCGGTTCGCTCTTGCGCGCCCTTTGCCCACATGCTCTGGACGCACGCTGCATGTGCATGCGCAGTTCAATTAAAAGTGTTATGTGCATGCACAGAATTTAAAAAGAAGATGGTGCCACTGCAGCCCAGAGAACCGGTTCAGGGGCATGGCAGGCCTGGTTGCTGCCAGTTCCAGCGACCCAGGCTGTCACACCATTACCGGTTCAGCTGAACTGAGCCAAACCGGTAGGAACCCACCTCTGGTCATTTGTCAGAACTTTGAATACGGTTTGTATCTTTTTCTGGTTCTGTTGTAACACTGAATGATTGCTAAGTGGCTGGTCAAGGACTACCTGTGGTGCTTTATATACTGACAGCATTATTAAGGTGCTCCTAATGATGTGGAAATCATCCATCTCTTCTCATTATCATTCTGTCACGTTTATTTAACCATAGACTAATAGACTGCGGGTGGGTGGGGGGAAACCAGTAGATCTTACACTTGTGATTTCGGATTCAATCATACCTTAATGCCAGCATTTTTCAGAGTTTCCAAAGTTGGCCTGACATCCACCTGTAGTTGATCTTCTACTCCAGTCAGGCAGAGCAGCTCCATCTCCATCTCCAGACTCTCAATCACTGTGGCTACCTTCAGGGAGCGATCGTGGACGCTTAATTTTGCTTGGACGTAGCGGGCCTAAGGAAGATCACGAGAGAGACATCCCTTTGCTGCTTGTTCGTTCACTAAGTGCTTGGCTCACATCAGAACAAAGAACCACGGATAAGGAAAAGCAGGCAAAATTTCCCAAGAGCCAGCAGCTATGCCCCCACCTCTGTTTTTAAAGCAGCCACATCACACTTCTCCATTTTGGCAGCAGAAAGCTAAACTTCAGCAGCATAATTTTTGGGCTCCTTTTTTAAACTCCTTTTTAAAAATCAGGTGCATTAAGCCTTTTCAGGAGCTTTTTTCTTATCCAACAAAACTAAACAAAACCAAAATAATGTATACAGAAACATAAGAAGTTCGGATCAGCCATTCCTTCCCACAGTGTCACTGTATCACCAAGATGCCCCCTGGTGGTTCAGAGAAGACAGAGAAGATTAAATAAAACGCAGCTCCAGCAGGGGAAAAAGTATCCTTCCCATTTAAAAAACTGGACAATTACTATTAAAAGAAAAACTAGGTGTGGAAGCAAATATATTCCTTCACTTGCAATTGCCAGCACATTTATAGGGTAGGGAAGAGGAGGAAAAGAGCAGGAAACATATGGGTTGGGTAGCCTCTGTGTGTGTGTGTGTGTGTGTGTGTGTGTGTGTGTGTGTGTGTGTTCCCCTCCGTCCTAAAGCCAGATGGGAAGAGACTGGCCCACATTTCAAGAATCTTTATCTGCGAGGAGAACATGGGAGAATGGTGAGTCAACTGGCTGGCATCCACGAGTTTGATGTGGCCCTTGAGCTGCCAGCTGGCTGCCACTGATACACTAGGAGCACATCCAGAGCAGCCCTCATATCATAAGTCATTTTTATTTTAGCCTTTGTCCTTCAACATCCTGGAATAAATTATATAGTATCATCAAGGGTGGTGCAGCAGAAAACAATGCAAGATATTCTTCCCCAACAGGTGCCCGACATGCTGTGCAGGAACACATAGACTGGCTGTGCTAACTAGAATTGGTTGGAATGATATAGATTCCTTTCTTCTTGTCATGCTGGATAGGATAGGATAGGATAGGATAGGGCAGAACAGAACAGAACACAACAGGTTTATTGGCCAAGTGTGATTGAACACACAAGGAATTTGTCTCCAGTGCATAAGCTCTTAGTGTACCTACAGTTACAAACAATAAAGTAATGCAATCATATCTAGACGAAAAGGTAGTAGAAAAGATGAGAAGGATAATAGTAATACATCCGTATTACATAAGTAAATATCCTTAAATCTTCTTATCAAATATTCATGTCTTCTGTTTGCCCTATATCCTTCTTTCCGCCAGCGTCTGAAGACGCACTTTTTCCATCAAGCCGGCTTAGCCTAGGCCCCTGAGATCATCTAATCAGACTGGGTTTTAAATTAACACGATGTTTTAATTAGGGGGATTTTATTGAATTTTAGCACGGCATTCTAAATTTAATCAGTTTTTATTGTTGAGGTTTTTATGGTGTTTTTATGTATTTATATGTCTATATTTAATTTTAATTGCCTGTGCGCCGCCCTGAGTCCCTTCGGGGAAATAGGTGCGGGATACAAGTCTAATAAATTAAATTAAATTAAATTAAATATATGTGTTATAAAGTATTTTGCACTACTCACTTAACCAGACCAGTTTAAAGATCTAGGGACTGCATTTGCACAGCATGCCTAGATAGACTATTAACGTTGGTTAGGTGTTTTAGTGATTTGGTAAGTGTGTGGTACAAATCCAGCCCACTGGATTAGTTTATTCATGCTTTGTGTACCTAGAATATAGGTTAACTTAGCAACCAAGTTAAGCATATTGGGTCAATGTAAGCCATTTTAGTTATTCTACATTTGATGCCTTCCATATGGATGGACTTTCTCCCAGAATTCTTGGCAATGGTGGTCCTGTTCTGGAGGGCATCAAATATAGAAATGACTACTCACAATTTTTTAAAGGTAAGAAACAGTTCGTGAGGTTAGAATCATAGAACAGCCACATCCAATGAAATCGATAAAATGCAACTGGTATATATATTTATACAGCCAACTCACTCATCCATTTTCCAAAATGTTTTAAAGGTAGCCCTTCCAGTCTGGAAGTTGCCAATGCATGATGGACTGTGGCCAATTCCATCTTTGCCAAGGAAAGGAAACAGCAAGCATAATAGTTTACGGTTTAACCTATCTTATTTTTCAGAATATAAAATGCACCAGTGTATAAGACGCATCAAGATTTCAAAGAGATAAGTAAGAAAAAAAGTTTTTGTCCTCCCTGGCCCCCAAAAGTACTCTGGAGGCTTCGGCAGGGCTGGGGGAAGGCAAAAATGCCATTTTTTTGCGAAAAACAGGCAGAAAATGGGCAATTTTTTGCAAAAATGGAGGCATTTTTCTCTTCCCCCAGCCCTCCTGAAGCCTGCAGAGTGCTGCTGGGGGCTGGGGAAAGGCAAAAACACCTCCGTTTTTGCAAAAAACTGCCTGTTTTTTTTTTTGCAAAAATGGGATGTGGGGGCGGGGCTTTGGGAGACCAAAAATGGCTGCATTCAGTGTATAAGACGCACCAACATTTCCACACTCTTTTGGGGGGGAAAGGTGTGTCTTATACTCCAAAAAATATGGTATTTAAGCACTGCCATGCTTATTCCAGATATAAATGGAACAATTGTTTTGAACTTTATTTCATATTTAATTTGCTTACCTCAAAATCTTGATATTGCTCCTCAGACAGGGATTTCTTTGCTACTACAAGAACTCTTAATCCTTCTCTTGCCATGTTACCACACTATAAAGGAATATAGACACATTCTTGTAAACTAATCTGCCATTGGAAATAAGTATTAACATCATAACTGTCTCTGGTTTTTTTCAGAGAGAATTTAAAAATTCCAAAATTATGAAATTGCACCATAATATTAATACTATAGTTTTGCTGCCAAGTAATAAAACGGAAACTGAAGTTTTAAAAGTCAGCTTCAAAAAAATAGTTACAGTTTTATATCAAGGGTTAGCAATCTTTTCAACCCAAGACTTTGACTATTTTACTTTAAAATGTTATTTGATTTTTGGTGAGAATGCTAAACTAAGGTGAAATCTCAAGTGAAATCTGGATATTTTTTTTAAATGTAAAAACTTGGCTGAGCTTGCTAGAATCGCATGTGATTTAGCAACCTTCTAACCTTTTAGCAAAAATATAATTAAGTTCCAGCTTAATCTTGGAGAATAATCACACTATTACCAGATGCACTGATGCCCGTGGATGCCCACATGTTTTACATAATGTTTCAGTCTTAGGTTTCTGCCATATAGGGCCATGTAATATTTTTGGCCAGACAGATAAATGATGGGGACTTCCAAGCATTTCAGATTTTGCATGGAATCACTAATGCATAGTTAAGTTGCAAAGACCATTCTAATAAGGATGATCTACATAAAGCAAGTTGCATGAAATACATCTGCAGATTCAAGATGTGTATATGCATCTCTCACCCCTATGCATACACATTGCCCTACATTTACTTTTCTTTACCACACCTAAAGGTAGAACATACATCCTATCTATCCTATCCTCTCTTCTCCTCCTCTTCCCTCTCCTCTCATGTTTGCAGATGGTCTTGTCTTGCCTTCATATGACTTGGTTACTACTCCCACTACTCTACAGAGGCCAGGCAGGCTAATGACGGAAGCTGTAGTACAACAGATAGAGAGGTTGCCAGGCTAGGAAAGACTGAGATTTATCATCAGGAGCATTCAAAGTGTTCTCTGAATTCAATCAGGAATTCTTGTCCTAATGAGAATTTCACATTTCAATTGTAAAATAAGTCACAGCATAGAGAATGCTGTTCTGTACCTCTTCCTCCAGCCAGTCATTGTACTGAACAATGCCTGCCATAACCACATCCGCCCCTTTCATGTAGAATGTTATTTCTCCTGTAGATTCATCCTGAAAGAGACAGAAAACAGGGAAGAGGGAAGAAATGAGAAGACAAAACAGGAAAAAAAATCTCAGGAGCCCTGTTTTAGTACAGATACTAAAGATGTAGATCTCTATTCATAAAATATATAATACATCAATTTAATGGCATTGTGTGTTATTCTAAAAATGCCTAACCTGAAGAACCATAAATCAGCAAAAGGAAAATTGCTGTCTCCAAAGAATATAAGGTAAAGGTTCCTCTTGCACATATGTGCTAGTCATTCCCAACTCTAGGGGTTGGTGCTCATCTCCGTTTCAAAGCCAAAGAGCCAATGCTGTCCAAAGACATCTCCATGTCATGACTAACCGCCAAAGATGCACAGAACACTGTTACTTTCCCACCAAAGATGGCCCCTATTTTTCTACTGCTAGGTTGGCAGAAGCTGGGACAAGTAATGGGAGCTCACTCCGTTACACATCACTAAGGATTCAAACCACCAAACTGCCAACCTTTCTGAGCGACAAGCTCAGCATCTTAGCCACTGAGCTACCACTCAGTAATATAAGGTAGCAAAATTCAGAAGAAGAAAACATGGTAATGTTCAAAATATGGCTTTAAAAGGGACAGAACACCAAAGTACAGTTGTGTGTCATTGCAAAAACAACAACATAGAATCTTAGTAAGCGAAAGTTAGAAGAATGTACAAAGGCGAACACTGTGGATTGCTGTCTTCTCTTCCCCCACCCCATCCCAAATTTGCACCGGGTGTAGGAGTCAGTTTGATACAGGGAGTCTCTTTTATATATAAAAAAAGACAATGGTACCATCACTTTATTTTTAAAAAGAGGGGACATTGGGGAAATGTTCTTCTCCTTCCCTGCCTGCAAAGTATATCATGGTCCTTCTTTTGATCAGATCAAAGATCAGATGCAACTAATTTTTGTTAAAAACAGGTGTGTATATGTCATTTATGTACCATCTTGTTTCTTCCTTAATATCTACATCTATGTGGTCTGGGTATTATCAGTTTCTAAGATACGTTCAGCCTGAAAAACAGTTAATTGATTGTAACTTTCTCCCATTATTTGCAAGGCTGTCATAAAAAGATGAAATAAGTTTTCTGTTTTTCCAAAGGGTATGTCCTACAGTAACCGTTTAAGGTTACAGAAAGTAAGATTTGTTCTAAATGCTGGAATTTTCTGTTTATATAAAGTGTCTGGCAATAGAAGAGATAATTTTGGAAATAGAAAAGCTTTTATTGAAGATTACTGAAGATTAGCAGCTGTGTGACCACTTATGAAGAATGGTATAACTATGAACTTCTAATATTATTGGGGAGTGGACTTTGAACTCCTTACTAATTCTGTGTGGTCTAAAATCCAACACTAACAATCAAACAAAGTAATAAATCTGTGTACATCCACTAATAATTTATACTTGAAGCAAGTGCTTCAATGACTGAATGCCCCACTATAAAACAAACTCCAAACTCTCCACATGTAAAATTAGCATATTAAGGAAATCAATTCCACCCTAGCCTTTTGCTTGACCTGTTAATTTTCTGTGTCTGAACAAAATAAACAGCATTTGATGATGTAAGTTCTATCAAGAAGGGAGAGAATGGGTTGATTTTCTCATCTTCTGTTTCTGTTCTATTTAACGACAGGTGTTACTGGCTGAAGTCCCAGGCTGAGGTCAGGTTCTCACTGTTCTGCATGGAAAAAGGTCGCTGCTTTTTCCTCATTCCAGCCTTTCTCTTGCAAAGGATAAAACATTACATTAATTCATTTAGGTTTAAAGTACACACGTGTACATTATCTTTTTTTCCCCCAAACAAAAAATCCATTTGAAATTAGTAAGTATTAAATCACATGATTAAGGCTGTAATCTTGCATTCACCTAACTGGAATTTACTACACCGAATCCAAGGAGAATATTGAGAGAGAGAGAGAGAAATTTATTACTTGATCTATAAATAAGGAATATGTATAATGTTCAGATTCTGTAGACTCCGCTTTTGAGCACAGCTGGACTGAGCTTGTTTTCTTTCTCCCTCCCCTCAAATGATTTTCAGCCAGGAACACATTTTCCTTCTAAAAATCTTTGGGATTCCCCCAGAGTCATTTTGGAGCAATGATTAAGATGTTAGATAAGAGCTGAGGACCCATTTCAAATCCATCCTTATCCATGGAAGCTGACCGTCAGTCAGCCAGATGAAAAAACAAACCCAGTGAAGTTAATAGAAAAGACTTGATGCAAATCCAGGAAGATTATAGTATCTCAATAACATAAACAGAGTGAAAAGAGGATAACCAGCCCAAAAAAGTTCTGGAAATCTCTAAAAGGCTATAGAAGCTAGAATGAGACAAAGTGCCAGAAATCTTTACAAACTCAAAAACCTCTGCTCACAATTAGATAATGTTGTAATCACAGTTCCATAATTTTGAGAAAATGCAGGAGGCACATAGTGTATGTTTTCAGGCTTAATCAAAAATAAAATAAAAAAATCTTCCTGCCAAAAACCAAGGAGGAAAAAGTGAGAAAATCGTGATCATGATTGAATGTCTGATAGGATTCATCTACTTTGCATTATTGCCCTGCCTGTTATTCCCCTCAAATGGTAGATGCAGCGCCTAGGTTCTCTTTGCCTGTTGGAAAGAAAATAAATTAAATTTGATGTTGAGTTTTGGGTTTGAAGACATGGGAATGGCTGACCTCTCAATAGCATGTGATCTAACACAGAGACCAAATACAAACTTTCTCCCCTCCATAGATACTGTAGAATGAGAATGATTTCCTTCCTCAGATGAAGAAAGAGTTAAGTGTTCTGACCTAGGCTTCCCCAAAAAGCATGGGCAGAGTCCTAATCCTGACAAAACCCCTTTTATTAAACAAATGTGAATTCCTCTCATTCACATTCGGCAAGGCCTGGCAAACAGTCTTTCAAAGGAATATTTATGACTACAGACCTTATCTAGCTTGGAAAGCTGCCATGTAAATATTTTCCATATGAGATGCTTTGCAAGGAAAGACTGAGCACAGAGTCTCTGAGATTCATGGACAGATCTTCATACTCCTAAAATGAATCTAATGACCGACTAAACAAATTGTTTCCTGCAAAAGCCCACTCCCCTTTTGCTCCTCTTTTATTTCCTATGGGAGGGGCCAATCACCTTCCACCTGTAATTTTACTTCCATGTCTATCCTAGTTTCTGAGTTGTTCTTTTCTTCTGGCAGGTCTGCGCATGCACACACTTGGAACAGGCTCTAGCTGTTCCTCTGCCTCTCTGCTAGCTCTGTAGCTAGCAGATCACTGCCAGACGGACTCGGACCCATTTCTGCTTCTGATGCAGAGCCCTTGTCCAAGTCTTACCCAGACTCCAGGACTAGCCCATGCTCCTCCCCAACCTCATCAATGTCCGATTCTGCTGCTAGCTCCTCTGGCCACAGGCGGGCCACAACACTAAGGGGACTTCCCTCCCTCTCCTGCCTGATTTTTTTTTTTTAACATTTATATGAGCTTGATCAACAATCTTCTTTAGCACTGTAATATCTTGAGGCTGGAAACCAATACATATAAACACCATAACCTTATTTATACCAGTGGCTTTATACCAGTGGCTATATGGCAGTGGCACATTATTTGTCATCTTTGACAAAAGGACGTATGACAATGGAGTCATGTGTCAATGCACACTTCCAATTTCAAATCCAAGGGTGCCAGGAAAAACCCGCTAAAATATTTCCAACACAAATTAAGATCAATGTTTGTGCATTACACGTTTAAACTGTTGAGATATGTTTTAATAACTTTTTGATAGGAAACTAACAAGAAAGTCCACTTCCTGCAGCGCAGAACTAGTTTTAAGAGCGTTTAGATCTTTGGTCCAATATAAATATCATATCAACTATCTCCTTGCATTAGTCATTTCCTCTCAACAAGTTCAGTAGGAGGTTAGCACATTCCCATGATATGGCACGATTACAAGTATAAATCTGCAGAAAGATTTGCCAGTTGTATTGTTTCTCAACCACATCTTTTTCCACCATAGTCTGATTTTGGGCCAAGGTTCAAAGGCCTTTCCCTCCCTCCCCCAACTCCCACTTGACATATGACAATAGCAGTTTCTGAGTTGCAAAAAAACCCCAACAACCCGATTCTCCATTCCAACTGCTCAGAAGAAGAGAGACTGGAAAGTTTTTGTGGTTGAACAAACAGCTACCTCCCTACCAATGAGAAGCAGCAACTGTCTTATTTGCTTAGCTTTTTGGCTATAACAGGATCCCTGGAATCAGATACTAAGAAAATGGGCAACTCTTTAACAGCCCCCTCTTAAAAAGAAGATGCTACAAAACTCAGGGAGATGGAGATCGCTAATTGTTTTACCATTTGCAAGGCAGCTAGAGAATCTAGAAAAGGTATTTGGTCTTCTTCTTTTTTTAACTCAGCCACAAAGATTATAATTAAAACAAACATGATCCAACAGCTTATTACTAACAGAGTTTTTGGATGTCTTACAAATCCTTTCCCCTTTCTATTTCTCCACATACAATACAATAGCAGAGTTGGAAGGGACCTTGGAGATCTTCTAGTCCAACATCCTGCCTAGACAGGAAACCCTATACCGTTTCAGACAAATGGCTATCCAATATCTTCTTGAAGATTTCCAGTGTTGGAGCATTCACAACTTCTGGAGGCAAGCTGTTCCACTGATTAACTGTTCTGTCAGGAAATTTCTCCTCAGTTCTAAGTTGCTTCTCTTCTTGATTAGTTTCCATCCATTGCTTCTTGTTCTACCCTCAGGTGCCCTGGAGAATAGTTTGACTCCTTCTTCTTTGTGGCAACCCCTGATATATTGGAACACTGCTATCATGTCTCCCCTAGTCCTTCTTTTCATTAAACTAGACATACCCAGTTCCTACAACCGTTCTTCATATGTTTTAGTCTCCAGTCCCCTAATCATCTTTGTTGCTCTTCTCTGCACTCTTTCTAGAGTCTCCACATCTTTTTTACATCTTGGCGACCAAAACTGTATGCAGTATTCCAAGCGTGGCCTTACCAAGGCATTATAAAGTGGTATTAAGACTTCACTTAATCTTGATTCTATCCCTCTGTTAATGCAGCCTAGAACTGTGTTGGCTTTTTTGGCAGCTGCTGCATACTGCTGGCGCATATTTAAATGGTTGTCCACTAGGATATCACATACATTAACATGTTATCTCTCAGCATTTTCATCCTCTTAAACAAAACACTGTCCCAATTTATGCATGCATATGTAGGAAATACATCCTAGTTATGATCTGGATAATAGGAGGTTGGAAGTGTAGGAAAATAAAGATTCAGAAATATCAACCTCTCTGAACCTTCTCTATAAACTGGGAGTTTTCTTATGGCAGAAAAAAAAAAATCCAATGGGCATTTTCCCCAATGCTGGAACACCCAAGAAGAATGAATTAATGTGGAAAGATTTTTAATCAAATTCAAGAGGATGGAGTTAGAAGGTAGATCAGATTCTTCCAATGTGTCTCTAGAAAATTTGCACTACTTTTGGAGATAAATTTTTGCTCCTAATTGATTATCAAGAACAGCAGTTTTAACCTGAGGCAATGAAAGCAGCTTGGAAAAACAGCCGGATATATATTTTTGGGTATGAAATGACTATGAGCTCCATTCTGTTCAAAACATTTTAGTATTAAAATTCCAGAGGAGTGTTATAGCAATTATTCCTATTATGCAGACTACAATTCCATCAACAGTTTGTGAAGAGCACTATATTAACCAGGGATTAGGAAAAAGGATGGCTGTACGTATTATGGCATGTGTAACACACTTGTCCATATGTTAATCCTAAATTTAAAACCAAAAAATAGAAGAGAGATGAATCATTTACAGGTAATTACATATTTTGCACCAGGCTCTATAAAATATCCTAAGAAATAAATAATAACAACATCTGGAGCAGCACTTAAATACTACTGGCATTGACAAAATCTCCATCACTCAATTGAAAAAAGGAAGCTTTACTTGGAACAGCTTACATCCTGTCACAATATCTACGAGATCGCCTTCTGCCACCGAGAGCCTCCCACCGGCCCGTACGCTCCCATAGAGGGACTCCTCATGGTTCCGTTGGCTATTCAATGTCGACTGGCGACACCCAGGGGGAGAGCCTTCTCCGTGGGAGCACCTGCCCTCTGGAACGAATTGCCCCCGGAATTAAGAACTATCCCTGACTCACGCACCTTCCGCCGTGGTTTCAAAACCTTTCTCTTTCAACAAGCTGGGCTGACATAAAGCATGATTTTTAAATTTTTAAATTTAAATTTTTATTATTTTAATTAGGGTTAGTTTGGGGTTTTTCCACGTTTTGGCCAATATTTTAATTATGTCTTTTAATTATGTCTTTTAAAAGCGTTTTTAAACTTTTATATATTTGTTTTCATTTTGGCTGTACACCGCCCTGAGTCCTTCGGAAGTAGTGCGGTATAAAAAACCAATATACCTAAACCTAAACCTAAACAATAGCATTAATATAATTAAGTAGCAACATCCTATCCCAGACCCTTGGGAAGGGCTTGATAGGTGGTTAAAAATGCCAAATCCAATCTAAACATTTGGCTGATTGTATAACCAACCAACCACAATAAACTGGTTCCTAAAATCCTGAAATCTAATCCCAATTTACAGAGAATTCTTCTCCTCGTGTGCTTATCCAGCTTACCCGAACAATAATCCCCATTCGTTTACTTTCGTACGTGAAGGGGAAAATCTGAAGGATGGTATAGTTTAGAATGTGGCCACCAGGAGTCCTCAGCTGCACAGAAGCCTGGTCCCTTCCAACCAGTGTCAAGCCAACACTCTCCGTCCATTGCACCAGGGCCACCTAAGCACAAGAGAAGTCACAGGTCAGATAGACTGCTGAGCTAGTGGGTTCAGAGGTCAAGCGAATGCAACAGGAGGGAGGGAGGAAACAGGCAAAGTGAAGAAGAAAGTGATTCGATTGTTAACTGTACCATTTCCTCTCTTGGATTCCTCAGCCTTTGGCATGACTAGAAATGACTTTCTAGTTTGATAACACCTGGGACTCGCAAGGGTGGTTTGTATGGTTGGGGTTGGGATGGGACAACAATTGAGAGAATGACCTGTCCATGAGGCTCTTGCTCTCCTCCTTTCATCCCACCTCTTTAGAATAGTGTTTCTCAACCTTGACCACCTCAAAATAGGTGAAGCCAAGCATGCTGAGTGTAGAATTCTGGGATTTGAGGTCCATGTATGTTGAAGTGGCCAAGGTGGAGAAATACTGCTCAAGAATCTCAAAGGTAAATGACTGAGCACCTTCAGCATCCTGAAAGGTACTCTGAAATAAGAATAAAATAAACAGTGAATTAGCTTTTGTCCCAATGCTTTCCATTAGTTACATACAGTACAATCCCTGGGAAGTTAAATAATTTTTCTCTGGATAAATTTTAAAACATTCTTAATGCATGTTTTTTAACTACCAATATTGTTTTAATTTTGTTGCCAACCTTTTTTTTTTAAACCCTTTTCCCCCCCATGATGAAGAAAGAAAAAGGAAAACACTCTGCTTTAACGTCAACCATAGGAGAAAATGTAGAGAATATTTAAAAAATAACAATTTATGAATACAATGATTATTGAGTGTGACGATCAATTTATCTTTCACTCTGAGTGCCAATGAATTACACTGAAACTAACAAGCCCAAATATTTCCTCTGCATCTCTTCACCCAAATATTATCTAATAAGATATGGAATAGAAGATTAATTTCAGGATATACTCCCATCAATGAAGATTCCTAGGCTTCAGCCATTATTAGCTTCCCATATAGCATGTGTGCCAAGCTTGCCACGTCATGCTGCCGTCACGTGATGTTTTGTGATGTTTTCCCATGTGTGGAGCTGGGGTGGGCACGGCCTGCACATGACGCATCCGGCCCACGGGCTGCCAGTTTGATACCTCTGCCGTATAGCAAGATTGTCTTGCTTCTTGTGCTTTAGCAGTTTTATTTGATATATAGGTAGTCTTTAACTTACAACCATTCATTTAGTGACTATTTGAAGTTACAAAAAAGTGACTTATGATTGTTTTTTTCACACTTAAGGCTGTTGCAACATCCCATGGTAACATGATAAAAATACAGACACTTGGCAACTGGCATGCATTTATGAGGGTTGCGGTGTCCTGATGTCATGTGATCACCTTTAGCAACCTTCGGACAAGCAAAGTGGTGCAGAGTGCAGTACTGCAGGCTACTTCTGCTGATCACTGGCTGCCAGTAGTTTGGCAGATCGAATCTCACCAGGCTCAAGGCTGACTCAGCTTTCCATCCTTCCAAAGTCGGTAAAATGAAGACCCAGATTGTTGGGGGCAATATGCTGACTCTGTATACCGCTTAGAGAGGGCTGTAAAAGCACTGTGAAGCGGTATGTAAGTCTAAGTGCTAAGTGCTATAATCAAAAGGGAAGCTAGATTCGCTTAACAACCATGTTACTAACTTAACAACCGCTGTGATTCACTTAACAACTGTAGCAAGAAAGATTGTAAAATCAGGCAAAACCTATTTAACAACTGTCTGGCTTACCAATTAAAATTTTGGACCCAATTTTGGTAGTAAGTTGAAAACTACTTCTATGTAAATTGCACAATGGAGCTGCAGCCAAACAAAATGCAACACAGATTGCTTCTTCCTGAGGGATGCCAGTTTTCAAGATGCTCAATAATTTCTCGTTAATTTCTGCTCTTTTTTCTCCCCCTCTCACACTTTTTAGTCAGCATTTTTCCACTAGTGAGAGTATAGTTCTCATTGGGGTGAAGTGGGGGTGGGGGAATGTCTCACCTTTTAAGAAATTGGGCACATTTAAGAATTTCCCGTTAAGGGTATCTGTCTTTTCTGTCAATCGTATTGCTTTGGCTTACCTATCCATATTCAAAATATGAGTTTGCTGTGAGTACGTGACAGTCACCACGGAAGGCTGCTGCTGGGTGAGGAGGAACTTAATAAAACCATTATTTGAGGAAGATGAGATTAAGCTGCTCGAATAAAGAACTTTTATGCAGGGATTTCTACCACATGAAAGAAAAGATGGTAAGCCAAAAATCCAGTCCGTGAGGTCGAATGGTTTGGGTTGACCAATCTATCTCCTCCTCTGCCCTCAAACTGAAAAAAGAGGGCACAGCTGGTATGGGGTTTAATGTGATTATGTGATATTTACATATGTTATTCCAGGCATTAAGTGACGTGTTGTTAAAATGCTATTCTTAGCTGATGGATTAGTGGATCCAGATCTAATAAAAGGGAAAGGCGCGTGGCTGTTAGGAGTGGGGTAGCCAATTAACAATCTGGCATTGGTTTTTGTTAAACCACAGCCTGCATTAAACCGAAAACTGACTCTCTGCTTGCTTAGTTCTCATTTCATCTTCTCTTAAAAACACAAAAGATCTCCAACGATAAGGGCAATTCCTAGCATTACCACAGGGTAATTCTGCAGATTACCACAGCGTAAAATGGCAGTGGAGCAGTGATATGAATGTCTGAATAGCCACGGTTTAGTTTGCTCTTGTTCTAACATTTCACCTGATGTTGTGGCTGGCATCTTCAGAAGCACATCGAGAGGTACACCGCAAGGCAACACACTCCGTCTCTGAACATGCCAACCACAGCTTCTGGTGAAACATCAGAAGAAAAGCAAACTAGATCACGACTGTTCATCCCAAAAGCTCATCACTACTTTGATGCCAGCCCTGAAACTCCATATCAATATGTAAGACAATAGTTTTGCTATAGGCCTCTAATTATTGGCTAGCGTCCATGTAACTTTCTAGCAATTGAACGGTCCTTGCTCATGAACTCATCTGAGTTTATTGGCCAACAAGGCTAATGATTAATGCCACTTCAGACCTACAGAGATATAAAGAGACCCTTCTTACTTTCCCCCCATACTTCAAAGTCTCATTTTGATGGCAGGATCCTCCTGAACAGCTGCTTGTAATGTAGTTGATGGACGCATTTTTTTCCACATTCTGGGAAGTGGTGAGGTGTTTTAGGGGTTAAAGGCCACTTTGTCAAGTCTTCTCCTGGGCAAGTTATCTGATCAGATTCTACCTCTTAACATTTCCCCTTGGTTACTGTAAGGCCTCAATCAGACAGAATGACGGAGCCCCAGAGGCTGTAACTGATCTCCCTATAAAGATGCTTTCAGGAGCCTTGGCCCAGGAATGCACACCGGAAACAAATGTAGGAAACCCAGGTTTGTGTTTCAGGAAATGAATGCTGTGCCAACTGGTAGAAATTATCCTTTTTTGTTCAGAAAAAGGGGGTTAGAGAGATGGACCTTCAAGGTTTTGTTCGAATTTCAACATTAACTGGATCTTCCTGACTTAACAATATTTTATTACTATAGAGCTTCAAAGGTAGATTTTTAGAAGTCTGTTAAAGCAACATTTCACTGATTTCCCACAGGGAATGGCTTAGCAATATCAAAATTCAGAAAAGTAACCTAACTTTTTGCCTTCTTCAAAAAAAAAAAGGAAGCCAGCTTTATAGGGGTTGAAGACAATAAAGGTAAAGGTAAAGGTTCCCCTCGCACATATGTGCTAGCCGTTCCCAACTCTAGGGGGCGGTGCTCATCTCCGTTTCAAAGCTGAAGAGCCAACGCTGTCCAAAGACGTCTCCGAGGTCATGTGGCGGCATGACAAACACCAAAGGTGCATGGAACACTGTTACCTTCCCACCAAAGGTGGTCCCTATCTTTCTACTTGCATTTTTTACATGATTTCGAACTTCTAGGTTGGCAGAAGTTGGGACAAGTAATGGGAGCTCACTCCATTATGCAGTGCTAGGGATTTGAACCACCAAACTGCTGACCTTCTGATTGACAAGCTCACGTCTGCTCCCCTTGTGAAGACAATGGGAAGACTTATATTGCCAATATTGTTAAACAAAATTGTATTCCAAGGCAGGATTTTATCATGAAAGATTTAACTTTGAAAACAAAATAAAATTCTGGTATATTTGTTTGTGAGAGTCAGTTGGAGCAGTGATTAAAGCATCAGGTTAAAAACTGGGCGACTGTGTGTTCTAGTTCTTCCTTGGACACAAAGCTGACTGGGTGACCTGGGGTGACTAATTCCTTCTCAGCCCTAGGAAGGCACTTTTGAAAAAACTTGCCAAGAAAACTGCAAGGACTTGTCCAAGCAGTCTCTGAAAACTAGACATGATTGAATGGAAATAAAAGAAAATTGTAGGATTTGCGAAATCTTATTTATATAAACCAATTACATTGCCATGGATAAATTCCAAGCATTCATGTCATATGAAATTTAACAGATGTACTTACATTATCCATCAGAATACTATTAACCATATTTGGAAAACAAAAGGAAAAAAAACAGGCATATTAAAAAATTAAAAAAACAACAGCATTCTTTTGAGGACCATTTTACCTCATCAGGACTAGCAGCTTGGTACACCCTGCAAGAATCTTCATAATGCTTCTCAGCTTCAGCCTGATCTGTCACACCATTCGATTCATAGACAGGAGTCACATTGTGGCAGAGAGCAATTGCTTTCACGGCCTCATGGACACGGCTGCTCAGGGTTTTTCGGACTTTGGTAGCCAGGTTGGGTGCTTTTAAAGCAGGTGGTTCTTGCGACTGCTAGAACAGAGCAGAAAGAAGTTGGTTGAAATTAATATATTGCAATTAATACCCTCCTTATGAGTCTAGCCATTCTGAAGAGCAAAACTGATGATAAAAATACACTGTAGGGCAGAAAAAGTAATTGACATATTTGCCTAGCCCACAAAAGCAACTAGAAAGCATTTATCTAGTATAGCATTTCCTCAAAATGTCCTTTTTCTATGGGATAAATCAGGGGTGTCAAACTCGATTTCATTGAGGGCCACTTCAGGGTTGTGTTCGACTTTGGGGAGCCAGGGTGGGTGTGGCCAGGGTGGGCAAAGCCAGCTTAACATCACTTGTGTCAGGGGTGCCTGTGGTGGCGCAAGCGCTCTGCCAGCGAAAACAGGCTCCCGAGCTCCATTTTTGGCTGCGATGGCCTCCTGCAATCCTTTGTCAGCAAAAATGGACCTCGGGAGGGTCGTCCACAGGCCTCCTGAGATCCATTTTTGCTGACAGAGGCACTGCGGGCCGGTCCTTTGCTATTTCCAGGGCGGCCCCGTGGGCTAGATCCAAGCACCCCGTGGGCCGGATCTGCCCCCCCAGCCTTGAGTTTGATACCCCTGGAATAAATGAACATATGGCACAAACTGTTTAAAAGTAAGCAGTTACAAAGTTAGAAGCACACTTATGTGTTCCCATTGAGGCCAATGAGATTTAAATATATACAAGGGGTTGTTTTTCATTTTTCATTTTGTCTTTAAGGCAAAATGCTTTAATACTCTGACAGAACAGTTAGGGAGTCATGCCTAATCTTGGCAAATTTTTAAAAAAAGGTTTTGCACTCTGCAAACCTCCCAAAAACGGCCCTGTTTTTCACAAAAATGGGCCCGTTTCTTTTTTTAAAGGGCATGGATAGCCTTTAGGAGGCTTATAGAGTGCTCCTGGAGCCTGGGGGGGGGGGGGGGCAAAATTGAGCAAAAAACAACCCGTGCATAGCCAAAAGCTTCTTAGAGGCTATGCATGGCCATTTTGGTGAAGGAGGCGGGGTTTCTGGAGGAAAAAAAATGTAGTCAGTGTATAAGACGCACCCAGATTTTCAGCCTCTTTTTTGAGGGGAAAAGGTACGCCTTATTGTGCGAAAAATATGGTATTTTAAACAGCAAATACTATAATTCTCTACATCAATCAAGTACCCCTAAGACAGTGGTGGGTTTCAATTTATTTTACTACCAATTTGCTTGTATGTACGCACAGAAGCGTCTGGATGGGTGGGCGGAGCCTCCCACTGCCACCACTATTATTTCACCCAATCCAGGGCGAACCGGCAAAAACCCACCCCTGCCCTAAGGATATTGTTATGCCCTATGAATTTCAGCAATCAAAATTTAAAGGGGAGGAAAAAGCTTTTCCTTGTTGCTAACTTTACATTGGTGGGAAAGTAACAATGTTCTATGCGCCTTTGGCATTTAGTCATGCTGGCCTCATGGCCACGGAGACATCTTTGGACAGCGCTGGGTCTTCAGTTTTGAAACAGAGTTGAGCACCGCCCTCTAGAGTCAGGAACATATGTGTGAGGGGAACCTTTATCTAATTTTACAGAAGTGGGTACTGGGTGCTAATCAATGTACATTGCCAAGACAACTATGTGTCTTGGCCACACCAGACAACTGACTCTCACTCAGCATGACCTGTCAATCACATGACCAAGTGATCAGATCAGACCTATAAAAGAAGAAGACACTTCTGAAACAAGACACTTCAACTGAAGTTCCACTGATGATATTACCTAGTCTGGTGACAAAATGTTCAGAAACAAGCTCAGAGAACAAGCCAACATCTATATGTAGTTATTGGTCCATCCATTGCATGCCTCAATTTAGGCAACTTTTGTTGTCCAGGAATGTTCTTCACTGATCAAGGGAGGACAAATTACTTTTCATTGGTAGCATTAAGCTCCCTAATAATATAAATTTACAGGGGGGGGGGGGACTTAGCAAAAAGTGTTTAATGCATAAGATATGATGTTATAAACACAGAAAACACAAATGGGCAGAGATGAGGGTCGAAAGTTTTAATTTTTATTTCTGTTCTCAGAGTCTGCATTAAACCTTCCAGGTAATTTCACGATTACTAAATTATGCTGGTCACAGGGGGATATATAACCATTGAGTTTCCTGTTCTGTTAACCTCTTGTGTCAAGAGGACAAAAGTTTCACTTCCAGGTCAAAGGGCATAGCATGGTACCAATAATTAGAGCAATGAATCAGAACTACAGTTTAAATGAATCATGGCCAGCAAATGCTTCCAATTACCAGAGATTCTAACCTTTCAATTACGTTTAAGCTTGCACTCACTGAGAAATCCCTTACCACTGTTAGCTGCTTCTTTCATCTTATTAAATGAAACTATATTAATTAAAGTTGGTCTTGGCTACAGGTTGGAACCAGGAAATAACAGTGATCTGCAGATCCACTTTTCCAGCTTCCAGTTAACTTGTGATGGGGAGAAATTATCTAGGAGGCAGCCTATTTAAGGGTCCCTTATTGTGTATACAGAACCTGGATTAATATTATTTACCCATACAAGGTCATTGTCAGATTATGCTGAAGTCAGTAATCAGGAGATTGTATGGGCACCATCCAGTGGCTGAAATCTCACAAATTTTGTAAACTGTTGGACATCTATTTTTGTTAGTTTAAGTTTGGGGTTTCCAAAGATGTTTTGTGGTATTTCTGCAGGTGTGTCAACCTCTGGGTTGTGCTAAAGGCAGGTTCTGGGTTGGGGGGGGGGGGTAGAAGGAGGGCAAGACTATAAAATGTGATCCTGTTTCACCCTTGAAGCAAATTTCTTACAGAATGAGAAGAGCTTTAAAATTTCCACTTTAAAAAAAACAAAAACTTTTCCTACCCCCAATGGTATCTCTCCTATTACTCTGATTTGTGAAAAGAAGATGTATAAAAACAAAGCTAGTGTTAAGTGTTATTTGCTTCCCCTCTTCTGCATCTATTTAAAAACAGGAGCTAAAATGTCTCTAGCCAGAAAATATAAATAACTTATTTCTGTCTTTATTGGAGAAGCGGATGAATAACATTATTTTTTAAACATTCAGCTAAAGGTCTGCGTTAATTCCATTATTTCTCTAGTATTACATTTTTGTTATTACAAGAACACATGCAGCATGGAGAAAATGTGCCTAACTATTAAAGAGTCAGTTTGTCTAGTGCAGTGATGGCTCACCTTTTTGTTGTTGTGTGCCGAAAACACGCCTGTCCACACCCATAATGCAATGCATGTGACCCCCCCATGTGCGCCTTGCTTATGTGAGACACACCCGTGCGCCTGCTTATGTGAGCCATCCCACGTCCCATTTTGGCCTAGAAGGCCTCCCTGCAGCCTCCTGGAACCAAAAACAGTCGGGGGGGGGGGGGCACATCGCACCCCCTGCACCCTGTTTTGGGCCTAGTAGACTTCACGTGTTCAGAGAGAGAGCTCTGTGTGCCACCTGCGCTCTGCTATCATGGATCTAGTGCTTAAGACACCAGGCTAGAAACCAAGAGACTGTGAGTTCTAGTCCCATCTTGGGCCAGTTCTTCTCTTTCAATCCTTGGAAGGAGTTTGTTTGTTTGTCTGTTTGTTTATTTAGCTTATATAATGGAAAACCACTGCCAAAAAATTCTGCCAAGAAAACTGAAGGAACTTGTCCAAGCAGTTGGCAGGAGTTAAAACTGATTTGAAGACAGAAAGAAAGAAAGAAAGAAAGAAAGAAAGAAAGAAAGAAAGAAAGAAAGAAAGAAAGAAAGAAAGAAAGAAAGAAAGAAAGAAAGAAAGAAAGAAAGCCCTGTTGTAAGACATTGTGCAATCATTCCAATATTTTTCCTTCTCAACAGTTTTTCTATGGAAATGAAAACTGGAAAAAGTAGTATGGAGAGAAAACCAAGAATGGGTTTTACAAATGAGGGGAAATGCTAGTCAGTTTCAAAACAGTGCGCCATGTAGTACTGGATGCTGTGTTTAACAAAAAGTTTGATTTTTCAGGATGTATCATAGTATATGTCAGGAGTGGGAGATTCATAGCCCCCCAGAGATTGCTGTAACCTTAGGCTTAGCTGATTTTTCATCTTTCATGCAGAAACAGTATGAAAACATCATTTCCTGATGCTGGAATTATGGTTCAGCAACATCTCTTAATTCTATCATTCCTTAACTCTGACAGTCTCATAATTTTGCTTACCTGTGTATATATGCTAAAGATATGGCTCTGAACTTCATCTATGGAGTCAAACCCATAAGCCATTGTTCCAAGATGGACACGTTTGAAAACCATCTCATTCTGTGTTAGAGTCCCTAGAATAGGAAAAATTCCATATTATAGCACAGAAAGAGCAAATTAAACACCAAGAAACATTTCTAACTCTCTAACACCAGAGCTGCCTTAACCTAAAGACCATGCATTGCCAAGGAAAGCATCCTGAGGAAATCAAAATATTGTTACAGATTGTAATCTTTAAAGTTAAAATAAATTAGAAAATTATTAAATATGTTTAAGTATTAGGCATTTTAAAAATATTAATTAAGTATAACTAAGAATTAAATTGGCTTTTTCTGCTTCATCCAGCCACAGCTATTTAAAGCGCAGTGCCCAGCATACCATTCAAAACTGAAAGTATTATCAAGTTGTCATATATCTCATATTCATTCCGTACATTCAGAAAAATGCACTAAGATCTTTTGCAACACAACAAAATAATTGCAGCAGAACCTTGATTCTGTGTCCTGCAAAAAAATTATATATGAAAATACCTGTCTTATCAGTAAGCAAATAGGATATTCTGCCTAGTTGCTCTGGGATTGTGCTAGATCGAACTACTGTGCCAGGAATTTTAGAATCCCTCCGGATCATCCAGCTGTAGACAATTTTTCCCATGTCAAGATTCACACGTAAACTACATAAAAAGAATAGAAGATGAGAAAGAAGCAACAATAAGTTGTTATTAGGAGTTTATTCAAAACACGCCTTAAAATTGGTATGAAGAATATTTGAAGAGGTTTGGTCACTTGCAATTTATCCCAATTTGGTTCCATCTAGATATGTGGGGTTGCAACTATCAATGGAGAACACCAGGATAAAAAATAGATAAGGATCTGAGCCAGATGCTGCTTTCTTACGCAGGATTTATTGAACCACATTCTCTCATTTCTGAAGCCACATAACAGTGTTGCCCCAGATGAGATTTGTAACTCAGTACTTAGGATCATCTACATCTACATCTACATCATCTACATCTACATCTACATCTACATCTACATATCTATCTATCTATCTATCTATCTATCTATCTATCTATCTATCTATCTCTCTCTCTCTCTCTCTCTCTATCTCTCTATCTATCTATCTATCTATCTATCTATCTATAATGGCGTGGTGTGTGTGTGTGTATGTTCCAGCTTAACTCTGGAACGCCTTGAGCAATTTCAACCAAACTTGATACACAGATAACTTACTCTCTGGAAACAAATACGGTGGTAGGGTAAGACACTCCTAACACCCCTTAGAGTATGTGTTCTGTTACAATACAGCCTGTTGTGACTTCAAATGGCTTCTACTGTACTGCTGTAAAATGGCTTCTACTGTACAGTGCAGTGGATTTTAGTCAAGATTTATCACAACCTTGTTTTATTTGGTTAAATGAACTTTCTAAATGAGTTGCCATGGTAAGGGCTCCACAGTACTCCACAAGGGTAAAGTATTCCCTTTGGAAAAGGGGAAAAATCCAACATTAGAAATTACATTTGGTCTGGACATTCCCCCCCTATAAATAAATACCTGGACAATGCCGGGTTATCAGCTATTATAAAAAAAAATTGTTTCAAGATAAGATGCAGTCTGAAGCATTCATTTGAACTCTGGACATTATTAACAAACAATATAACAGGGAGTATGTTGTAATCCAGTTCAAAACTCATAGTTCAGCTACGTGATACATGGGAAATTCATGACATGAATCTCTAGCTGTTTTCAAACATAACACCTAGCGGGTTTTAACTAAGGTTTGTTGGATAAGCCATAGTAATCTGGTTCACCATTGTACTAAGCTCAAAGTAAACCATATTATCATTGGCATTCACTGTAGGGAACAAGGGTGAGTCAGTGACATCTAGTGATATGACTAGGCAGACTCTTCTGCATGCTGTGACACAGTACAAAAAGACTTTGCATCATGACATTTTCTTGTAATCTGGTGTCAAAATGATGACTTTACATATTATTGGCTTAGTATAAAGAAATGCCTTTCTTTAAAGTGCAGCAGTTTAGCATCGGGAGGAATTTTAGAGTTTCCCACATAGAAAGTGATTATTGTTTTCTATGTATAATATTTCTACTTCCTATATTTAAAATGCTCCTTATCAATATGACCTACGTCAAGCCAAAAATTCTAAATGAATGTCTTAAAAATAAGGAATACTTGTGATGATTTCCCAAACTGGAGGTGGGAAATCAAAGTATGCCAAATGCTAATGAACTCTTATCATTCAACCAAGCCAGTCAGCCGAGGGAATGATAAAACTGGTGGGAGTGTTAGCTGAGTAACATCGGGTCCCAAGTCCCTCAGCACTGCTCTAAATATTCACAACTCTACAGGCATTTTTCAGGCTGCAAACTACAATTTATATACAGATGAATTATATACATAAATTAATTTCTCGCAATGCTGCTCCCTCTTCTCTGTAAGCATAGGAAGGTTATTATTCCCTTGTTGTTACACATAGATTTTGGGAACTGTGATTTATTTAAAGCACAGGATTTGGTTTGCTCCTAATGAGGAATGAAAGACTAATATTTCCTACCCAGATCTCCCTAAGAGGTTGTATAATCCTAAAACTCAGCTAGCCCATTTTTGTAGAATTCAACATGGCCTGAAACTGTAAGACCTATCAATAATTACATCATAAAAGAACTTCTAGCATGCTTGCTTTAGCCTTCAAGGAAGCATTTTCTACTTGAAATAACAAGAGTAGCTACATAAAAAGCAACTAGGCTTATGTTAAGGATATGGAGTAAATCATTTATGGAAGTCTGACTAAGGCTCAAATGAAGAAGAACCTCAAAAATACAGCTCTATTTTAAAGAAGTACAACAAATACATTTATACCTGATAGGAATTATATTTGAGAACAGGAGAAGAAATCTGATGATCTGAAGGTACCAGCGGCCAGCAAAGTGTTGGAGGGAGACCATGACAAGGGACACCACCACCAAGGCCGTAAAGAGTATCTTGGTTAGACAGTTAACTTCCAAGTCAAAGAGACCAATCTTGAAAAGAGAAAATGATGATACTTTAACGATTATTGCAAATGGAGCAGGTATCAAACTAAAATATGGTTTTACATACTACTCCAGATTTTTTTTTAAAAAAAAGATATAGCACATCTTTCCCTAGTCTTATGTCTTCTGTGTGGTTCAGATTTTGAAAACAGGACATCAACAGTTGATTTACAATAAAAAGTAGGAGGGGATCTTGCATTGGCCAGGGATTGAACCTCTAACGCAGGCCTGTCAAACTGGCAGCCTGCAGGCTGGATACATCATGTGCAGCCCACACCCACCCTGGCTCCGCAAAGGCAAAAAATGTTGCTATATGTCACGATTCGGCCTATGACGTGATCGACTTTAACACCTGTGCTCTAAGGTTACTTTAAATCTTACATGCTCCAATTCTACTCAGAGGGCATTATACAAGGCAAGATTGTTTCAGATTATCAATATTCTTCCCTTATTATTTTTGTGGTGCATTGTTGGGCGCGGTGGCTCAGTGGCTAAGATACTGAGCTTGTTGATCAGAAAGTTTGGTGGTTTGAATCCCTAGAGCCGCATAACCGGGTGAGCTCCTGTTACTTGTCCCAACTTCTGCCAACCTAGCAGTTCAAAAGCACGTAAAAAATGCAAGTAGAAAAATAGGGACAGTAACAGCACTCTGTGTGCCTTTGCAGTTTAGTCATGCTGGCCACATGACCACGGAGACGTCTTCGGACAGCACTGGCTCTTCGGCTTTGAAAGTAGATGAGCACCTACCCCTAGAGTTGGGAACGACTAGCACATATGTGTGAGGGGAACCTTTACCTTTACTGATATTTTTACCTCTGTATCTCAGGACTCCGTATATTTATATTTGTGATGAGGGGTCCTTGGTACTTTCTGAGCTGACTTGTTTTGTTGCAGACATTTCATTATCATAACTAGGTAACATCATCAGTGCTGGTTATATTTATAACACTGTGCTGTACTCAGATTTTTTTCTTCTTCAATAAGATGTCCTCTGATTGTAATAAATATGAACTAAGGTAAGCCCTTCTCCCTGACACTGTTTTCTGTGGGCAGACACAGCGGTGGTATTGATATGGCTGACTAAGGATCTGGTTTCTGTAATTCTCCTGTGGGAACCAGTTAAATGGAGTCAGTGTCTGAGACCTCATACGTTACATTTTCCATCTAACATGTTTTATATGCACACCTGAGTGACACAATATGAGATGTATGGCAGATATGATCAGGCATCTAAAATGGACTATACAAGTTTGCATATTTACTGGCAAAGCTAGCTTTATAGACCAAGTAAAAGAGATGAGTGTCAACCCTGAACTGAACCTGACTGAAGCCATCTTTTGCTGCTTCATGGTTGCCACAAAGCATAAGGGGGAAAGGGAGGGGGGGAAATAGATAGCCTGGCTTGGCCATCAAAACGAAAAACTTTCCTGTGGGAACCAAGGTCATTTCAATAGATGGCTGAGAGAGGAGGAGTGGAATAACCAAGCAACCAACCAACCAACATCACCTCCATTAGACAATGTAACTGATGACCTGGGGGAAGGGTGGAACTTTCACTTTTAATTAAGTGAAAACCACGGGAATTTTCAGAGTCAGTTTTTACCAGCTATGCCGATATGATGTATCCAATAAAGCTGTTCTTTGAGGAGTCTACCTGCCTCGGAGTTCTACTTTCGATGGGTGCATTACTCAGAACACTGACAATGAATTTATGTTCTAAGCACCTGTGTGCAAGTAATGTGGTCATATACATTTAATGAATAAATAATTCAGAAATCATTTCTCTTTACCTTACTGCGTGGATTTGAGGTGTTCATGACACTACGCAACTCTTGGCCTGTATAGAGAACCACTCCCACAACTGTTCCTAAAGGATTGAAGCAAAAACGTCAGTCCTACATTCTCTTCATATAAGTTATTACATTCTTCTTCTCCTCACATATATAGTGCACTAGAACAGTCTTCCAGGGAAAGAGTTGGCCTTTTTCTCACTGAAGGTTTCAAAGGATGCTATTGATCACTTATCGGGGGTGATTCAGAGCAATTGTGTACCTTGAACAATTTAACCAGTTTGTACATTCTATGAAAACGTCAGTGGAGTACACAGTATATCATTAATACTTAAGCTGTGTTTTTCCTTTTGCAAGATATACAATAATACAATACAATACAATAGCAGAGTTGGAAGGGACCTTGTAGGTCTTCTAGTCCAACCCCCTGCGTGGGCAGGAACCTTATACCATTTCAGACAAATGGCTATCTAACATCTTTTTAAAGACTTCCAGGGTTGGGGCATTCACAACTTCTGGAGGCAAGCTGTTCCAGAGGTTAATATCTGATTCACAGAATCCAATAATGTTGACTAATCTTTTTGGCAAGAATACAACAATGCCAAAGAATAAAACATTATTCTAGGCTGTGATGTATGGTAGATGTGTGCTAATATCTTTCAATTTGAAACCTTCCAAGTATGCTGGATTACAATGGCAATCTCTCAAACCAATGTTGATTAAGATGTCTGGGACTGATGGAAAGTGCAATTTAAAATATCTTAAGTATGCTACATTGGGGAAAGATAGTCTAGATATATTTGGGCTCCACAAAAAGTGCCACAAAAGTGCCACCAAGGAACCTAGGATGATAATTTGCATTGGTAATCAATTTATTCATGAGATTTAATTAATTTATAAACAGGTCTTAACCAATACAATTGGTTTACATGCATAGGTACAATAATTTGGAGCTAAAACATGAAACAATAAAACATACATTATGTTGTTAAAATTAGCAGAGCAATCTTTCTTTTTTGGCAGGGGGATGTTAAATAATGATGCTTAGAGGCAAGAACACAAAAAGTGTTAGTGTCAAGTTAAAAGATAAAAGATAAAAGATAAGACCAAAACTATACAAGATATAATTTTAATTTAAAAGATAACTAAGGAGAGGTATCATGATTAATCCCAATACTATAAACTATGGTTAGTTTCTTTTATATTAAACATTCAATGGCATCTTATAAGTGGCATAAATCTTGTGGGAGAATTTAAGAATTTTTACTCCAGTAAATTATGTTTTTTTAAACTCCATGCATACACCATAATAATCAAATCCACAAATCATATATAGAAGTTAGTATCCTTCAAACTGTTGTCTTCAGATCTGTTGAAACAGCAGCTGTCAGGAATCATTGCCAATTGTTTGGCTGTCAGATAATTTTGCCAGCTGCAAGGACAACACATCAGAGGGTGCCAGGTTCCAGAGAAGCTTCAGCAAAGAATGCAGGCAACACATGGCACAAAACTTGCCTGATTAAATCACAGAACAAACAAATCACAGATCCTGGCACTGCCCAACTCATTGTTTTGGTCGCATCTCTTCTGAGGGTTCTGCCTTTGACGTGCCTCTCAGTCAGTCAATTCATTCAAGTGCCATGAATTTCTCTCCCTGAAAGCGGCACATCCATGCCTTAAATGCTCAACAAGATGGAAAGCTTATAGAGAAAGAGGTGAGTATATTTAGCCATCTCAGAGGAATGACAGTTGAATTGTTTCTTGAAATACGCTTCAGGGAAAAGCCTTTGATTTCTCCCAACTATAGCCTGATACATCAGCTCTTGCTTTTATCACATGTCCTCCTTTGGAGTCGCCAATGGGGAACCCCATTTATTTGCGGATCTTTTATCCCAGCTTCCCTTTAAAAGTCTCCCTGACATCCTTTCTGTAACTGATTTAAAATGTCAATATAGGGAGCAATTAAGTGCTATTCTAGCAGTGGATGCTTTCTCCAAAGGTTATTTATTGGAATTCCAAAGGTCTTCTCATCTATAAATGTCCAAAGGGGTAATTAGATGTCAAATCAAACCCTTGGTAGTGTTAGCACAAGTGGAAAACTTCATCACAACCCTTAATTTCCATTGACAAGAGATGATTATTTTCAATTACAAAGAGATTTTTTTTAAAAAATTGCTAACATGCTCCCTGGGAAATTCACACATCAGGCCTTACCTGAAGCAATTACTGTGCTAGCCCAGAGGGTATTTTCAATACTCAAGCTCTCATTCACAGGGGGATCACTGTCTTCCTGAAAGAGTCATGGAAAAAAACCCACAAATAATAAGCGCCTTGTGCATATATGAGAAGTGCCTTGTGTGTGTGTGTTTGTGTGTGTGTGTGTGTGTGTGTGTATGTGTGTGTGTGTGTGTATGTTAGTTTTATGAGCTGATCAATAAATTAAATTAGAGAGAGACCAGGATAGATCTATTTCGAGCTTATTAGCTCTCGTCATACCCTTTACTGGGATTCGAAACGAGGCTGTGTTGCATGCTAGGCAAGGAGCCTAGCACTTAAGCCAAACCGGTTCCCCTTATTGCATCAGCTGAGACAGGTATAGGTATAGGTAATTGTTTCACAACAACCTGTTATTAGGCCCCAATTAAGGGAGGAGGCATACTGTTTCCTTTCCTGCCTTCCAGCTCATCACCAGAGACCATCTAGACAGCAAGCCAAGAATTATAACAGGTTGTTATAATATATATATTATATATGTTAGGGTCCCAATTAAGGGAGGAGACATACTGTTTCATTTTCTGCCTTTCGGCTCATCATCAGAGACCATCTAGACAGAAAGCCATGAGTTCCGTTGTGTGATTTTTTTAAATATGTGTGTTAGTTTTATGAGCTGATCTCTGATTTATTTATTGATCAGCTCATAAAACTAACATACATACATACATACATACATACATACGTGTCACAACACCCTGTTGAGCCCCAATTAAGGGAGGACGCATACTGCTCTCCTTTTCTGCCTTTTCTGCCTTTCGGCTTATCACCAGAAACCATCTAGACAGAAAGCTATGAGTTCCGTTGTGTAATTTTTTTATATGTGTGTTACGCATTTGATCTGATCAATAAATAAGTCAGGGAGACTAGTATTGATCTATTTCCAGCTTTTTAGCTCTCATCAGCTAGCCATACACTTACCCTTATTTGAACTGGGGCTGTATTGCATGTTAGGCAAGAGCCTTAGCCATTAGGCCACCAGGTTCTCTTCCTGATCAGCTGAGACAGGAGGATAAGTATATACTTGTGTCACAACACCCTCTTAAGCCCCAATTAAGGGAGGAAGCATACTGTTCTCATTTTCTGCCTTTCGGCTCATCACCAGAGACCATCTAGACAGAAAGCTATGAGTTCCGTTGTGTAATTTTTTAATATGTGTGTTATGTTTTTGAGCTGATCAATAAATAAGTCAGGGAGACTAGGATAGATCTATTTCAAGTCTCCCTGACTTATTTATTGATCACCTCAAAAACGTAACACACACACACACACACATATTAAAGGTTCACACACCATTTCTACAATCTCATAAATGATCAGAGCTGTTTAAATTTCTCAGCACGGTTGCTTCAATTCTCAGATGCTGAAAGTCTGCAGGGGTCTTTGCCTGCCACACCAGGTGTGAAGCCAATGCTGAAGTGTGATATCTGTCAAGACATTCAGGGATGCAGGGTACAAGAAGCGGCAGTTGAACTGCAGCTCCCTATAACGCAACACCCTGACAGATTATGGTAATGTACATTCAACAGCCTGCTGGTTACATAAATAGATTATCATTCCAATCTGAAAGGTTCAGGAAATGCTGTGTTGTTGTCTGTAGCTGTTTCTGAGCATTTCTTTTTAAACAAATCATGCAACAAAGGAAAACAATGATGTTAGCTTGAACCTGAAGATAGTCTTTTCCAGTTATAAAAGGTAGGTTTTCACTGCTTAAACCAACTGTCTTAACTCCATGATTGAATTCACACATTATATTAAGGGATAACCTTTTTAAAATCCAGGGGAAACTATTCATTGATATCTGTCCTCTTCCTTCCAGCTTTTCTCTCCCTCCCTCCATCCAAACTTACATGTCCCTTTTGCCAGCTGAAATGAATACACAGATGTGTATAGGGAAACTCAAGATATTAAAATAATTATCAGTATGGAACATAATCTTACTGCCTTGAATGAAAACTAGCAATCTACCTGGGCACTTTAAATACCAAATCATTTTTCACTGAACAACTTTGGCACAGCTGTGTGTCTCCCTTTTAAATAGCCTTCTTAAACCATGGATTGTTTTAAATAGTGGATTAAGTTACAATGGTGGGTTCCCAGATAATATTAAAAGAACAAACCAAGCTTTTGATTTACCAGGATGATACAGTTTACCATAGTTGTCTAATGCTACAGATGTACTAACCATTATCGCTTGTTAATAAACATAGTTAAGACAAGCAATGATTTAGTGTCTAAACCATTTCCCATGCTTTAAGTTGATTAGAAAATTGGACAATTATACTTAATGATGTGTTGTTAAAAAAGAAAAGTTCAGTGCCAATTCTATTATTTTCTCTTACAAGAATGGAGTACAAGAACAAACATTTTATGCTGTTCACTGCCAAACATGTTTGCTCAGATTAGTTAAAATTACCCATAGAATGATATAATTTTTATCTTGAAAGCTGTGTACTCGTCAGATATAAAAATTGAACTCTGCAAGGCAACCTGGAGCTTTATGAAGAAGACATTAGTTACCAACTTGAACATTTCCACCAAGGCTCTAAGCTGCAATTGTTAATTGAGACAATGTTGGGAGTTTATATGGTAAATCCTCTCTCTGTTATATATCATCATCAAAAAACAAAATGCCTCCTTATCAAAAGATCATTCATCCAGCACATGTACCAAACAGAGATCATTACGGAAAGTGTTACCTAAGTGTAAAATCTTTTTGGAATATATAGAACATCTCCAAATATTGTTTTATAACCCTTTAAGCTCAGAGCTCTCTGAAGTGTCCCAAGAAAATTTTACTTTTTTCTTTTATTAAACAAAAAAGTCAATGCTTACTCTTGTGAATGTCCCAACAAAGTTATGGATGTCAATATTTGGCTCCTCTGCATACACATATGATCTGATCTGAAGAAGGTCCTACAAAGGAGGAAGAGGGTATGAAGATAAAAAAGAGGCAAAATTCATTATAATAGCAATATCACTTAGACTTATATACCACTTCCCAGAGCTTTTACAGCCCTCTCTAAGCAGTTTACAGAGTCAGCCTATTGCCCCCAACAATCTGTTCTCATTTTACCAACCTCAGAAGGGTGGAAGGCTGAGCCAACCTAGAGCTGGTCAGGATTGAACCCCTGACACTCAGCAGAATTAGCCATCTCTCCTATAGGAACCAGAGGCCAAGATATGCACAAATAAACTACGAAGATGTAATTCAGCATGTAGACTACAAATTGGTTTCAAAAACAAATACATTTTTCATACATATGAGAATATTTTTTAACGGCATGTTTGGTTGTATAATTAAAACAACGTTTGTGTTACGTACAGAAGCAGTAGGTAACCTCTGAGTACAGCTGACAGGCAGACGCAGTTTCCAATCTGTTTCACCATCCAGCTGATCCGTTCGGAGAAAGCAGGAGCCTATGGAAATATTCATCTGAGTTCATCTGATTTTTCCCTCATGCTATACATAGGAAATATGATACCTCACTATTTAAAGCAAATTCTTTATAAAAAAAAGTTTGGCCAACATGGTGCAGTAGGGGAAGAATCTTAACTCAGTGATCTGAGATGTGTTTTATCTATAATTAATTGTGGGGTTGATCAGAGGGACTTTCCTTACCAACCCTTCCCCCCAGCAAATGGCATGCTGAGAAAAATTTGGTGTAGCCAGTAGGGTAGACCTGCCTTCCTCAACACGGTCCCTTCCTTGCACATTGGACTTCATGTAAGGTGGTGCTGAAAATCTCATCACTTTCATGTCAAAAAGGACATCATATGTGCAGCAGTCTCTAAACACTCAGCTTTAATTTGTACCAGACACAAAATTCTGGTATTTGCACAAATCAGAATTATTTCTGGAGATAAACTGCAAATACAGAGGTTTTACCATTTACTTTTATTCATCATTCTTTTTTGGGGGGGAAGGGCACTAACACTAACATGATATCTCAGAGGGTGCCACAAAGAAGAGGGAGTCAAACTTTTCTCCAAGGCACCTGGGGGCAGGACAAGGAGCAATGGGTGGAAACTAACCAAGGAGAGAAGCAACTTAGAACTAAGGAGAAATTTCCTAACAGTAAGAACAATTAACCTCTGGAACAGGTTGCCTCCAGCAGTTGTGAATGCCCCAACCCTGGAAGTCTTTAAAAAGATGTTAGACAGCCATTTGTCTGAAATGGTATAAGGTTCCTGCCCACGCAGGGGGTTGGACTAGAAGACCTACAAGGTCCCTTCCAACTCTGCTATTGTATTGTATTGTATTAAGCCAAATAATAACCCTATAACTTCAGTGTTGAGAACAGCTCCATGTGTGCCTCCAAACCATCTTTTGACGTGGGTCACAGTCTCTCTGTGACCTGCAAACAATTTGACTGTGGCCACCATGACTATAATATGATTGCACTTGAGTCAACAGTGCTTCTGGCAGCTGCTCCCTTGATAAATATTATCACACCCAGGCAGGATCCCACTGTCTTCACTTTAGGAAGCAGTTTTAAAATCTTGCTTTTCTTCCCCCACAGTTCAGTTTAAGCAGAAGTAAATAAATATTATGAAGAAGCCTCAGAATTGCTTATTACATAAACATAAAGCCAGCGGTAGCCTAGAGTTTGCCAGCTGCCTGAACAAATGGTGGGATATTTCAGAAGAGGAGTTAATCTGAAGCTCAATGAAGCCCAAGCTACCGCCAACATGCCACATCAATCTCCCTTTCCTTCACACTGCTTGACCTTACACAACAGGACGTCCTGCAAGATAAACAAGCTCTATGTTTTTTTTAAAAAAAATCACCAATTATAAAATAAAAAGGAAGCTTGAGCTATTGAAAATGAGCGTTTGAGTTGGTCAGACTCAACCCAGTTTAAAATTGTATCTACTTAGGTTACATGTTCAAAATGATTATGATGTCCCCTATAACTGGCAAAAGGTTAATGGTTATTTTCACAATGGATTCCAGATGTTTACCGTTCTTTTCTGATGTCCTCAAGAAAATCATGTCAGCAGGGACCCGTTGGTTCTTCATTGGGAAAAGAAAAGCAGTCAATGAATATTCAGTCCATAATTTTGACTGGAAATATAATATACGACTAGGAAGATTTATTTTTTCATTCATTCAATTTCTATAGCAGCCCATCTCAATCAATGACTCGGGAGTGGAGGTTACAATTAAAAAAAAATATTACACTAAAAACATTTAACAGGAATGATACTAATTATTATGTTAAGGAGCTCATTGAGATTATTGTGTATTTTATAGAGATTATTGTATAATTCCACCCAAACTAAATTCATAGAACTATATTACACAAGCAACTTCATAACTTCAAATTCCAGTGACAGACTCTTCTAGGTCACCCACAATAGAAAGAGACAGTTTAGAAAAATGAAATTAAAATGGTATACGGTCTCCTGCTGGAGTAGGAGGTTGGACTAGATGACCTCCAAGGTTCCTTACTTCTCTGTTATTCTGCTATTTGATATTTAAGTGATATGGGAACATTTTTGCCATTACAGTATATATCCAGAACATTTTTTGCCATTACAGTATATCCATTTATTCTCTTAATCAAAATGGTAGTTATATATTTTCAAAGAGCCATCATTCAATAAAAGTAAAAAATACCAAATTCAAATCATTAAACCCTGAATGCTTGCCAAAGACCAGAAAAGAGTAAGCTCTTAAGATCAGTGAAGTAGAGGTGCATGGATTTTCTAAAGACAAAACCTGAATACTGAACTGAAGCAGAATGCTAGCAAGGTTTCAGGCCAATGCTGAAGTGAAACAGACCTTCATTTTGGAGACTTCGTAGGCCATGGGGCCTTGACAGCTGTCCTGATGTGTGCACTTCCAAAGGTTCCCACTTAAGTTGATAATATAAGCGGAAACTACTGCTTTGAAAACATGTGTCTGAGCAGTTATCCAAGAAAGAATGGGATAAACCTTGTTTTTTGAGAATAGCTAATCTGGGGAAGTTTCCTTTCATTGCAATGATTCTGCTGCCCCCAAATGTCCTTATCTGGGAGGTGGTTTTCCTTTTACTCGTACATCTGGTTTCAGGACGACTGCCTTTCTTCTTGTCCATATAAGCTCATGGAACCTGCTGTGTCTCTACTAATGTGCACAGGGAAAGACGTTCCCTTCAACCTGCCAAGAAGTCTAATGATAACAGAATGCTCTTTGTGGAGAAGGCCTTCTCTGATGGTTGCTGGGTGGACATGGCCATGGTGGGCCTGGCCTACACGGCCTCCTGCATCATGGCATGGGGGTTTGCTTTTGCCCTCCCCAGGCTCTGCAGGCTTTCCTTGAGCCTCCAGGAAGATGAAAACAGCTCGTTTCTGGACTTCTGGAACTTTTACCCTTCCAGAGCCTCCATGCGGGCACTGCCCTTACCTGGCATCCAAAACAGGCTGCATGGAGACTCCTGGGAGGGGCAGGGTGGGTGGGCAGGGCCAGCCAATCCTTGCAACTACCAGTTCGTTGAACCAGATGTAAAATTAGCATCCGGTTTGCCCAAACCAGCCTGAACCGACTGAATCCCACCCCTGCTTCCCACCAAATTCATCTTTGTAGGATGAAGTTTTCTCCTCCCAATTCTTCTCTACCTTGAAAGTGCTCAGTAATATCCTCAGAAAGTTTCCTTTTGCATTAATATCAGGACAAGCATTTCTGAATGGGAAAAGCATCTAAAGTGTTTTGGAAAGCAAAGCAGGCTTTCAACCTTTGGTCCAAAGCTAATGAAATAATGGAGCTTCCTTCTTGAAATTTTAATGAACTTCTAAACAAGAATTAAGACTATAAGATTTGGTTGAAAAATCCAGTTAACTACTAGAGACCGGTAAAGGGATAGAAGTACATATAACAATGTCCTTGTCATCTGGATGTTTGCAGCCCCAGTCTGGTAGCTCTAGAAATATATTTGACTTTGCATACAATGAAGCAGCTTCCCAATTTGGTGTCCATCAGATTTGTTAGAATTCTGATTATAGAAGTCCAACATATTGAGAGGCATGAAACGGAAGAAACCTGCTGTTCAATATGCTTTAACTATTAATTGCTACGCAATCCAAACTTACACCAACCAGAACATAGAATAACTCAAAGAAGTAGTACATGATTGGAAGAGAGTTGATCCATAGAATGGGCAAGAGTCAGACGCGACTGAATGGATAACACCGTCGTCGTCGTCGTCATCATCATCAATTGCTAAATGCTAATTCCTCTGTTATGTTATGAGTATTGAGGAAAATATTACCATTTTTAAAAATCCAGTCATACCTTTTCCACAATGATAAGATCTCCCACTTGAATATTTGAACTTTTCACCTTTACTGTGCCTGAAGACAAAAAAATATGCTGATTTAAAATTCTCCAAAAGTGTGCATAATTCTTTACAAGACAATGAGCATTCTTGGAGACAACCCTCCCCCCACACATTTCAATTCAGAGGGAATTATTTGGCACCTTTCTATTGGCAATTATGGTCCACGGCTGATATGATCCTTGACGCTGAAAACTCCACAAGTGTTAGCAAAGAGCAATGCCTCATTTTTAAAACACTGTAAAGTAGCTTTATGCAGCTGTGAACAGTACAAATGACCATTTAAATTTGAAGCAGAGAGCCAAAGCAAAAGATCAACAAAATGTAGATGGGAATTAAAAACACTCCCCACTCTTCCAAGAAACATTTGGCTTTTAGGAGACCTTATGCATCATGACTTGCAAAACAGAGCACAAAAGGTTTGAGAAAATATTGTTTTTTGATACAGCTGGTAAATGCCAATGATCTATATCAAAGCAGTGCTCCCTTGGTAGGGGGTCTCTCTGCATTTCATAGCACTTTTTTTTTTTAAAGAAAAATGCTGGTCCGGTTTACTATGCTTTGTATTCATGAATTGTAGAGAGAGAAAAGCAAGAAAACAAAACTCTTAAAACAAAAAACCTAGAAAAGGCATCAAACCCAGCATTTGCAAATTTAAGGACAAAACTGGGCCAAAAGATACGTGTTCAACAAACTTGCATCTGATAAATATACATTTATCTTTTGCCCCCTAAAAATATTTTTCAGTATTCCAGAAAGTAAATGCAATTTTTAAAAAAAATGTAAATTTGAATGTCCAGTATGAAATTTAAATGTAGGATAGATTCAGAGGAAAGGTTTTCACCGCAAAGATTATTTGTGCCTGGTTATTTTCTCTTCCTGGTTCTTATCAAAGAAAGAGAAGGAAATCCTGTGTTAATTAAGAGTGCCTTTTCATATGCATATTTTCTTATCCCCTTTCCATTTATTACCTTTGTCTACATTGTTTTACATATGGATGCCTGCCCCCCCATTGTATCCTCCAAACAAATAAGGATAAAGAGAGAGTGGGTAGCTTCACAATAAGCATATCCACGCATGATTTGTTGGCTAATTATTATATACTAGGACAGCGGGTCAACAACCAGTGGTCCGTGAGAAAATTTTGGTGGTCCGCAGAAAAATTATTTGCATTTTTAATATTGCACTAAATACTATTTATCTTTTTTAAAATCATATTAGTGATCCACGGGATTTAAAATTATGAATGTAGTGGTCCCTGGGGACTGAAAGGTTGCTGATCCCTGCACTAGGACATACATGCTGGCTTATGAACCAAAATATTCGGGTTTACACTATAAGTAGTTTGAGCCCTAATATTGTTTACTGTTTACAAATTTTACTTAGTATCTGAATATCTGATACTAGTTAACAAATGGATTCACACACCACACTATGCCATAGTTGTTTATGTGTTACATATTTATTAATTTAATTGCTCAACTCCAGTCGCATGAATTTGTACAGGAAAGTAAGCCATGAACCATGATTTATGATTCACACAATGAATAAAACCATAGTGATATTTGTTTAAGGAGTTTCTGCTTCCAACAACTTAGTAGCTTAAATTTAAGGCTATTAAACCATGGCCTACCATTATGTACAAATGGCAGCATGGTTTTTTTTTTAACTTATCAGACATTCAAATAGTTACAAACTTTGCATATGTTATAAATCTGCCTTGTAAAAAATAATCATTAGTAGGAAGGTTTTGCTAGAGCAAAGCATTCTTTCAATAGGACATTACAAAGTTCTGATTTGGCCCAAGTCACCAAAACGACAATTAAAAGCTCCATCCATATATTTGACATCTTCCCCTTCAACCCCTCTTTCTCAAAATTGCTGTTTTGATTATCATCATCTTTTGATAGAGTTGCAAACAGACAGAAAGCTGGAGCCAATTTCCTGACCTCTTGCTGTGAGCTTGCTGTAAATCTGAGAGTTGACTTCCTTGTCACGCATGTAACATCGGATCTCTTCTACAGCCTCACGGATAATGGTAACAGTAAGCACAAAGCCCTAAAGAGGCAGAAAGAGAAATGGTGGAGGATTAGTCAAAGAAAATAGATTAAATCCAAATAACTTGTCAGAAGACCTGGGAGTGAATGATCACAACATGGAGTCAGGATGAAATGTCTGTCTGTCTGTCTGTCGCTCTCTCTCTCTTGTGTGTGTGTGTATGTGTGTTCCAGCATAACTCTGGAATGCCTCAAGAAATTTCAACCAAACATGGTACACAGATGACTTACTCTCTGGAAAAAAATACACCCCTCGGTGTGTGTGTGTGTTCCAGCATAACTCTGGAACACCTAGGCCATTGAAATGAAAAGAAATGAATTATATCTATAGTGTCAAATCCCAGCACTTTTCACAGTGATAATGTGCATTTTGGATTCAACAAGTTCTGTTAAGATACTGCCTGTTGTGTCTTAAAATGACTTCTACTGTACAGCACAGTGGAATTGCCATGGTAACAGATTTACAGTATTCCACAAGGGGGCTCCCTCTGGTAAGGGAGGTTTGTTCCAGTCAATGCCGGGTTATCAGCTAGTATGATATAAAATCATATGATGAATGATTGAGGGGACCAGGTATATGTAGGGGGACTAGAAGTAACATGATATAATAGCAATCTTCCAATATTTTAGGTGCTGTCACAGAGAAGAAAAGGTTAACTTGTTCTCCAAAACACCTGAGGGCAGGACAAAAAGTAATGGAAGCTTCTCAAAGGGAGAGCCAACTTGGAACTAAGGAGAAATTACCTGACAGTGAGAACAATTAATCAGTGCCTCCAAAAGTTATGAGTGCTCAATCACTGGAAGTTTCAAGAAGAGGTTGGATAGCCCTTTATCTTAAATTACGTACCATCACCGACCTCCGCCTCTTCCGCCAATGTCTTAAGACATATTTGTTTCAACAAGCCGGCCTAGCCTAACCTCCCATGGGGACTTTTAGGTAGTTTTACATTGGGTTTTTAAAATTTGGTTTTAGCGCAGGATAGGTTATTTAATAGTTTTTTAAATTATATTTATTGTATTTTGTATGTTTTTAAATTTTCCTGTGCGCCGCCCTGGGTCCTTCGTGGAGAAGGGCGGGATATAAATTTAAATAAATAAAAATAAATAAATAAATACTATAGGGCAGTGATGGGTAACCTTTCTTGGCTCACCTGCCAAAAGCAAGGGGAGCACAGGGGAGGTGTGCGTGAGCGTGCCTCACCCATAATGCTATGTGCATGACCCACTGCTTTTGGTGCACTTTTTTCACCATCCCCAGGCTCAAGAGGCTTTCTAGGAGCCTGGGGAGGGTAAAAACAGCCTCCCCTCCCCACCTCCAGAGGCTTCAGGAGCTTCCCTGAAGCCTTCAGAGGGCAAAAAATGGCCTCAAAAGGGCAAAAAATGGCCTCAAAAGAAGGCCTAAATCAGCTGGCCAACACACACATGCGCACTGGAGCTGACAGGGCAATGCCTTGCGTGCCCTAAGAAATGGTTCCGAGTGCCACCTGTGGCACCCGTGCCATAGATTCGCCATCACGGGTATAGGGTGTCCAGCTTGAGCAGGGGGTTGGACTAGAGGACCTCCAAGATCCCTTCCAATTCTGTTATCCTACATTCTATATTACATGACTAGATATAAAAAGTAAAGAAATAAGCCCTGCTAGTACAAAACACTACTAAAGCCACATTGCTACAATGTTCAAGCTGCAAATGTTCAACTTCTATGTTGCTACAATATTTGCGAGATGGCCTTTTCTTTTCTTTTACTTTCTAGATAACACGAGTACTTTTGGATCAAACCAAGCTTGTATCCATTTCTCCATTCTGTTCCTGACAATGGTCAAACCAATGCCTCTGCGCACTCCATAGATATTGTATTTATTGTATTTTAAATATTTTATCATATTTATTTTTTTAAAAATATTCAATAATCAACAATTTGAACAACACAAGACAAACAAAAGCCATTCAATAAGAAGGAAATACCTTTTCATTTGTGATCCCAACAACTGATATTCATAGGAAGAAATACATTTATTTATTAAATGTATATGCCACCCATCTCACTACCCAAAGCTGCTTTGGATTGCTACATAACCAGCCTTATCTAATTCTGATAACCTCTACTAGTGATGGCTAACATTTTTATTGTCACCTGTCAAAATAGTGCAATGTGTGTGTGACACCCCCCTGCATATGACCCCCTGCCACCCTGTGCACGTCCCCCATGCCCTGTTTTGGGCCTATTAGGCCTCCCTTCAGCCTTCTTGGACCAAAAATGGGCCACGGGTGGGGGATAAAGCACCCAACACTCCCTTCCGCCCCACCTCCCTGTGCATGCATGACAGAAACCCAAAAATCAGCTGGCTGGTGGGAGGCGTGCATGCATGGGAAAGCTCTGCATGCATGAGAGACGTGCATGCATGAGAGGGCTCTGCACACGTGCCCATAGGTTCACCATCATGAACCTATACCAACACCTTGCATATTGCTTGCAAATTATCATAATCCTGCTCATCAAAGTAATGTTTTAGATTCTTGTTATTGGTGATGCTTTCATTTTAATGGTGATGCTTTTGTTGATTTTTGTAAAGACACCCAAGTCACATTCATAATGATTTCATAGCATGTTCACTCCTGAGCAAAAGACTGAAAGCTGATGAGCCTCCACCTCATGCAACCAACTATTCTATAATGCTGTTCTTAGAAATATTCCCCACTGAACACATAGGACTTTCTTCTAAGTGAGTGAGATTACAGGTCTCATCCTTTTGAAGGGGAGGAGGGCAGAAATATCCTTGACTAAAATTCAACTTCTAAGTCTGAAAGCATTTTCTTTCATAGTTTTTCTTTCTCTTTTTTAAAGACATACTTTAAATATTTAAAAATATGTTTCCAGACTGGGATTATATATCTGTGTAAGAACATTCTTGATGTAGGTTCTTCTTACCTGAAACATGGAAAGGAAATAATTTGTTTTGTAAATGTAATTAAGCTGTCCAAAGGAACTCAATCCGCTATACTAATTTCTAGGAATCTTCCATTCCTTTGCATAGCTTCCATGAACATTAATTCAGAATTATATTACTATATGCCTTCAAGGCTTACCATTACAAAGAGATGCAAATGATACAGGGGACTGATTTCAGCTCTCCCAAATTTGGAAATCATTAGTATATTGTATAAAGCAAGTCCAAAGGAATTCAGGGTTATTAAGTCCTATTTGAAAGATTGGCAATATCCTTTGGAGAAATAAAACAACACTTTTTTACATTTACCTAAATTCAAATCCTGTATTTCATCTATTGCATTTTTAATTCCCTCAAGGTTTCTTTCCCCCAAAGCTCATTTTAGCCCTATGGAAAGAAACATAGATCTACTTTGGGAGGATGGGAAAAATTTGGTGTTCCATTTGCTATTTTATAGTAAAAAAATAACAATTTTGAATTATCCGATCATATCATCACAAGCTCTGATTTGCTATATTGTTGTTCCTTCAATTAAAAATAAGCCAGGGTAAATACTTACTGACAGCAAGTCCCAATAACTAATGAGGCTTTCTTCTAAGTAGATAAGTAGCATTCAATTATCATACTGTTTTACTCCCATTATAATAGCATTTTAATTTGGTGCTTAAAATATATATCAATCATTACTCTAAAATGCTACCTCAAAAACCAATTTATAAGGTTTATGTGTACTATATAGGAAAAAGAAATCTATGCATTTAAAGATTGGGATTCCAAATAATCATTAAAACTATCCCATTTATTCTGCCTCACTGATTCCTCTCAAGTTGTTATTTGACTCCAAAACCGCTGTTTCAGCAGTGGACAATGAACAAAAAGTCTATTATTTATAACTCTGGCAGCTCACATGCTGAATTCTAATGGTTTGTGTGATCTGAACAAATTATAATGAGCTACAGGTTTGAAGCAAGCCTTGTAAAAAAAATACAAACTAATTTCTACAAAAAACATCAAACAGTGGTGCAGCCAGATGTGTATTCCATACCATATAAAATGAAAGCATACTAAGAATGCAAGCTACCATTAAAAAGGGGTAAAGTTTCTAGCAATCATACTACATTATGAAGTGGCTTGCTTTGTTAAATTCTAAATTTAAGCCTAGCCATTAGAGATAGCTATCTCTCAATACTATTTTTTTTCTTTTCAAAAGAAACAAAGGCTTAAACAGAATAACTACAACTGGGAATGGGGTAGAAGAAAAGAGGAAATTTAACCTATTCCTCTCTGTTGCTTTTTACATCTCAAGTCCCCCCAGCAACCCCAAAAGTGCTTCATGAAAAAAAATATAGATCTGCTTTGGGAGGAAGAGAAAATTTGGTGTTCCATTCGCTATCTTAAAGTAAAAAATAACAGCTTTGAATTATCCAATCACATTATCCTAAGCCCCGATTTGCTAAATTGTTTGTTGGTAGAACTATAATTGAAAGAAGTTAAAATTCCTAAAGGCATACTGAATCACAGCTACCCAATTGATAATCTTGTGTGGCTTCAGGAGAACTCTAAAAATCATTAGTCATTATAATTTTTTAAGGTGACACAACCAGTTAAACATATAACTGGATTGTTATTATTTATCATTTTATTAACTTCATTGCATTTTTTGTTTTGTCCTTCTCTTCATCCAACTCTTATAACTATAGTTCTCTTTTGACAACTAGTATGACATATGAACAAAATGTAATTCACTGCAACATATATTTAAATCAAATTAAATGAAATTTAGCTTTACTCCTGGCCCTACCAATTTTGTCTTCGGAAACCAGTCATTAACACACTGTTCAAAATCCAAGTGTGGCTGCTGATGAAAACAAAACAAAACAAAACAAAAGCACCATAGCACTTTCTTGTATTAAACAAACAATTAAACCATTTGTGGTTTGTTAGACACAGGCTGCTGGTGAGAAGAACAAGGAAAACCAGTTAGAACTGTGCAAGTCAGCATGTTCTTCCTTAATTTCCAAATTGGTCAATATATAGTTTAACCTTTGGAAGGATCTGGAAAAATAAAAACAAACAAACCCAAAGACTATCTACTTTGTGAGTATTTGTTCAGCGTTTAGTCCATTGTTCCAAAGACAATTACAAAAATGCTTTCATGACCACCTACTTTTTAAGCAAGTTAACCCAGGGGAATCTCTTTAACTGAACTCTTGGAATGATTAAGTTATGGGATAAATTACTCCCCTGATCAAGTGTCTCCCTGTGTATTTCATTTTCCTGTACCACTCAAAGGTTTTATTTCTGAATGGTGAACCTTTATTAAATCAATTTTAAAAGTTAGACCAAGCATCTACAATTCCCAAAGACATAAAGGGCAGGCTTCATAAAATAAGCTAACAAAAACCATTTTAAGTTTCAGCATTACTTGGATCTCAGAGATAAGGTTAACAAAGGACATCTTGTATTCAAACACTGAAACTTTTCTTGGATAAATAAACCTGATATTACCTACCAGTGGAACCCAATATGTGTAAAGTGCACCAAGCCTCATTTCAGGAACAAATTGAGAACAGGCAAGAAATAAAAAGTAGAGATTGAAGAAATATTTGAATTGGTTGAACAGGACCTAGAAGCAGAGCAGGGAGAAGACCAAGTAAGTGACAAGGAAATATTGACAAGGAACTTATCCAACTTAATAATAATAATCTTTATTTTCATTGTAGTAAGATTGTAATAAAATTACAATGAAATTAGTTCCAGCGCTGTGCCAACATTTGCATAAGAGCAGCAGTCCACAAAAACATGTTAATCCGAGAGGATTTTTAAAAGGAAAACGTTAGACAGTAAAACTTTACTGTTTATAAAAACACACACATACATACACACCAAATACTTTCATCTAGGCAGAATGTATATATATCCTCAATTTACAACCATGATTGGAACCAGAATTTCTGTTATTAAACAAAGCAGTTAAGTAACTTGTGCCTGGTTTTATGACCTTTTAGCCACAGATGTTAAGAGAATCACTACAGTTGTTAAGTGAATCATGCAGTTATTAAATGAATCAGAGTTTTGCTTGTTGGAAATCAGGTGGAAAGAGAGCAAATAGCAATTATGTGACCCTGAGGGACTGCAACTGTCATGAATAGATGCCAGCTGCCAAGCACCTGAATGTTGATCATGTGGCCATAATGTATTGGTCAGAACTGCGAGGACTGGCTATAAATCACTTTATTCAGTGCTTTTGTAATTTTGAACAGTCACTAAAGGAATGCTTATAAGTCAGGGACTGCCTGTAGCAGTTTGAATCAGTTCAGTAATCCTCATTCCAATATGCTTTTGCACTAGTATTGATTTAAGATTTATTGCATTTATATACCGCCCTATCTCCCTTTCGGGACTCAGGGCGGTGTACAGCCAACAGTAAAAATGAGTTGGGAAGTTGGGAAGACACATTAGGTGAGAAGTAATTTACTTTAGAAATTTATTCCAAAATTGAGGATTTAAGATAATTGTTCATTCTTGCATTCATTTAGCAGGATTTAATGGTAATATGGGAGGCTATAATATGGGTGTCCCATATTTCCATTAAATCCTGAGGGAAATCTCATGAAGGAACTCTTTTCATAAAACCTTTGCAGTGATTTTGCTATTATAATAACTGGGGCAGGAGAATTCCTGTTGATAAATAACTACATAATTCCTCCCCTGAAAAAAAATGAAGATTTTTTTAAAAAAGAAAATCACTTCTATTTTGGTTTGTTGGATATCATTTACAGCATTGATGGTTAACCTTTTCAGCACTACACACTGGAACCGCAGGAACCTGGTGCGCATGCGCATGGCGGCCAGCTGCTCTTCTGGGTTTTGTTGCACACATGCACGCTGGCCAGCTGCTTTCTTCTGGGTTCCAGCACATGCATGTGCGCAGGGCAGCTGCTTTCTTCCAGGTTCTGGTGCGTGCAGCCAGCTGGTCTTCAAAGACCAGCTGGCCAGTGTGCATGCACATGCCGCAACCTAGAAAAGAGCAGTTGGCTGACGCACAAGTGCACCAGACCAGCTGGCTGGCGTGCATGTGCACAATGGAACCTGGAAGCAGCTGGCAATGGAGCATGTGCCCACAAAGGGGGCTCAGTGTACCACCTCTGGTATGCATGCCATAGGTTCACTATCATGGGTACCTAAAGGCATCTGTGCGGGAAATGACATCACATAGGTCATGATGTCCTCATGCAAATAGCATGATTATTGATTTGTCATGTGATTAGTGGCCATTATATAATGGTGTTATTTGCATAGCACAACATGCCACTTATGCTGTTCTGGATTTTGTTGTAGATTCTAAGCAATGCCTATAATCATACTTACTCCTGGTAGAAAAGTAAAGAAGTTGTACTTCTGGTTGTTGACGACATTGCGTGGATATCTCTGATCCCTCTTTTCGGGATGGCCAAGCCAGACGGTTCGAGGCCTGGGGTCTCTTCTTCCACAACATCTTAGGCAGTCACAGCATCTGTAGATAAAAACCCAGAATTTAAAACATTACCTCAAGAAAAGTAAAATAATGCCAGCTTATTCAACCAAAAGTTGCTCTTTTCTGCCATTGTTCCTGACAAAACAAGACAGGATTCTAGATGCAAGCGAAGAACAAATGATAATTAAGCTAGGCTTTCTAAACCAACAACAAACAATGGTTTCAAATTTGTCAGAGTTTTGGCAGCGAAGAACAAATGATAATTAAGCTAGGCTTTCTAAACCAACAACAAACAATGGTTTCAAATTTGTCAGAGTTTTGGCAGCATGACTATTGTTAAGAGATAAACCCAGGAGCAAAACACAGCATGCAGAGCCTTTAGACAATTAATAGTGGTTTATATATACAGACATGTACATGGTAGATAAATCCCTTACCACTCAGCTATGGACGCAAGGAGAGAAATGAGATATGTGATGAGAGAAAAAAATGCCCTCTAATGGCCATCTATATATAGACAACCTGCATTGCTGAATCATCCTCATTGCATTAGCTTACAGTTTGCAGTTTACAATCTTACATCAGCTGGCGGCTATTAAATCCTCAGTACCTGACAAAATTGTAATTTGGGATTTTTTTCCCTGATCATATTTTTCTCTTTTAGTTCTCAGAATGACAGTTGGTCTTACCTGAACTATAATTATAAGAGTTGTTTGCAGGATGGTCCAGTGATGGTATAGTAACGTCCTATTGGCCTTGCCAAGGCAGTTTTTTCAGCTCTTTAGCACTGAGTTAGAACAAACTGAATCTATCTGCGTAATTTTTAGACACATCTTTTAAAGCAGAGAACTCAAACTCCAATTGGCACAAAAGATGCATGAGTACCAGTTCATTAGCCAAAGGCTGACACACTGGAGCTTTTTCATAAATGGATTGGAAAATCTTGAGTGAGTCAGAAATGAAGAAAGCGAGTATCATATTATGCCATTAATATACTGAATCAATGTATGAGTGACTGTGAGCAGTGCTTCCAAGTCCAGAAAGGGATGCAATTGTTGCACAAAACCAAATTGTGCAAAAGCCCTCCTGGCCACAATAGTTACCTGCATTTTAAGCAGCCCCTGTGAGTCCAGGAGGATCCCTAGAAAAATGCACTGGTCTCAAATGGGGAAGTGCACTCCCATCAGGACCAAAGGTGAAAATGTCTCAGACCTGGAGGCTCAAATAACCACAGCAATGGAATTTTTTCAGGATGGAGCCGGAGTGCATTCCTCACCGTATTGATCACTTCACTTCTAGTGCATCAGATTTCTGAAACCTTTTGTTCTATTTTTATTTATGAAATGTTAATCTGCTTTTCAGTGTTTAAAACACCCTGAAGAGAGATTTTGAAATGCCTCTTCATTAAAAATTGAGCAAAACAACTGAGTCTTTTGAAAGAAAAGTGCAATAAAATATGGATTCCTTCAATGAAATGTGCTGTAATGTTTGTACAACATCCTGAAACACCAACTAGCCAAATACATTTTAGCCCTCTTTACTGTGCAAAACCAACCTGCGTTATATGAACCAGACTATTGTGTTTGCTGGTTTACATTAACCATGATTAAGCAATCATACACAGGCTGTCTAGTTCATGGAAACAATCATGGAAGCAACTTTAATACTATGATCTCTAAGCCTATTGGAATCAGGTAAGTAATTAATCATTAGACACTAGATTCAAAGTAAGCAAAAGACCACAACTTACAAACCATAAAATCTGGAGTGGAACAACACACTTAGCCATCATAGGGTTTATTTGGATTTGGACTTGGTTATGTATGTGAGAATGGAATATATGCATGCCTTGAAGCTAGTGTAATGACTTTTCACTTTGTTATAACTGCTTAATGGTTCTTTATTAGAAATGTAAAAAAATACTCTGGAAGAAAGCATACCAAATTTACTCCATTCTATTGTCAATCAACTAATCATTCTGAATCCATGAGGCCACCTAATCCATTACCTTTTTAATCTTTCAACTTTTTGTTTGTTCAATTTGGAGCAGGCCCTCCTCATTCTATATTTAAATATGTAGCTACTGTTCTTAGCAAAAAAAAGTTGCAGATGTACTTGAGATATCAGACAAATGTGTTAAAGAGGCACAAATACACTACAATCTCCAAGAACATTTCTCCAGCCCTTGGAATTCCCTCTTAACTATGCCACTGAATTTCAATTCAAGCCGAACAGTCAAACTTGTTTAGTACTTGGATGGGAAATCCCAGGGCAGCTAGTTAGCATTGGAATTTGAAAAACATATTTGAAGAAGGTGGCAGAAATCCATTCAGTGACTTCTTTCTTCTTGAAAGACTCTTTAAAAATGTAAGGCAGATAATGTATTAAAAACTTAAGCAAGTGCTTAAAATAGGCTTAGTTTTATTTTTAAGTAATTTGCTCTCCCTCACCAATGAGAGATTTTTTTAAAAAAAGAATCCTGGTGCAATTTTGGATGATCATCCCACTGATAGAAACCATTGGTTTCAACCCAAGAATAACAGAACATAATGACAGAATAACAGACTTGGAAGGGACCTTGGAGGTCTTCTAGTCCAACCCCCTGCCTAGGCAGAAAACCCTATGCCATTTCAGACAAATGGATATCCAACATCTTTTTAAAGACTTCCAGTGTTGGGGCATTCACAATTTCTGGAGGCAAGCTGTTCCACTGATTAATTGTTCTGTCAGGAAATTTCTCCATAGTTCTAAATTTGATTTTGATTTTGATTTTATTAAATTTATACCCCGCCCTTCTCCAAACGGACCCAGGGCAGCGCACAGGCATATTAAAATACATACAAAACCATATAACAAATTTAAAAAACTTATTAATGAAAATCCTGCGCTAAAACCAAATTAAAATCCCCAAAATTTAAAACTATCTACAAGTCATTATGGAGGTTACGCTAGGCCGGCTAGATGGAACAGATGTGTCTTTAAGCACTTGCGGAAGAGGTGGAGGTCGGAGATGGTGCGAAGTTCAGGGGGTAAGTCGTTCCAAAGGGCTGGGCCCGCCACAGAGAAGACTCTCCCCCTGGGTGTCGCCAGTCGGCATTTTCTGGCCGACGGCACCCTGAGAAGGCCCTCTCTGTGGGAGCGTATCGGTCTTAGGGATGTATGGGGCAGGAGACGGTCCCGCATGTAACTAGGTCCCGAGCCATGGAGCGCTTTGAAGATGGTCGTCAAAACCTTGAAGCACACCCGAAAGACCACAGGAAGCCAGTGCAGCTCGCGCAGGATCGGTGTTATATGGGAGTGTCTAGGCGCTCCCGTAATCACCCGTGCGGCCGCATTCTGGACTAACTGCAGCTTTCGAGTGCACCTCAAGGGAAACCCCATGTAGAGAGCATTACAGTAGTCGAGTCGAGACGTCACGAGAGCTTGAGTGACTGTGCGCAGGGCATCCCGGTCCAATAAGGGGCGCAATTGGCGCATCAGGCGTACCTGATGGAACGCCCCCCTGGCCACAGCCGCCACATGGTCCTCCATGGACAGCCGGGAATCCAGGAGGACACCCAAATTGTGCGCCCTCTCCACGGGGGCCGGTGTTTCGCCCCCAATGGCCAGAGTTGGAGTAATCTGGCTGAACCGGGGTGCCGGAAGCCACAGCCACTCAGTCTTGGATGGGTTGAGCCTGAGTTTGTTACCACCCATCCAGATCCGTACGGCCTCCAAACACCGGAACATCACCTCGGCAGCATCGTTGGGGTGGTTTGGGGTGGATATGTACAGCTGGGTATCATCACCGTACAGATGATATCCCACCCCAAAACCCCGAATGATCTCGCCCAGCGGCTTCATATATGTGTTGAATAGTAGGGGCGAGAGGACCGACCCCTGAGGATTGCTTCTCTCCTTGATTAGTTTCTACCTATTGCTTCTTGTTCTTGGTAGATAGATGGCCATGTCCAGATCTCCATTCTGGACATGGCCAAATGTTTGACCTTGTTTGTCTGTGAGGCGAATTAAGGTATCATCCCAACTTTCACTGATTTTCTCCCTCCCTCTCAATTTGGGCAGGGCTTTAAAGGCAAAATGGGTGTCTTAAGACATTATAAGTCTTAGAGCAGGTGTATCCAACCATTGGCCTGTAGGCTTTATGCAGCCCTGGATACCTTAGCTCAGTGCTTCTCAATTATTTTCTGTCATGCCCCCCCTAGGAAGAAGAAAACATTTCGCGCCCCCCGCGCGACTGTAAATAGTATCATTTGTCTATAAAATTGTTATAAGTACACCTCTGCATAACACTGTATCCTTATTAACGTATAAGAGAATAAAAAAAGAAAGAAATGTGGATCAATTTACAACAAAGAATAGCTTTATTAACTGTAGCAGAAAAGATTTAAAGTGCATTAGAAATTTAAAAAAAATTAAATCCTTTGCCGAGGTCAAACGCACCCCCCTTTACGGAGCCTCGCGCCCCCCCTGGGGGGCCCGCCCCACTATTTGAGAAGCACTGCCTTAGCTTATTACTAACAGAGTTTTTGGATGTTTACAAATCCTTTCCCCTTTCTATTTTTCCACATACAATACAATACAATAGCAGAGTTGGAAGGGACCTTGGAGGTCTTCTAGTCCAACCCCCTGCCTAGGCAGGAAATCCTATACCGTTGCAGACAAATGGCTATCCAATATCTTCTTGAACACTTGTAGTGTTGGGGCATTCACAACTTCTGGAGGCAAGCTGTTCCACTGATTAATTGTTCTGTCAGGAAATTTCTCCTCAGTTCTAAGTTGCTTCTCTCCTTAGTTAGTTTCCACCCATAGCTTCTTGTACTGCATTCAAGTGCTTTGGAGAATAGTTTGAGTCCCTCTTCTTTGTGGAAACCCCTGAGATACTGGAATACTGCTATCATATCACCTCCAGTCCTTCTTTTCATCAAACTAGACAAACTTCGGCTTCCCCTAGGCCAGCGTTTCTCAAATAGTGGGGGGCGCCCCCCAGGGGGGGCGTGAGGCTCTGTAAAGGGGGGCGCGTTTGACCTCGGCAAATCGGCTCTGCCGATTCCCTTTCTCCCTCCTCCTCCCTCCCTCCACAGCCGGCATGCTGGCCACTCGTCGTCTTCCAGGGACTGCCGTTCCTCACACACACGCACACACACACACACACACACACACACACACACACACGGAGCCTGAGCGAGCGAACGAGCGATTTAGCACGGCGGGTGGCCGGGCGGCCGGGGCAGGCTAAGGCAGGTGAGCCGGGCTGAGGAGACTCCGCGGGGAGTGGGGGCGGGGCGGGGACGACGACACACAGACAGAGAGAGGCACAGACACAGAGAGAGACAGGGAGGGAGGGAGGAATCAGAGAGTGACAGACACACACAGAGAGACAGAGAGAGACAGGGAGAGAAAGAGAGAGACACAGAATGAGTGATTAAATGCGTGAATGCGAGACACACACACACACACACACACACACAGTGATAGATGGGCAGACGAAGGAGAGACAGACAGAGATAGAGAGAGAGAAAGAAAAAGAAAGAAAGAAAAAAGTGGGAGAGAGAAAGAAAGACAGACAGAGAGAGAGAAAGAGAAAGAGAGAGACAGAAAGGAAAGAGAAAAAAGAGAGAGAAAGAAAAAAGAGAAAAAGAGAGAGAGAGAAAGAAATTTCTTTCTTTTTTTTAATTCTCTCATATGTTAATAAGGATACAGTGTTATGCAGAGGTGTACTTATAACAATTTTATAGACAAATGATACTATTTACAGTCGCGTGGGGGGGGGGCGCGAAATGTTTTCTTCTTCCTAGGGGGGGCCTGACAGAAAATAATTGAGAAGCACTGCCCTAGGCCCAGGTGAGAAGCCTGAGAGAAGATGCCTCCTCCGAGGGCTGCCTGCTCACCCACCTGCCTGCCGGGCTGGTCTGGAAGCAGCACATGTGTCCCTTTGTCGCATGCTGGATGTGGGACCAGAGGTGGAGGGAGGGTGAGCAGACAGCAGCCCAAGCTTCACCATGTTCCCACCATCACCACCGAGGCGGCTTTTGGCTGAGCACAGCAAGCCCAGAGTGCCTCTTCCTTCCCCGCCGTCAGCTTTATCTTACAGAAATTCAATTGTGAAAAAAGTAAGGTTCTACATTTAGGCAAGAAAAACAAAATGCACAGGTACAGCATAGATGGTACCTTGCTCAATAGTAGCAACTGTGAGAGGGATCTTGGGATCCTAGTGGACAACCATTTAAATATGAGCCAGCAGTGTGCAGCAGCTGCCAAAAAAGCCAACACAGTTCTAGGCTGCATAAACAGAGGGATAGAATCTAGATCACGTGACATGTTAATGCCACTGTATAGTGCCTTGGTAAGGCCACACTTGGAATACTGCATACAGTTTTGGTCGCCACGATGTAGAAAAGACGTGAAGACTCTGGAAAGAGTGCAGAGAAGAGCAACCAAGATGATTAGGGGACTGGAGGCTAAAACATATGAAGAACGGTTGCAGGAACTGGGTATGTCTAGTTTAATGAAAAGAAGGACTAGGGGAGACATGATAGCAGTGTTCCGATATCTCAGAGGGTGCCACAAAGAAGAGGGAGTCAAACTGTTCTCCAAAGCACCTGGGGGCAGGACAAGAAGCAATGGGTGAAACTAATCAAGGAGAGAAGCAACTTAGAACTAAGGAGAAATTTCCTGACAGTTAGAACAATTAACCTCTGGAACAGCTTGCCTCCAGAAGTTGTGAATGCCCGAACCCTGGAAGTCTTTAAGAAGATGTTGGATAGCCATTTGTCTGAAATGGTATAAGGTTCCTGCCCACGCAGGGGGTTGGACTAGAAGACCTACAAGGTCCTTTCCAACTCTGCTCTTGTATTGTATTGTATTGTATTAAGCCCATGGGACTTGCATCATTCTCACAGCAGTGGCTGGCGGTCATCCGAAGTGTGCCAGCCGATGGGTGAGGGGTGATGTGGGCCACATAGGCTTGTGCTACCTGGTCGCCCACCACCCACAGGCAGGAGAGGCCCAGCAACTGCTGAGAATCTGGGAGGAGGGAGAGATGTGAACTAGGGGGGGAGCTGAGCAGCGATGGCTCAGCCTTGGCTCACCTTCCCCTCTACCCACAGGTGTGGGAGGAAGGTAAGGTCACTGTCTCAGCCAGCTGGGAAACCCAATCTTTAAATGGGCTTTTATTTTTTCAGCCTAAAAGGGGCGGAAAGGAGCTCGGAATGGTAAATAGGAAATTGCCCTGTCCCTGCAGAATCGGCCCAGCTGCGCCGCCCTACCTTGTCATGAGTGACATTGAGTTGGCCACGCCTACTCAGTCACATGACCTCCCCAAGCCATGCCCACCCAACCACTCACTAGGCATACGGGTTGTTAAATTACTTGAAGCCCACCACTGACTAAACCTTTAACATTTACTCAGTACTAAATTCAGTACTTAAATATCTTAATAACTTAGAAGAAAAATGCTTTCTCCTTAAGGAATTATTTAACACTTTCAACTATAAAATCCCCTCCTCCCCCATGAAATGGCAAGCTGCAAGAAATTCCTTGTGGAGTGGCAATCAACCAGCAAGGTAGTTTTGTTCTTGTTTTCTCTTTTAAATTAAATATCATGTTACCTACTTTCTACTTTATCTCTTGTAAATAAGAGTAAAAGAAATCTTATCTCATAAAAATTTTTTTTAAAGATTTCCCCCTTTCCCCCAGAGAAGCAGCAGCTGTAAAAAAAAACTACCGGGTAGCAAGGAATAAGCTAGGAAATGTTAGCTTAGTTTAAATAAGAAATATTTCACCCAGTAGCAGAAAGATTAACTTACACAAGAACCATTTTCAGACATCCTGTTGAGAACAAATCCAACATGATTTCCATGTAAGGTCAATACTTTCTAAACTAAATATTTTAACAGGAAATAGTCAATGAAAGGCAAGAGATTAAATACTGCTGTTTCCCTGTTCCATGATCCCAGTTGTAATATTTATATATGGGATAAGCCAGCAGATTTTAATTTTCAGTTTAAAAAAAGTGTAAAGCTGCCTCAGGCAATGATAAAAGAGGGGGGGAGGGGGGGAGGGCAAAAGGATGATGCTTTTAGAATAGGAATGAATCTCTAGTGTTGATGCATCTGATCCACAAGTCTCTTGAAGGGCCATTCTTCTACCCCAGATTTCCAGAGAGAGAGAGAAAGACAGAGAGACAGAGAAAGAGAGTGAGACAGAGAGAGAGAGAGACTATCCCAAAGTCAACCAGCAGGCATTGTGCCTAAAATGGGACTAGAACTCACAGTCTCCTGGTTTCTATCCTGATGCCTTAACCACTATGCCAAACTGGCTGTTTAGTCCTGAAAACTGGATCTACAACACAGGAAAGAATTATAACACTCCTGACAGGATGTTATTCAGCCACTACCACAGAGAATGTATCAATTTTCATAACCAAGTATTCTATCCTTGAACATGACTTTTGTGTGATGGTTCTAATACATAATACTCCCTTTTTTGGGAGAACTTAAATTCATTTTTTTCAAGTGTTTACATGAAAAGATTCAAATACTGGTTCATTGTCCTTCTCCTTTCCATTAATTTACATTCTCCATTTTAAGAAATAATGGAATATCAATGTCAACAATACTGTTAGAATAAAACTTTGACACTAAATGTGCTGTCTGTATGCATTCTTTGTTTCATCTGTGCTGAGCAAAAATGACTCTATTGTTAAAATACCTACAAACTTTATTCATTAAATGAACACTAAAGTTTGTCAGAATTGTCAGATCCCAGAGGAACTAATTCAGTTCATCAGGATTTTAGATTTTTAAATATAATTAGTAACACAGTTCAAAGAGGTTGGGCTCTTGCTAAGAGTTTCCTGAATCTACTCATCTCCTTCACCAGTACAACCTGCCACCAGACAATGATGTGGAAGAGGTGTATTAAATACCACTGACAGCTTGCACTGTCAAGTAAGTGTTTACATGGAGAAGGAAAAAGAAGACAATAACAAGACCAAAAGAGATACCTAGAGAGAAAGTCAATAGATGGAAGGAGAGGAACATTTCAAAGTACCTGTTGCAACAATAAATCTTAATTCTCCAAACACTTAACCCTATGTTCAGGAACCTGCTTCTTGACAGAAGTCTTAGAAAGAGGTCACTCTTAGAGTAGTTTATGCAGACAAGAAGAAAGACTATATACTATGTCTGTAAATAACCAGATCTGCCTCCTATATGGGTTAAGGTTATAGGTTATAAGTTGTTCCCTTAATTTAAGAGAAAAATCAGAGACGTTTCTCCCAAATAAGCCTCAGCGTTCACCACTGACAGAAAACGCTGAATGCACAATTACAGAGTAGCAATTAATCAACTGTGTTCTTTTAACATCCTATGTATAATAATAGAAGTTGAACCGTGAAGAATAATCTGCCTTCAGACTCTTGCCAATATGACTTAAATTTAATGACATTTCCATTATTGCTGGAATGATGCACTATGTGTATCAAAGGAAAAAAGCATTAAAGCAATAGTACGAGTTTAAAGAACAACTAATCTGTACCATTCTGGAATATTGGTGCCCAGGCAACATCAAGCAGTGCGTGTCCATAAGAATAGCATTTCCTCAGAGATTCAGATGGCTCTATAACAATACTACCCATCTTCAAGCATGCTCTAAAAAAACCTGATTCCCCTCTCCCCCCTCCCCAAAGTCTTAGATTAGGGTATTTGGTGATATTATGGGATATGAGATTATCACAATGGCATAATCAGGGTAGCAGGATAAAATATGTACTTGCTGGAGAAGAAGCTCAGCCTTTCCACCATGCACAGTGGCTCCAATAGCAAATTGGCCACCACAATCTTTTTTTTAAAAATCATGCTTATTAAACAATTTTGATCTCCACATCTCAATGGAAGATAATAAATGTTGCCTAGTGAACTACCACACAGATAACTGGAATAAAATTAACATGGAGAACAAATTACTACTGTCCGTTGAATAACTTATGGTCTCTGGTGCATTCATATACAAGTGTATTACCTACACTTAAACCTAAGCCATATCATGCTACCCTGATTTGTGTGTGGAGGAAGGGTGGGAGCCTGAGCCACATCATTTCTTGTGTGTGAGGGTTAGGATTGACATAAACTGTTTACTTGTTTCTACAAATTGTTCAGCCCAGTGGTGGGATTCAAATTTTCTTATCACTGGTTCTGTGGACATGGCTTGGTGAGTGTGGCATGGCTTACTGGGCGTGGCAGGGAATGGATAATGTAAAATCCCCATTCCCTCCCCACTCCAGGGGAAGGATACTGCAAATCCCCATTCCCCCCCGATCAGCTGGGACTCGGGAGGGAGAGAATACGGGGGCAGGGGCAGTCAGAGGTGGTATTTACCGGTTCTCCGAACTAATCAAAATTTCTGCTACCGGTTCTCCAGAACTGATCAGAACTTGCTGAATACCACACATGGTTCAGCCCTTGTTTCCAGGCTTGCTTACTTATCATTATATGGTCATTTAAAAGTAACTCTCCTTACAACCTTTGATGAGGGAGCTGCTCAGATAATCAAGTATTAATTTAGCATGTCAGAATATTCATTGCCTTCATGTACCTCTAAGTAATATGCATTACTTTCATGCACCTCTTTGAGCAGGAAGAAAGTAAGTTGATGTTTACCACAGCTTCCTGTTAATAACTAGGTTGGGACTATTTGGCATACTGCCTTTTGTTAAAGTTGACTTCTGCATCTTAGATGATAAAGATCATGCTTCCAGGCAGCTTCCTGATTTATTTTACCTCTTGCAGGAATGAAGAAGTAATAAGATCTTAAATAGGTCACAGTGCTAATGCTCATTTTGGTTTATTAAACCGGAATTTGAATATTCAAACACAGCCACTTTCATATGCACAGACAGAAAAGAGATTTTTTACATAATTCCCAGGAAAATGAAGAAATCCAGCAAAACAGTAGATAAGATCTGGAGATCAGAGCCAAAAATGACAAACAGGTATTTAAATATTCCCAACAGATATGAATCAAGTTTTAATAAACATTTTACAAAAGATGAGTCTGTTTAAATATGTCTGATACCCTTTTCTTCAGGGGAAAGATTTTTTATGCCTTTCTATATACTGTGGTATATATTTCATATTGTCTTTTTAAAAATCATAGATGGAGGGTTGATTAATCTTCTCTAATTGAAGATTAATTGCTTTCTTTACTTACAAATGAAATTTAGCCTTAATATAAACCACAGAAAGATTGATATTGACAACAGTATGTTCCTACAGCTTCAACAGCGAAAACATTTGTAGAACATTAGCAGGGATAAATAGGATTGGTAAAATGTCACAATAACATTGTAAACATGATGTCACTGAGTCATGATGTCATTGCACAGATTACAAAATGGAGAGATGATGTCTATTGCCCATACATAAGCCATGCTGTTGCATGATGATATCATGATCCATCTCTAATGTGTGTGTGTAGGAGGGGGAAATGAGTTCTAGTCCCACCTTAGATGTGAAAACCAGTTGGGTGACTTCGTACCTGTCTTTGCCCAACCCACCTCAGAGGGTTGTTGTTGTAGTAGAGAAAATAGGAATAGGAAGAAATAGAAGGTACTGTATGTTTTCTGCCTTGAGTTACTTATAAAAATAGCCAATAGCCTGCTGTTGCCCGGTTATTTATTTATAGCAGAAAAATGTCCAGACTAAATGTTATTTCTAATGTTGGATTTGCCACCCCCTTATCAGAGACAGCCCCCTCTCTCAGCCCCCTGTAAAACCATTACCATGACAACTCCATTGTGTTGTACAGTAGAAGCCATTTTATGCCACAGCAGGCTGCATCTTAACAGAACACACTCCCCAAGGGGTGTTAGGGATGTCTTACCCTCATACTATTTGTTTTCAGAGGGTAAGTCATCTGTGTACCATGTTTGGTTGAAATTGCTTGAGGCACTCCAGAGTTGTGCTGGAACATACATACATACACATACATACTGTACATATGTACATATATATGCTGGTCTTGTTGTATTCGGGTGTTTTCCCATGTAAGAATGAGATTGTCTTTGCAACATTTCGGCAAGATCTCACTTGCCATCTTCAGGCTTCGGTCTGTGGCAGGGTAGATTTGATTTAAATCAAGTTGATTTAAATCACGATTTAAATCATGATTGAAATCACTAGTAAAAAAGCTTGATTTAAATCATAGTTTTCTACATAAAGACTAATTCTTGCTGGTATAACTTATAATATGCAAGTAGATGAAGATTTTTAGAATAACAACTTTTCATATTAGTTTTTTTATCCCCAGTTTAATAGGTTAATCATTCATATTTGGACAACTTTTCTGTTGTGCTCAGGAAGGAGAAAAATAATCATTACCTTAATAATAACAATTTAAATAGATTTATTCAACTGAAACAATAACAATACAGCACATGTTATTTGCTTAAACAAACATCCATGTTTGTTAACTAATTTGGCTAATATATATATATATATATATATATATATATATATATATATATATATATATATATATATATATATATATGTAACAAAATATCCACTTCATATATATATATATATATATATATATATATATATATATATATATATATATATATATATATATATATATATATATATATATATATATATATATATATATATATATATGTAGGTCTTTGGTTGTTCGGGTTTTCTCCCGCGTAGAATTGGAAGTATCTTCACGACGTTTCGATGAAATCTCATTCATCATCTTCAGGCTGGTGCTTCCGGCTTGGTGCTTCCAGGAGCCTGAAGATGATGAATGAGATTTCTTCATATATATATATATGAAGAATAATTATCACAGCTCCTGTGAAGAGGTCCCTTTAAGGGGAGGAGACTCAACATCATCCCTCTCTGCCCTTCGACTCAACCGAGAGTCATCCAGACAGAGAACCAAATTAGATTACTGCTGTGTGACATTTTTTAGATATGTGTTAGATTTTTTAAGGGCTGAAAATAAAGAGACCAGGATGGATCCATTTCAGGCTTATTAGCCTTCTTCAGCTGGCCATACTCCTTCTACTGGGATTTGAACCAGGGCTTTCCAGCATTTGAGCCAAGCTCTCTATGCCTTGAGCTATCTGGTATCCCTGATATATCAGCCAATTTACAGGACTCTTAAATGAAGAATAATTATCACAGCACAGATATATCAGGGATACCAGATAGCTCAAGGCATAGAGAGCTTGGCTCAAATGCTGGAAAGCCCTGGTGTTCAAATCCCAGTAGAAGGAGTATGGCCAGCTGAAGAAGGCTAATAAGCCTGAAATGGATCCATCCTGGTCTCTTTATTTTCAGCCCTTAAAAAATCTAACATATATATATATATATATATAAAGAAACTTAGACTTTCATTTTGTAGTACTGCTTGTCTGCTTGCCCCTTCCGCCTCACACTTAGTTTCAATTTCTTCTTGTGCAGATCTATTCCACTCCAATCGAAAAATATTGTTTCTATTCTATTCACTGAACTTCTTGAAACTTAGCACTGGAGGGATTGATTCTATATTCATAGGTTTGTAGAAGTTAGGATTAAGGTCTTTTTTTCAACTCTGTTCATTTTATAACATTTTTGCTGTGAAGAAGAGGAACGTGATCTCTGCTGAGTCAAATTCAGTTTTGAGAACTGCAAAAGTAAACCAAGCATCTGTGACAATATCTTGTAGGCAGAGAAACTGCCCAATAATCTTACAAAAACCTCTGGAAGAGCATGACATTGTGAATGGATTAATGGAATTTATTTACCAAAAAAATTAAACATATACAGCCTTATTCTACATAATTAAAAAACTAATCTTTATTTCATGATGGAATAACCTTTGGATGGTAATATATTTTCCTCAAAAAGCATTTTATATTAAAAAATCCAATTTAAATTTTAAAAAATCCAATTTAAATAAAAAGAATCCGATTTTTTTTAAAAAATCATTGATTTTTATCCACCCTGGTCTGTGGCTGCAGAGATGAAGAAGCCTGAAGATGGCAAGTGAGATCTTACCGACGTTGCAAAGACAATCTCATTCTTACACAGGAAAACACCCGAATACAGCAAGACCAGCATACCTACACCCGTGAAAATCTACGAAAGCACACACACACACCACACACACACACACACAACCTTTTATATAAGATAAAATAATAATAATAAACATAATGTAATATATAGATAGATAAAGGCAGGATATAAAGAAATAAACAAACTTCAAAATGACACATGTAATTTGCATTATTTGCATGATGATGTCATGATATTAAACTACCACCATGGCATGTACCAGACACTTATGTCTTCTACTTTTCTCTTATAGCAATTCCTTTTTTTGAGGTGGGTATGAGAAACCTATCACCATGGTACCTTATATATAAGAAAGTCTCCATCATATCTTGCCCAAGATTGGTAGCTCTACTAATTCTGGATTGCAAGACATCATAGGAGAAACAATAGAAGGCATTGAATTATGTTTAACCTCAAGAGGATAAAAAGCAACATGAAAGCTCTCTTCAAATACTTAAAAGGCTGTCAGATTTTGTGTTTTTACTTTTTACCCTTGCTTCTTGTTCTCCCAGGAAACATTTGTTGTTGGACAAATTGAACATTACAAAAACGAGATGCTCCTTTAGCTTTCAAATGAGCTTAGCATTCTTAAAAAACAGCAGTGCGTTAATAACGTATTTTAAATATTTATATGCCAGGCTTCAAAACTTATAATGCAGCCTGCAACTGCTGAAAATACACAAAAAAGTACTTCCCCTTAGTAGGACAAAAAGATGTCTCATCTTGATACAAACAATACATCTAAGGCTATTTGCCATTACTGTTATCTGCCTTGAAGATTTTAGGAAATGCCAGTAAACAACAGCCTTCTAAGAAACTAGCTGCCATTGTCACCTACTGCCAACAAGTCATCTTTAACTAGCCTGCTATGTCTGTTATAAGAGCTTTAACACAAAGAAATTAGAGATAACAGGTTTTTCCTGTTAGCTTTATTATGTTTCAAAGAAACAATAAAATACAAAGTAACACAAAGGGGAAAAGAGGGAGGGGATAAAAGCGAAAAGTTAAAAAGTAACACACCCAAACATAAAAGCATGATAAAACATATACAAAAAGTGACCTGTGACTATTTTCAGTGCAGAGAAAACTATAAAATCTCTAAGTTTAATAATATCAACATCTAAAAACTTCTAAAATAATAATAATTAGTGTATTTGAAAACACAATATTCAAATATTCTCAATCAGTGTAATCTAACATATAAAAAAACCTATAACTAAACAAATCATAGTCATATATTTGACATTCCACAATCTTTATCTAGTCAAATCGGATCTAATCCTCAAATCCCAAAATCAAAACTTCATTTTTCTCCTTATCCTGTAGAAAATCTAACAGTGGTCCCAAAGCTGCAAGAAATTGCAATATTCTAATTGCAAGTATTAATAGGTCTAAACCAGCTGTTCCATTTAGTTTTGTTTAAATCAGACAAAAATGGAGAAAATGATTGGAAATTATACCGAAATGTTTAAAAAAAATAGCAAGTTAAGTCCATATCTTGATGGGATGTTTACTAAGATGGAAAATTTTAAGATGTGCATATGCTGACAGAAAGAGAGATGATATGTCAGGGTAATTACATTTGTTGAAAGAAGTGAAAATGGTTGTGCATAAGAGTATGCTTCAGCCCACTTTGTTATATGGAAGTGAGGGTTGGGTACGTCAGAAAAAAGCGTAAGAGTTGAATGAAAGTGAGAATTAACACATTATTAAATAAGAGATAGGATTTAGCAGGAAAATTGGGTGTTAAATGAATGTGAATACGTAAGTGAATATTATACAATAAGTCTATCAAGATGGATTGGTAAAATAAAAAACCTATATGAAAAAGCAGTGAATTGGTGCAGAGGAAGGAGAAGATTAAGAAAGTTGTGACTATAGGAAGATGATGACGTTCTCAAAAAGAAGTAAGAAATTTGAAGGAAAAGCAAATATTTAGAATTAGTATATGGATAGGAGTGAAACAAGGACTGGTTACAACAAATAGAGAGCTATATAATGGCATTGCCTATAATTTCTTCTCTTTTACTTATCCCAAGCCTTCCTTATTTCACACTTAGTTTTTTTTGTGTTAGTTTGTTTATTATAGTTATTCCTTTTTTACACTCAGTACAACTTTGGATTTTCTGAAAGGAAACAGTGTGATGGGTGTACAGTAGTCCTACAACTGTAGCACAGGTTTGAAATGGATTATATTCAGTAGCCTGAATTGCCAAATTACTCAATTTTGAAAACAGAATTCTGGAGGGGAAAGCAGACGTTTAGGCTACTTAACTAGAGGAAATTCAACCCCTTGCTCAGTCAAAGCTGAAATCAAGATAATCTGTCCAACTTCAGTTTTAAAAAGGCAAGCTCATCACTTTTTTAGACAAGAACCTTTCTGCTAGGAAGCTTTTCTTAATTCTCAATCATCAGGGAATATAATGGCTTTTTTGAAGGAATATAGGGGTCAGAGGTAGGGCACGTATCATGTGTCCCTCCATGAGCTGATCATTGCACTGATGAAATATGACTGGCCCGGTCCGGCTCTGGCATAAGGGAGCTTATCTTGGGTTGCATACAAAATCTGCCCAATCTGCACATACGCACACATGACTTTTTCATTCAATCTGCCAGATTGGATTGTTTGCCTTACTTTTAGTAAAGTTACCAGTTTCCTTTTATGGAGTTGTGGGTATTTCCCCCCCATGCTTTTCATATGGCTCGGGACCTAGCTATTTGCGGGATCGGATCCTGCCTCATACATCCACACGGCCTATTCGCTCACACAGAGAGGGACTTCTCCGGGTGCCGTCCACTAGACTTTGTCAGCGGGCGACGCCCAGGGGAAGGGCTCTCTCTGTGGCGGGCCCGGCCCACTGGAACGACCTTCCCCCCGACATTAGAACAACCACGGACCTCCGCTCCTTCCGTCTAAAACTAAAAACATATCTGTTCTGCTTGGCCGGCCTAGGGTAGTCTCCCTTCTATGGGGTTATTAATAATTTTAGATGGGGATTTTAGTAATTTTTAACTGGGAATTTTTAGCGCAGGGATATCATTTAATCTGTTTTTATTATGTGTGTATATTTATTGTTTTATTCGCCCTGTGCACCGCTCCGAGTCCCTTCGGGGAGAGGGAGCGGTCAACAAATTAAATTTATTATTATTTATTATTATTATTATATACATTCCATCTCTCAATTTAAAAAAAAATGCAATTTTGCGCACAGGGGGCTGAAATTATTTGTGCAATTAGAAATGCATTCAGGACAGAAACAGAATAAAGTAAAGCATTATCAATTCTGAAGTGAAATGGATATTAGTCAGAATAAGTTGCACCTCAGTTAGGATGAGCATTTCCTGAGCAGCAACATCTCACATACTGTGCATAGAACAATTCATACTATTTCGTTAACCACACTAAAAGCCTTAGCAAAATGCCAATCAAAATGCAAAGAAAGGCTCTGGTGTCATGCAATCTATAATGATACAAGCATTACAATAATCTAAGCAGGGGATCAATAATTTTACATAACAGTAACTAGGTCAGAAGTTCCCAAAAAGATACAGAAAAGTGGAGTACCGTCCACTTTATGACATTCATCCCTGCAGTTCCTAATATTCTCTCAAAAATGGAGGATAAAATAGGACTGGTATCACCTCGCAGAACAGTGGTTATAGGATGGAGAAATATTTCCCAATGCTACTCTTTGAAACAGAATAACAGAGTTGAGAGGGACCTTGGATGTCGTTTTGTCCAATCCCCTGCTCAAGCAGCATATCAGTTCTATACCATTCCAGAGAAGTGGCTGTCCAGTCTGTTTTTAATACCCTTCACTATTGGAGCCCCCAAACTTCTGAAGGCAAGCTGTTCTACTGGTTCATTGTTCTTACTGTCAGAACATTTCTCCTTAGCTCTGCTGCTGTGGCCTAGAGGTGGAGCTCTTGCCTCGCAAGCAGGAGGTTGTGAGTTCAATTCTAGGTAAAGACAGATGCAGGGGGTTGGATTAGATGACCTGCAAGTTCCCTTCCAACTCTGTTAATGAGAAATAGATTGCTTCTCTCTTTGTTCACTTTCCATCCATTGCTTGTTTTCTTCTGGCGCTTTGAAAAATAGGGTGAACCCTTCTTTTCTGTGGCCGCCTCTCAAATATTGGAACAGTGCTATCATGTCACCCCTATTTCTTTTCACTAGACTAGATAAACCCAATTCCTGCAACCATTCTTCATATGTTTTAGGATCAGAACCATTCTCCCAGCCCCCAATCCCCTAAATTGGTCTGGGTGGACGCTGTGAAAGATACTTTTCATATTGTCGAGGTAAACAATCATTTGTAACAACCTTACAAAAATAAGGAACAGATGGAGACTGTAACCTTGCCCAAAAGCAAATATTTAAACTTTTATGTAAGTGGGAGAGTGCGACATAAGAAATTTGAACTGTGATTCATAAATAGAGCTTGAATTTAATAAGCAGCAGTCACTGGAAGTTTTTTTTTTGTAAGGACCTCTTATGTTTCTATAATAAAATGACCTTATCCACCTTTCCTGCTGGATTCTGTGTCTGTTTAATTTGTTCCAGCCCAGAGTACCAAGAGATAACCAACAGGTGCCATGGTTGATAGCATCAAAAGCTGTTGAGTGATCTAGAAACATGAGCAGGGATGTGTTATCCCTACTGTGCCCTCTCAACAGAGCTTCCATCATGGTAGCAGACACCATCACCAGGCCATAACCCAGTTAAACTGCCACTGCCCTCAATTATCTGATAAATAATCCTACCTTATACATAGGAATGAAGACATGAGATGAAAAACATGAAAAATATAGGCAGGAACAGTTAAGACAAATTAAGAGGCATCTCAATGCTGGGATAGGAAGAGACAAAACAACCCTGCCTGAGTCTCTTTGATATAAAAGAGGGCAGGGAGAACCTCTAGCAGACTTTCAAAATTTTGTTATACCATAAAATAATAAAGTGCCATTCCTGGAACCCATGTATTGTCCATTGGACTACCTCAAAGGGCAGACACTACCATCTCCATCAACATATCTTTCCCAGATAATTAGAAGCCAAAAGGGAGCTCCTTGCAGAGACACTATTTGTTTAACACTTCCTTTGGCTAAAGTAAATTTTCAATAAGAAACTAAACATGAACCTAATTCTTAGGGGCTACAAAAAAAAATAGGGCTTAGTATCACCATCCCAAAGCCACATTTTCTTTGAAGTCTCACAAAATTAAATAAAATAACTCCATAATAAGCTTCAAAGTTGTAGATGAAATGTGCTAAATGGATTCCATCCAAGATGCTCAAACATTTCACTCAGCTTCATGAAAAATCTTTAATTTTTAACACAAATTCTGCACAAGACCTCATGTATCATAGCTGAGAGCAAAGTGCTCAGCAAAGATCTCCATCACACTACAAAGGAAAGGAAATTATATACAAATGCCCTAAACATGTACAAATTAATGCAATTCTTTATTCTCACATAATCCTAATTTTATTCAACCAGTACTGAGGCACACCTGTTTGGCTTAGTAACATTTACAGTAATCCCTCATTTTTCGCGGTCAATCGGGACCGCACCCTTCCGCAGAAACTGAAAAACCGTGAAGTAGAATTCTGTATATCTATACCGGAAACTTGAGTTGGTGGAGATCGTTTAAAGCAAGCACTAGGGGGCGCTTGCCTCCTACCGATGCATTTTTTTTGCTATTGAAAAAACCGCGAAGCACTGAAGCCGCGGAAAATGAAGCCGCAGAAAACGAGGGATTACTGTACATGTATATCTCTAAGAAATGAAAATTTCTATCCAAGAGTCAGGAGACTCCCTACTCCTGTTTCATTTATTCTGGATGAAGCAAAAGAATATAAACCTTTCAGTCAAATTGTATTGAGTTTTTAAAGTCCTTTTTAAGAGTCCTGTTCATTTCATTATGTAAATAAATCAAAGACTGAAGAAAGATAAGGAATTGTTATTCCACAGGTTTCCCTAACCATTCTTGAAAATTCTACATTGAACAAATATTATTATAGGAATATCTTGATGGAAGAAAGTTGTCTTTTAATTCTAAATTAATCTGAAATTGAGGACAACTGCAGCGTAAATCTATTCTACTGAGTCCCACTGAGATTAAGACTTTTTATAGTGTATCCAAGGATTGCACCCACAGATTGCATCTTTAACCAATCACATATGGCAGTTAGTCAATGAAGATGTTGATTAATCAATTAAGAATGTAATCCCATAGCAAAAACAAACTACTGGGTTCAATGATAGTGCCTTGATAGGCAGATCCAGGACTGGAATTCACAATGTATCATTTGCATATCGTGTTTAAAGTATGAGAAAATTATGCATTTATATATTCATATCTTGATTTTTGAGCAGAAATGTCTTCCTATTCCAATTTATATAGTTACTTCCAACATTTTCATATTGCCTGTAAACAATAAATGGCACTGTTTCTCTGTTTTTGGGTAAGATCAAGTATAGTATTGATAGACAATGAGGGCATCTATAAAAGAAACAATAAAACTAGAGAACTTATTTAAAGATATAAAATGAACTTATCATTAAAACTTGAAAGTAAATTAAAATAATCAGAACATCTTCAAGGATGTAAATCAGAACACCAAAGCACCAAACCTATATTACAATACATATTATATTAAAACCACAACACTGAAAACAATTAAAAGGCATTGAATTATGCCTAAAAATTAGCAAAACATGTTTCATCACTGAAAAGCTCTTGCTTTTAGTAACTACCAAAGATGATCTTGAAGTCTAGGCAGGAAATAATCCTTCAAAAAATCTGACCTCAACACCTTTAAGACTTTAAATACCAACATTTTGAGTTGGGTCAGACTAATCTCATTTTCCTACTGGGGGACTAGTGAGGGTTCAGTGTTGTCTCCTGAAACAGCCCCGTATCTCATGTATAAGATGATATAAGACAGCTTGGAAATACATCCTGCAACACAAATGGTGCTAAATATCTGTAACACCATCAAACATCTACATTTGCCTAGCTCAGGTCCTTGGGAAGGACTCACAGGCAGACAAAACTACCAAACCCAAACTGAAAATTTGGCTGACTATGTGACAAACCATATTGAAAAAGGTTACCATAAATAGGACAATTAGAATATCAACCTGAACTGATACTATCAAAACATGATTAGTAATGCTAGCATAACTGCTGATAATTTTGTTTAAAAAATGAAAAGGTTACACTTTCTTGGTCTTTCTCAGTTCTAAAAATGACAAGGATTTAGCAATTTATAATAAACTAGCTGATAACCCAGCGTTGTCCGGGTATTTATTTATAGGGGGGGAAATATCCGGGCCAAATGTAATTTCTAATGTTGGATTTTCCCCCTTACCAGAGGGAGCCCCTTTGTGGAGTACTGTGAAGCCATTACCATGGCAACTCCACTGTACAGTAGAAGCCATTTTGGGGCAGTACAGTAGAAGCCATTTGACGGCACAACAAGCTGTATCATAACAGAACACACACCCAAAGGGATGTTAGAGGTGTCTTACTCCCACAGTCTTTGTTTTCAGAGAGTAAATCATTGTGTACCAAGTTTGGTTGAAATTGCTCAAGGCATTCCAGAGTTATGCTGACACACACACACACACAGTCATTTATATATATATATCTAAAGATGAATATATTAGAAACACATTAGGCGATCCAGATTCAGGCCAACATTTTAGACTGGATCAATATTTTTGAGATTGCTTTATAGAGCAAGGAGGAGGAATGATCAAGCCATAACCGGGAATTTGGAATTATATATTTATGGGTCATAGACATTACAGGTATTGCCTTTTAAGAAGCCTTTCCTATTCTTCAAACACAGATGGAGGTGCCTTCTCTAAAGGATATGGCCCCCTTGTAATTTAAATCAGGGATCCCCAACCTTTGCAACTTTAAGTCTGAAGGACTTCAGCTCCCAGAATTCCAGCAAAGCTGGCTTCCAGCAAAGCTGGCTGGAGAATTCTGGGAGCTGAAGTCCTTCAGACTTAAAGTTGCAAAGGTTGGGGACCCCTGATTTAAATAATCTTTAAAAATTTTTTACTAAGTTGCAGAAATAATAAGTGACTTCGTTGCCTACTTTGAAGGCTTTTTCAGTTCACCAAAATGTTATCAAACTCATTGTGTTTACCAATCAGATGTTTTCATCTCTACTGGAAATAAAGTGGAATAATGAAAAGTTAAGCTGGTCTTCTGAAATCCAACTAACTAATACAAAAAAAAAAAAAAAAAAAAAAACAACTCCAGAGGTCAGGAAGGTAGACAGTTGAGAAAATAATAATAATGCTACATTTATGTAGCAACACAGTTCTGTGCTCTCAACAGCTCTTGATGGTTACAGGAAAGATCACTTCTGTAACCCAGCTGGAACAACCAGACTCTAAAGCCTGTAACTAACAAAGCATTGGAGCTAAGGTTACATCAATATAATTACTGCAAGCATTGTTAACAAGGGAAGATACACAACTGAGTTAGTGAAAACACCAGTGGAAGTTGTATAATCCTCAGAAAGAGAACTGCAGCAATGGAGTGTTAATTGGCCTACACATTTCACAATCATGAGGTTTGCTTTTCACGTCAACAGCAGAGGTGGGTTTCAGCAGGTTCTGACCAGTTCTGGAGAACCATTAGCAGAAATTTTGAGTAGTTCAGAGAACTGGTAAATTTACCACCTCTGACTGGCCCCGCCCCCATCTATTCTCTGCCTCCCGAGTTCCAGCTGATTGGGAGGAAATGGGGATTTTGCAATAACCTTCCCCTGCCATGCCCACCAAGCCATGCCCACAAAACCAGTAATAAAAATGTTTGAATCCCACCACTGGTCAGCAGAATCACCAGATTAATCCTCTTCACTCAGATATTTTGTTTTCTAATGCTGGATATTATCATATCCCTAACCAAATATCCATCCTTACAATCAGCTATTAGCTGTAATAATGTTTACTACACTTCAATGTGCTCTTTAGTCTTTTAGGTATTCAGGAAACTGCAGTGGGTGCTGCTGCAATGGCTTATGAGTCAGCCTTTGAAGGAAAACCCAAGAAACTTCGCATCTTGGAACAAAGGACAACAAGATGGCATCAACTCCCATTCATCTAACTCCCGTGAATGAGTTCTACCTTAGATGATCATTTCAATTCTGGCTACTCCACAGCATATGTGAGAAAGAGATACTTCTACAAGTAGAGGTGGGGGTCAGGGACACAGGGGATACTACATGGCATATAGAACTTAGTTTTCCAGTAGAACTGGAATATTGTGGTCAGACAAGAAAATAAAGAAATGGATCATGAAACAAAAGTAATAGCAATAGCACTTAGACTTATATACTGCTTTACAGGCCTCTCTAATCGGTTTACAGATTCAGCATATTGCCCCCAACAATTTGGGTCTTCATTTTACCCATCTTGGAAGGATGGAAGGTTAAATAAACCTTGAGCCTGAGTTTAGGAATGACCAGGCTCAAATTATGCTACATTTATTTATTTGTTTGTTTGTTTGTTTGATTTATATCCCGCCCTTCTCCAAAAGGACCCAGGGCAGCACACAGGAATTTAAAATACATACAAAATCGTAATACAAAAATTTAAAAAACCTATTAAATGCCTGTCCTGCGCTAAAAACTAATTAAAATCCCCGAAATAAAACTATCTACATTAGTCCCAGCGGAGGTTATGTTAGATCTAGACTATTACATAAGATCTAGCTCTCTGGAAAAGACTCTGATGCTAGGAAGGTAGAAAGAGAAGAGGATGACCAGCAAACAAAGGATATGGACCTAGTTACAGTAGTGAGAAGTTCACTGCTGGAAGTACCAGGTTAGTGACAGAGCATGGTGGCCAAAATATATCTAGTGGTTACCAAGAGTCAAAACTGACCTAATGGCACATAATTAATCAATGGGTAGAGGGCTATTTCCCAGCCTTGTAACTTTCAGATGTGTAAACTTCAATTCCCAGAATTCCCCAGTTGACATAGCCAATCACAGAATTCTGGGAATTGAAAAACCACTTAAATAAAGCAAAAAAGCTCAGGGCAACTTAGGGGTATTAGCCAAGAGGAAGTAGCTATTGTTCCCTCTATATTACTTGCTATTTGAAACGTTACCTCATTTAACTAGATGACCAATGACATTTGTGATCTGATCTGCTGGCCATTTTAATATAAAGAATGGATAATCCTCCAGGCATTGGTAATACAGCTCAGATCACTCCTCATCATTGGCTATCAGAACTGAAGCAGGAAGAATTGGAATCTAATCACTACCAGATGTAATGGTATTTCTTACCTCTTTTAGATCAAAGCATGGTATGGTATGGTATTTATATACATATGCATACACTGCAGGGGTGGGTTTCAGTCGGCGTTACTGCCGGTTTGCTTGTGCGCACAGCTCATGCATGCATGCAGGCTTTGCACGCATGCTGGATGTGCACTGCACATGATGGATGTGTGATGCACATGCATGCGCAGTTCAATAGAAATTGTTCTGTGCATGCGCAGAACTCAGAAAAAAGATGGTGGCGGTGATGGTGGGAACTGGTTCGGGGGTGTGGCCAGCCTGGGTCGCTGCTGGTTCTGCAGATCACTACCAATTCAACCAAACCAGGTCGAACCAATAGGAACCCACCTCTGATACACTGTATATGTACAGTGTATATGTAACAAATGGCTCTTCTGTTTCTGAATGGAGAAGGTTCTTTTTTTTTAATTTTAATTAAATTTATACCCCGCCCTTCTCTGGAGAGGACCCAGGGCGGCGCACAGGAATTTAAAAAACATACAAAATGACAAAATACAAAATTTAAAAGACATATTAAATTACCATCCTATGCTAAAATCCAATTAAAATCCCCAAATTAAAACTGTCTAAAATAGCCCCAGCGGAAGGTTACGCTAGGCCGGCTTGGTGAAAGAGATGTGTCTTTAGACACTGGCGGAAGAGGCGGAGGTCGGAGATGGTGCGAAGTTCAGGAGGTAGGTCGTTCCAAAGGGCCCGCCACAGAGAAGTCCCTTCCCCTAGGTGTCGCCAGTCGGCATTGCCCGGCCAACGGCACCCTGAGAAGGCCCTCTCTGTGGGAGCGGATCGAACGAAGGGATGTATGGGGCAGGAGACGGTCTCACATATAACTAGGTCCCGAGCCATGGAGCGCTTTGAAGATGGTCGTCAAAACCTTGAAGCGCACCCAAAAGAATCATTTCTCTCACAATTATTCCTTAAATTAAATTACACATTTTTTGTATTGGTCACCCTACATTTCTCACCCTCATTCCAACAATGGTTATTTGGGCAGGGGTAGGTTTTAATAATATATAAAGTTTATCCATGCTTCTCCAAAACCTAATGAAACAGGATGCATTAATTTCTAATTGTACAATGCTTTGAAATTTATTTCAAAAAGGTGTTCCAGAGCACAATGAAGCACAAATAAAGCAGCCATATCTTTTCCCATTTCCCAGGAAATGCCAAACTACTTTTGCAAGCCAGCCAAGAAAAACAAGAAAAAGCGATGATAAAATACCCACTATCAGTTGATGTTGACTTGAAAGGGACGTTACCTTTTGCACAGATTTACCCTTTGCTTTTTGGATCAAATCTTGTTGCTGACTTTTTTGTACAATAACTGAATGACTTAGAACTTTCATCTCATAAATGTTCATCTCATAAATCAAAGTAAATAGTGCATTTATGTAACACAGTCCTATATATTTGAACATATATGGCACATCTGTTTACTTCTTCCCTCCAAAGCAGATTAATTAATGAATGAAACAGACATTCTTATGCACATGAAACCTGGTGTTCTAACATTTATAGATTGCATTTGTAGGTGTCATTCAACATTCTTCTGTTTTACATTTCACCCTCTATGTCACTCTTTTCCTCACGATGCAAATATGGGCTTATAAAATGTGCCTGGCAACAAATAGTACACATTGACTTAGAGACAAAAGAGGTCTCTCCTAGGAAGTATAAATTATTCTTGAAGCCCAACGCTATGATGACTTGACTGCTACACAAAGAAATCAACTAGGAAAGGAATATGCTATTTCATTTGACAGCTTCTAAAGGAATTTTAAAGGCAGAAAATATCCAGTAGCCCAGGTAAAAAACAACAACTCTAGGTCAGGTGTTCCAGATGGACAGGTGTAATGATATACAATAAACCTTCCAAAAGTCATTTCTGGGTGATGGGGGAAAAAAACATTTTAATTGCTAAGATGGAACAGGTTTACAACCTAAGGCGGATACCTCTGGCAAGATTATTCCAGAAGATGCACTAGACCAGGGGTCTGCAACCCGTGGCTCTGGAGCCACATGTGACTCTTTCATTCCTCTGCTGCAGCTCCCTGACACTCAAAATATGCGTCACAACTGCCAATGTGTGATACCCACCAGCACACTATTTATTGAGGTTTCTGACCCACCTTTTTTCAGAGTTCAAACTGTTTTTGTTGCATGCAGAAATAAAAATGTGTTTTCTCTGTAGCAGTTCATTGATTTCATAAATGCAACACCCTATAGCTTTTAAAAAAAATACATAGCATAAAAGTAATATATAAGATGCAGTGCTATCTTCATTTTAGATGTCAAAGGGGTTTTGTGGCTCCCTGTGGGAGATGGGTCCAAAGGGTTTTTTTTCCCCCTGTGGGAGATGGGTCCAAATGGCTCTTTGAGTGTTTTTAGGTTGCCAACCCCTGCACTAGACTTATACCAAAGAGTACCAGCCCCAAGTTTACATGCTGAGCTGCCTAATAATGAAAAGGGGTGGAGCCACTCCCAAATTCATATTTGGTGTAGGTCCCTATTGTTTCCTCCTGGTTGTAGAGACACTTGTGTACATAACAGATTAACAGAGCTAACAAAGAGATGCTTCCTTCCCAGCTTTTGCTCCAGAGAAGGGCCACTGCCGACTAGAGCCGTCTCCTTCTCTCCCTTCCCTTCCTCATCCAGGTTCCCGAGACTGGAATGGCAGCCTCTGCCTGGGCGTGCCACCTACAAATGGCGTCAGAATCAACCTGTCAGTTCCTGCTGTCCAGCCTTCCCTCCCGCCGCCCGTTCCGGCCCAGGTCCCTCACCACCCCTTTTCCCTCGGTTTATTTCTCCTGCTAAGCCGACCGGGCTCTTCCCAACGCGAGGGAAACACGGCGGTTACTGAGGCGGTATCGAAGCGGGTGTTTACAACAGGGGAGCGGGGTGGGGGTGGGGGTGGGGGATGGGGGGAGAGAAAGGTGGGGAAAACGATCCGCGGATCCGGGCTCGGGCGACGGGAAGGCGGCAGGAGAAGGAAGGCGGTGCCCCGTATTTAGGGAATTTAGGGAATCGGCTACGGAAAGACCCTCCTCCGTCGCTATCTGAGGGTTCTGGCCGGCTCGGAAGCTCGGGAGACGCCGTGTCTGCAGGGCCAGCAGCATTTCCCCGTAAAGCAGCCCCAAGAAGTAGCAGCACCGGGTAGGGCGGGCGAATGAAGGAGCCGATAGGGGCCCGGGAACCAAAAGCCGGGGCGGCGCGCCCAGCAGCCATGGCTGAGGCTGGTTGCCTCGGCGGCGGAAAAGGCGAAGCTTGAATGGGGAAGGGGAGGCCGAGGCCACGCGCCGCCGAGACCCTCGGAGGAGGAGGTCGGGCGCCGAACTTACCCGCCGCGGTGCTTGTTGTCCATCCGCTTCTTCTGCCTGACCGGCTGCAAGGGGATGTTATCGGTCATGACCGCGGCAGCCGATGCGAGGAGCGCCGGCGGGGGGGAGGAGCGCGGAGCGGGTTCGGCTCGCCTCCAGCTTTCGCCTCGGCCGGCCCACACCCAGCCTCTCCGCGCGGGGAGGAGAGCACGCCGCTGCCTGCCGAACCAGGGCGGGCTGGGGGCTGGGCGCCGCCGCGCAGGTAACGCAGACTCTCACGCCGGCTCGCGCCCTCCCCCCACCTCTCCCTGAAGCCCACCGAGCCGGGTATGGGAAGTGGGCGAGGGCCGTTTTTTTCTGGTCGCCTCAGGCGGTGGTGCCTTTTCCTCATTCCTCGCCGAGGGTGGGGGGCGTGGGCACCTCCCCGGCTGCGTTTCTTGCCGGTTTCATTCCCTCCCTCGTCGCAGTGTCTTCCCGCCACTCTGCTCTTCAGGCTTGTGGCGGTTCTGGCCCAGGAATTTAGAGTGGCCTTTCAAGACTGTGGACTCTCCGAGGACATCATTCCTCCTTGCTAAATCCCTCTCTCGCCTTCCTTTCCGGGCGCTTCCTGGTGCTTTACCTACCCTCTCGTACCGGCTCTGCTCGGTTCCTCAGGGTGCATTCAGATCATCTGTGGGGGAAGCTTAATATACAGCCCAATATATTTGTTTGAAGGGTTCCTTTCCCACGCACTGATTTTGTGTTTGTTTGTTTGCAATCCTAAACCATGCATTTGGAGCGCTAGATCATAGCACTACGATAACCTTGCTGAGGGGAGGAAAGCTGTGGCAAATCTAGACAGCATACTAAAAAGCAGAGAGATCACCCTGCCAACAAAAGTGCATATAGTCAAGGCTATGGTTTTCCCAGTTGCAATGTATGGCTGTGAAGGTTGGACCATAAGAAAGGCTGAGCGCCAAAGAATTGAGGCCTTTGAACTCTGGTGCTGGAGGAGTCCTCTGGAGGTGATCAAACCAGTCAGTCCTAGAGATCAACCCTGACTGCTCTTTAGAAGGCCAGATCCTGAAGATGAGACTCAAATACCACCTAATGAGAAGGAAGGACTCACTGGAGAAGAACCTCATGCTGGAAAAGATTGAGGGCAAAAGAAGAAAGGGACGACAGAGAATGAAGTGGCTGGATGGAGTCACTGAAGCAGAAGGCATGAGATTAAATGGACTCCAGAGGATGGTAGAGGACAGGAAGGCCTGGAGGAACGTTGTCCATGGGGTCGTGATGACTTCACAACTAACAACAACAACCTTGATGATAATGAATAATCTAATCAGAGTTGGGATTGATTATATTTACATAGGAAACCACCCATAAATCTCAGCACTGTACCTGTATTTATTTATTTCTAAGATTTGTATACTGTTTCAATCGTATTAGTTCTGAGGGGCTCCAAACCAGTAAACATAACAACATATAACAATATAATTGCCAAACCAATACTTCAATAAATATCCAGTAACCCACCATTTGTAATCCAACCATCTCCCCTGGTTTACCAGGAACAATAACTTCATAATTAATGCCCTGCATTGTTCAGTTATCAAAGTCTTTGCAGAAAGGCTCCAAAATGTATGGGATAAACGAGGAAATCATTTTTTTTTATAGAGCATCTAGGAAGAATACAATTTTATTTATTTAAATTTTAAATTTATATCCCGCCCTTCTCCACAGAGGACCCAGGGCGGCGCAATGAGGATCATTATGGAGAATCTCAGAATGTCTAAGCCTGTCTTGCCATAGCTTCACTGTTAGAAAAATAGTGGAATAAAATTCACAGAAAAGTAGCAAAATGGAAACAATGATTCACTAAAAATCTCAGACTTGCCATTAAGCACTTGGATGAACTTTCAGATATCGTGAACAATGTTCTATGGGCAGATCAATCAAAAGTACATTGATATTATGATTGCCAAAACCATTATTCATATTAAGAACCTCATTGCAAATATCAAACATGGAGGTAGTGGTATCATGACTGTTGATCAGGAAGGTCGGCAGTTTGGCAATTCGTATCTCTAGTGCTGCATAACAGAGTGAGCTCCCATTACTTGTCCCAGCTTCTGCCAACCTAGCAGTTCAAAAGCAAGTAAAAATGTAAGTAGAAAAATATGAATCACCTTTGGTGGGAAGGTAACAGCGTTCCATGCTCCTTTGGCGTTGAGTCTTGCCGGCCACATGAACACAGAGATGTCTTCAGACAGCGCTGGCTCTTCAGCTTTGAAACCTAGATGAGCACCGCCCCTTAGAGTCAGGAACGACTAGCACATATGTGCGAGGGGAACATTTACCTTTTTAGAGGTATCATGATTGGAGAACATTTTCTTACATGGGATCTAGACAAGTTACTATCCTTGAAGAAGCCTTATAAAGGCCTTCTGCTCATGTGCTGAAGCAAAAGTGATAATGCAGCAAGATTGTTGATTATTTGCCATTTAGTTCATGTAGATAGGCCTGTCAAATGATCTGTTTCTAACCGGTTGCTTCAAGATTCCCCAAGGTCAATCCATCAACACTAATTGAGTAAACCTAAAAGGCAGGCAGTATCTACTACATCAGTATTTTCATTGCCGGTTCTAGATTGGCTGCTGAATCTGTTGTCATTAGTTTGGTTTTCTTTATATTTAATGTTTTTTGTTACTGTGCCTTTTGATTTTCATTACTAGAGGATGTAGATCATTTACATTTTTAGAGTACTGTCATCAATTTTCCAGCAATTTTCTTCCTGCAATTTTAAAACCATTTTCTTCCCATCCAGCCTGTTTCAATATACTGTATAGTCTGTTAAATAAATAAAGCAAGAATATACAGCCTTGTCTCACTAGAAGTCTGGAGCCAGTCTGTTTGGCCATGTTTGGTCTGGGTTGTGACTTTTTATCCTATATTTTGTATCCTATGTTTTATTTCAGGACAATAAAATATTCTGGGATTTCCATTCTTCTTAAGACATTCGAAAGTTTGATTTGTTCTTCAAAGACCCTTCTGTAATCAACATATGGATTTATTTTTGGTGTTCTTTGGTTTTCTCTATTATTTAGCATGTTTTTCCCTTTGTGTTCTCCCTACTTCCTACAATACATTTCTTTCTGGTCTTCCTGTTCCCAATATTTCTCAAGCGTAGATGTAGGTTTTTCTTAGAAGAATGAGCCTTCCATACATGTACAGTACAAAGTGTACTGTACTACTCAACAAATTATGCCATCCCTCCCTTTTGATCATGCTGGCTGGTATTTATGGGAAAACAGTAACACATAGAAAACAAATTCAACTCCTGTCTTTCAGAAAACACTGATGTTTTTCTTCATGGCCAATAAACATAGTAATATTTCAAAAGTGTGGCAGAAAGTCTGCCTCCACAGAAACCTTGTGTCCTCCAGAGACTTCTGTGCTGCAACTGCCATATATCCTCATTGTCTGTGCTACATAGGACTAACGTGAAGTCTAAAACATCCAGAAGGCACCAATTAGACAGTACCTATTATTTCCACCCATCCCCCAGTTTCTCTGCCTTGGTTGCATAATCTTAGGGAAATGGTTTTAAGAAGTCTTAGATCCAAGCATCAGCGTAAAATGTAGCAATACAGGATGAGTTTGTGTTTTGGCCCTATCAGTTTGGAATTTGGGAAGTTGCTGTCCCAATATCAGTGAGGATAAGGCTTGTTGGCAAAAGTCAGTTGATGCATGCATGAAATTAAGACATAAGAATGTTGCAACAGCCAAACTGACAGTCCCACTTTTAATTCCAGAAAGTTAATACAGTTATTGTAAAACACTGCTTGTGTGTTAGAAATGCAAAAGGGGGAAAAACACCTCCTTGAGAAAAAGTCTGGCCTGGCTGACAGCTAACTCCTGTGTTGCACAAATTTTATTCTTTATGCAAAGAAGCGTTAAAATGGAAATTCTCATTTGTGGCCCTGAAGATGATTTCAAATGGAGGTATTTCATCATTACTAATGCAAAGACACCCTGTGACTAGTCCCTGTTTCCCTCCATTATACCTTTTGTTCTGATAAGAAAAAAGGTGTGGGGAAATATGGAAGGATTCCAGAGGGGAGATAGTTGTGTCTTGATGCTCTATAACTTTTGGCTAATTGTGAAGCAGTGTTTTAAAATAAAAGCCCTCTCTGGAACTGTTTGCATTTCATTTTATTACAGAAAGGTAGAGTTTCTTACAAAACAAAATTTTGAATCTATTTCCATTCTGCAACTTCTCAGAAATCAGTTTAAAGCTGGTATTCAATAGTTTTAGCAACGTAGAGCCAGAAAATTGCTGGCTTACAATAGTTCTTGAAATGGTCCCATATAAAGGGAACAGTCAGGCCCAGCCTATATTTGGGACAGTGTAAGGAGTACATATAAGGGAAACTCAAGCTTTGGATGGCCATTTTATCGTGTACATGCACCATTTACTATTTGTAAATGAACATCTCATTGTCATAACCTTTAACTAGACAAAAACGCTCATTGTGGGGCAACAATTTTTAAACCAAGGTACATCAAGTAGCCTAACTTACAGAATGTGTTCAAAATCTGGAATCCATGACTCCCAAGGGAATGAAATATGGATGCTACTATTGCTGCTGTGGCCATGTGATCTTCATTTTCGACATCCAGTCTCAAAATCCCTCATGCACTCACCCACACACCAATTGCCATTTGCCTTCTGCTGTATGGATAAGAGCACTCAGGGAAGATTCTTGATGCTCCTTGCCAGATTCCCGTAAGGAAACTCAATGCGGAAGCTGGCAAGAAGTTAGAAATTGCTCTTAACAGAATAACAGAGTTGGAAGGGGCCTTTGAAGTCTTCCAATCCAACCCCCAGCTCAAGCAGGAGATTATTTTAGGCAAATGGCTGTCTAGTCTCTTCTTAAAAGCCTCCAAAGTTGGACCGTCCATCGCTTCTGAAGGCAAACTGTCCCACTGATTGATTGTTTTTATTGTCAAGAAATTTCTTCTTGACTAGATATACCAATTCCTGCAACTGTTCTTCATATGCTATGGTGGGATTCAAATAATTTAACAACCAGTTCTCTGCCCTAATAATCAGCTAGGTGGGCATGGCCATGGAGTGTGGCAGGCAGCACTTGGCCTCCCTGCAGCCTCCTGGGAACAAAACTGGGCTGCGGGGGGGGGGGGTGTATGGCACACACACTCACACCCCATTTTGGGCTTAGTAGTCCTCCCTGCAGCCTCCTGGGATCAAAAATGGCGCACATGGTCACTCCTGAAAGGGCAGGGCAGGGAGGGGAGGGGCCAGACAGCAATTTAACTATCAGTTCACCCAAACCAGCCCGAACCAGCTGAATTTCACCACTGTTTGTATGTTTTATCCTTTACACAATCATCTTTTTCACTCTTCTCTGCTCTCTTTCTAGAGCAGAGATGTCAAACTCGAGTCATCATGTGGCATATTGTGACTTTGTTCTCCTTTGTTAAACAGGGCATGGGCATGGCCAGCATGTGACACATCTGGTTCTCCAGCTGGGAGTTTGACATCCCTGTTCTAGACTCTCAACATCTTTTTAATATTGTGACCAAAATTGGATGCAGCCTGAAAGAAGGGATGAGTATTCCAATTATCTGATAAGAGATACTTTACATGCACTGCTACACATTCCGAAGGATTTGATTGGCCCTCCTCTTCATTACTACTAAAAACTCATTCAGTTCTCCACTCCTGAGCAGGTTCTTGCAATTTGGAGAAACAAACTACATCCCAATCATGTCCTTAATCCACAAACTCAGTCCTATTTCTCCAACTCCTCCTAAAATAGAGTAGCTATGAAGACATATGAGAGCCACTTGTTTGGCCAATTTAATTTAAGGAGCAGTAAGTAGTGGCTGTTTCATTTGAACTTTTCCTGGAACTGATTGGAGGCTCTTTTGGAGGGGGGATTTAAAGACACAAAAAGGAGCAGTAAGTAGTGGCTGTTTCATTTGAACTTTTCCTGGAACTGATTGGAGGCTCTTTTGGAGGGGGGATTTAAAGACACAAAAAGGAACAGTAAGTAGTGGCTGTTTCATTTGAACTTTCCTGGAACTGATTGGAGGCTCTTTTGGAGGGGGGATTTAAAGACACAAAAAGGAACAGTAAGTTGTGGCTGTTTCATTTGAACTTTTCCTGGAGCTGATTTCTGGCTGTGTGCAGGGGGAAAGAAAGGTAAAGATTTCCCCATTTTGAACCACTTGAGGCTAAAGGGAGGAGTTTCTGGCTGTGTGCAGGGGGGAAGAAAGGTAAAGACTTCCCCATTTTGAACTACTTGTGGCTAAAGGGAGGAGTTTCTGGCTGTGTGCAGGGGGGAAAGAGAAAGGTAAAAGAAATAATACATTCTAGATTTGTGCGCTTAAGACTGTGATTGTATTTTATTTCAAAATGACTGGCTTAGTTCAATGTAATAACTGTTTTGCACCTGTCTTCCGCAGTACTCTTTTCAAATTTGGATACTGTCCCCCTTGCAGACAAATTAATAGATTACATAGACACATAACATATCTTGAATCTGTAATTTGTGATCTCCAGGCAGAAATTAAGTGTCCAATTCGGCCACTCCACCCTGTGGAGATGCCACACTACCAGCCTCCCCTACCGCAAAGATCCCACAGAAGAAGAGCAGCCTGGACAACTGTGGGATCTGGCAGGGTGAGAGCTGTGACCCACAAACACAAAACTTTCGCTGTGTCCCAGCATAACAGATATAGCGCCCTTGCTGATCTTAATGGGGACACTAAGGTGACAGGTCAAGGTAATAATGACGACTCAAATAAGCAGCGGATTGTGGTCCAAAGTGAAGAACCTACTTCAGAAATGCAAAAGTGTGAACCAGGGATCATGCATCAGTCACACAACAAGAGCAAGGTACCCAAAAAGAGAAGTCACCTCCTGATTGGTGACTCAATCGTAAGAGATGTAAACTTAGGTAAGGATATGGAGGTTTTGAAAGATGTCAGATGTTTACCGGGTGCTACAGCCAGCAGAGACAAGAGGCGTATTCTTAAGATAGTCACGAATGCAAGTAAGGACTGTGAAGTTGATGCTATTATACATCTTGGCACAAATGATCTGTCCCAAAAAGATGTAGCTTCTGTGCAGAATGATTTCCAGAGTTTGGGGTACGAACTTAGTAGTACAGGTTGTAGGCTTATCTTCTCAGAGGTTATACCAGTATACAAGGAACAAAAAGGAAAGGGCCAGCGCATAGCAGAGTTTAATGTGTGGCTAAAGGAGTGGTGTAAAAAGGAAGGCTTTGGTCTTATTAGTCATGATGCCTGCAGCTGGTCCAATGATAAACTGTACAAAAGAGATGGTTTGCACCCATCCAAGAAAGGGACTGAGTTACTTGGCACTAAATTCACAGATTTCCTGGCTAAACATTTAAACTGAATAGTGGGGACAGAGAATCAATAGATAAAGAATATTTCTGTCCCCAGCAAACTAAAATTCATAGGGTTATCAGTGCGTGTAACATAGATAATTGTGCAGGTAATATTATCAACACTGCTGTCAAGCAAAACCAAACAATTAACAGTGGGTGCCATACCATGTACATGAACCATACAAGTGGCAAAGAAATAGGGGCAAAGAGAACCATAGTCAGGCATAACACAGGTTTCGTAGACAGAAAACACAGGGTCAATCAAAATGGACTCAAATGTCTATACACCAATGCACAGAGTATGAGGAATAAACAGGGTGAATTAGAAATTCAAGTAAATGAGGGCAGTTACGATATTGTTGCCATTACAGAAACTTGGTGGGATGAAACCCACAAATGGAACATACAGCTAGAAGGATTTAAATTATTTAAAAGAAATAGACCAAATAAAAGAGGAGGTGGAGTTGCACTATATATAAGAAATAATTACATCTCTACAGAAATAGAGCACAACAATGATGAGAACTATCTTGAATGTATTTGGGTCAATATTAAAGGTTGGGGGGGGAATGATATTGTCATAGGTCTATACTACAGGCCACCCAACCAAGCAGAGGAAGTGGATGTACTTTTTGCTAACCAGCTAACTAAGGTATGTAGGAAGCACACTGCAATAGTAATGGGAGATTTTAACTACCCTGACATCAATTGGGAAACAAACTCTGCACCAAGTGGAAGATCCAACAGGTTCCTAACAAACCTAGCAGACAACTTTGTTTCCCAAAAGGTAGAGAAGGGAACAAGGGGATCAGCAATATTGGACTTAATTCTCACTAACAGAGAGGAAATGATAGAAGGTGTAGAAGCTACAGGAACTTTGGGGGCAAGCGATCATGAAATACTGGAATTCAACATTATGCAAACAAAAGTAGTTGAACAAAGTCAAACTAGAGTCTTAGACTTCAAGAGAGCTAATTTCAACAAACTCAGAGAGAGCTTGGGAAGGATTCCATGGATGAGAATCCTCAAGGGGAAAACAACTCAAGAAGCTTGGGAAATTTTGAAAAATGAGATTATAAAAGCCCAGTCCAGCGCAATACCAATGAAGAAGAAAAATAACAGTTCCCAAAAGAAACCAGCATGGCTGCATAAAGAACTCTCTGACAAATTGAAAGACAAAAAGGATAAATATAAAAAGTGGAAAAAGGGGGACATAACCAAGGCAAAATATCAGCAAATAGCCCGAGCCTGTAAAGATGAAGTGAGGAAAGCTAAGGCTCACAATGAAGAAAGGCTTGCCAAAAAAGTAAAAAATAACAAAAAAAGCTTCTTCCAACATGTTAAAAATAAGAAAAAAGTTAAGGAAACAATTGGTCCACTGCTGGGAGAAAATGGCAAGAAGATGATAAGCAACAGGGAGAAAGCAGAACTATTTAACTCTTTCTTTGCATCTGTCTTTACACAAAGGGATAAAACAGTCCAATCAATCAAAAACAGCACCACAAATATCAGATTAGGAACACAAGTTGAAATAGAGAAGAAAATGGTAAGTGAGCACCTGTCTGCCCTGGACGAGTTCAAATCACCAGGACCGGATGGATTACACCCCAGGGTTCTGAAGGAACTGGCAGACGAGATCTCAGAACCACTGAACTATATCTTTCAGAGATCCTGGAGCACCGGGGAACTGCCAGAAGACTGGAAAAGAGCAGATGTGGTTCCCATCTTCAAAAAAGGAAAAAAAACAGATCCAGGAAACTATAGACCCATCAGCCTGACCTCAATACCAGGAAAGATTCTGGAAAAGATAATTAAACAACAAATAAGTGAACACCTAGAAGCAAACAAAGTAATAGCCAAAAGCCAACATGGGTTTGTCAAAAACAGATCATGCCAGACGAATCTAATTGCATTCTTTGACAAAGTAACAAAATCAGTGGACCAGAGGAATGCTGTTGATATAATTTACCTGGACTTCAGTAAGGCATTTGATAAAGTAGACCATAACCTACTATTAGATAAAGTAGAAAATTGTGGGTTAGACAGCAGCACCACCAAATGGATTCGTAACTGGCTGACCAACCGCACTCAACGTGTAGTCCTCAATGGAACTGCATCTACATGGAAGGAAGTATGCAGTGGAGTCCCCCAAGGCTCTGTTTTAGGCCCAGTACTCTTTAACATCTTCATCAACGATTTGGATGAGGGGATAAATGGGGAACTCATCAAATTCGCAGACGACACCAAGCTGGCAGGAATAGCCAACACTCCAGAAGATAGGCTTAAGATACAGAAGGATCTAGACAAACTTGAACATTGGGCACTGTCTAATAAAATGAAATTCAATTGTGAAAAAAGTAAGGTCCTACATATAGGCAAGAAAAACCAAATGCACAAGTACAGTATAGGTGGTACCTTGCTCAATAGTAGCAACTGTGAGAGGGATCTCGGAATCCTAGTGGACAACCATTTAAATATGAGCCAGCAGTGTGCAGCAGCTGCCAAAAAAGCCAACACAGTTCTAGGCTGCATCAACAGAGGGATAGAATCTAGATCGCGTGAAGTGTTAATGCCACTGTATAGTGCCTTGGTAAGGCCACACTTGGAATACTGCATACAGTTTTGGTCGCCACGATGTAGAAAAGACGTGGAGACTCTGGAAAGAGTGCAAAGAAGAGCAACCAAGATGATTAGAGGACTGGAGACTAAGACATATGAAGAACGGCTGCAGGAACTGGGTATGTCTAGTTTGATGAAGAGAAGGACCAGGGGAGACATGATAGCAGTGTTCCGATATCTCAGAGGGTGCCACAAAGAAGAGGGAGTCAAACTTTTCTCCAAGACACCTGGGGGCAGGACAAGGAGCAATGGGTGGAAACTAACCAAGGAGAGAAGCAACTTAGAACTAAGGAGAAATTTCCTAACAGTAAGAACAATTAACCTCTGGAACAGCTTGCCTCCAGCAGTTGTGAATGCCCCAACCCTGGAAGTCTTTAAAAAGATGTTAGACAGCCATTTGTCTGAAATGGTATAAGATTCCTGCCCATGCAGGGGGTTGGACTAGAAGACCTACAAGGTCCCTTCCAACTCTGCTATTGTATTGTATTGTATTGTATTAATGGAAACAAAAGCATTAAATTGTTGGAAAGAACATGCATTAAATAAATTGAAATGCAGGTAACAAGTTTGGGTACCCAAACTGGAATTATGAGCAGTACAACAGTGTTGTGCATACTTTTAATCCACATGTGGCACATTTATCTCAGCTCTGTACCCAAACTCCGGCAAATGTACTGCAAATAATTGTTTAATTAATAGCTTATAGAGTGTAATAAGCCATAAGCACCTGTGCTCTGATATGCTGGGATGGCTTTGTTATTTTTCCTGATCGCTCCCCTTTCCAGTACAAGGTGATAGCAGATATCCTTTTAACATAACATTTAATAAAAACCCTTCCAAAAACTGTCAATATTTGCAAACAAACTATTAAGAACCTTACATGGTCACTGACTTTTGTAAAAAGGCTATAAGACATCTTGATAATGATACATTGCTGTGTTGTATGGACTTTGGAAAATAACCGCAAAACTAGCAGGAACTTGGGAGGATACATTCACCACAACAGAAGTTGTGGAAGATGGTTGGAGACAGAATGTTCTGCCCTAGACTTGGGTAACATTTTATTTTTTGTATAGTAAGAATTCAAATCAAATGTCCTCTAAAAAGTAAGGTTGGAAGTTTCTGCTTCCAGCTGCCACAGGAAAAAGAAGTGTTTAGAATATTCATTTCTAGTCAATGCTAGAGTTTATTCTATTAGTTCCACATACTGTTCCACATCTAGTCACTTGGTAATAACATCCTCTATTCCTCAAGGCACAGAAGTTTATTTACATTTTCTTAAAGATGATGCCAAGTTTCTCCAAGGTAGTCTTCCTTTTTCACCGACTCTTTCCAAAAACATCCTACAAATGGGACTAGGAGGCTTTTTAAAGCTTGTTTTTGGCAGAGACAACTAATCCTGGAGGAAAGGAATTCCTTCTTTCATTTAAAATGGAAATGTGTATTTTTGTATGTCTCTGGATTAGAAAGACTGAAGGTGAGAGAACAATCTGAAGTTGAATTTGTTTAAGAGAGAACTATAGCTGGTTTCAGGGCTTGGATTTATGATTTTGTAGAAATGCCTGATCTGCAGTTTGGGAGCCCTGTCGAATCCAGCACGGATGCTGGACAATCTGATGGCATTAGTGTGGTATTAGTGACTTTTATCGAAGTTGGCTGATTGGCATCAGTGTGATACAAGCTGGTTATCTCAATCCTTCTTTATGGGGTGGTCTTGTTGACAACCTGCCCTAGAATGAGGAAGCTGTAGTGATAAATAGATTTCCACATCACCCTTTGTAATGCTTTGCAGCAGCATCATACTACAAAACTTGAATATTTTGTAGTATCCTTCCCCTGCCACGCCCACCAAGCCACTCCCACAGATCTGGTAGTAAAAAAATTTGAATCCCACCACTGGTCCCAAGTATGTAAATTGTGGCATTTGCATAACAAAGTAGTCATGCATTTTGTCATCATTCCTCTGCTGAAACTTTTAAACAAAACTCAAAACTCTCATTATGATGGATAAAGCATTAATAGCTTGGGGCCAAACTCTTTCCAAGACTGTCTATGCCTGGAAAGTCCCTCCCATGTTGTTAGACCTTATTGAATAATCTTTGCAGCTCCTGCCAGGGATTCATTGAACATCAACAGCTAATTGTGTCTTTTCATGGTGGGACCCAGGCTGGGTTTCATGGTGGGACCCAGGCTCTCCTTGTTACACTTTAGGAGGAAGCTTTACATTATTAATGCCTTGTAATTTGTAAGACATTGGTAATGTTTTCTGAGTTTTGATTATATTTATATTGGATATAAGTATTTGTAAACCACATCAAAAAGCACACACGCACACACACACAAAAGGAACGGCAGCATGTAAATTTTAAGTTTTTCTTTTTAAACGCAATAGAAGTTTCTCTAGTGAACTGGATACGGTCATGTAGCGAAAATGAAGGTTTGGCTGCATCAGGTGAAAAAGTTATCAGAGATTTATTCTCATATCAACAGAAATGCATCAGTAGACAGTCCAAATAAATGAACAAAATATAATCCTACGCAGAATTGCTTAAATTGTCCAAACATTCACAATGCAGAAAGAGAGATTATTCTCGGGATGCACCTTTGGCATGTTTCACGTAACAAGATCCATTTTACAGTGTAAACAGTTTGTGTTCTTACTTTACAAAGTCCAGATGGAAAGGCACAACTTGGCAAAAACTGATCCTAAGCAAATTATAATAATTAAGAAATATATATATAACTGGAGACATACACACATACAATAGTTCAGGTGCAACCACATTGGTGTTGTTTTAAAAAAAAATATTATTATACATCCACATTGTTTCATAGACCTTCTGCATAAGCGAAGCTGGACTCTGAAGTTGGAAAAAGCCACATTTTCATTCAAGTCCTCCTAATACCAAATATTTGTTTAGTTTTCCAATGCAGCTAAACACATAGGCAGATCCTGCAGATGAAAAGAGAATGGAGGTGGGTGGACTAAACACAACTCCCCCCACCCCACTCCATGAAACACACCTCTAAACATCTTCAACTATCCCTATCTTATAGCATATCTTATTTTGGCTTGAAATAGTGCACAGTAGTTTCTGCTTGGATCTCAAGTTCGACACAGTGGTTATTGTCTAGAAAAATAGAACTTAACACTACCATAAACAAATTAATAAAAAAAATAATAATAATGAGGTAGATAACTTAGAATCCAGAAGACCATTCCAGTAACCTTCATACAGTACAAATGCCACATTGGGATTTTATTCCAGGCTTTCTCCCCTAAGAACTACAAATAGATAAAAGTCCAAAGAAAATGTAGGGCTGCCCCCAAAGTCTCACCTCTTCTGGTAAAAATGGAAATGATTCAGTCTTGCTGTATGAGAAGTCGAAACTCACACAGGTATATACGTCTTTGCTGGATTGCAGCCCTGGATTGCTAAAGTGGAAAGCGTCTCTCGCGCACCCAAAGATGGACGAAACACCTACTTCATTTTAAATACAGATCTAGGCAGACTCCCTTCCATAAAGTGGAGGTGAGGGATAGTGGCAGAGAAAGAAGAAACTTGTGGGGAGGGAGATTTCCGTTCACTAATTAATCTGCTTCCAAAGTCATCACCTGAGAATCTGAAGAGAAACGGCAGAAACAGCAAAAGTCTTGCTAGGATTGGCTTTCCCTTCAACAGTATGACTCCGTCTGCATATTGGGATGGGTAAGGAGGAAAGCAACACACAGCCACGAAGAGTCCGCTTTTTGGCACTGTGGGTGGTGCATGTACAACGATGTAGTCTTTAAATAAGCAGCAGTAATCAGATACAGAGCATTTAAGGTGTACAATGGCTAACAGTGTGCCCGTTTACGACATTCAGTTTTTGGTTTTTAAACAGGGTTCTGGGTTTTATCACATCCTCCCGGTCCAACAGGCATCGTAACACTATTACATTCAAAACCGCATCAAATGAAGAACAAACAAAAGGAACGAAAAGGGGAACCCCTCCAAAGGATGGCATTCTAGGATATTTACCCGCATCATTAATTTCCACGTTATCAGTCACGAACTCCATGAGTGCCATTTCCCCTCCTCGCCCCAAAATATCAAAAAGAGATTTGCTTCTATTCTGCTTCAATTCCCCCAAATGGTTTCTTACTTAAGCCATCTCAAAAAAAAAAAAAAAAATAAGCAAACAAACCAAACAAAAAATAGAGGTAAATGTTATAACCTTTGGAATTTCACATTGTAAAACATCGAAGGTTTTTAACAGGTTTATGGTTCCCACGTTAGAAGAATCTCGCAAGACCCGCATAGAAAAAGGAGGATCCTAAACTGGCTTCACTTTTGTTTTGCGCAAAACATGGGCATGATTGTACACTGGGCAATGCTTCCATAGACAGCCTTAGAATCATTTGCACATCGATAAGAAAATAAGGATACTTGCGGTGTCATCTCTTAAAAATATATAGATATAGATATATATATATATTCTGATAGTGATTCTTTTTTTAAAAAAAAATCCATCCTGCCATCTTTCAAGCTTTCTAGTTTTCAATTAACAGCAATGTTGTTCTCTTCTATGAAGTGAGGGAATTGGTGTTTTGGCACATTGTCTTCAGCCGTGCTACTCGGCTTCTCCATCTCTGAGCCAATCACAGCCTGGGAACCATCCATCTTGGAAACAGTGGCAGAATTCATTGCTACATTGATTGCTGGACTTCCCCCCATGGTGTTTGGAAGAGAACGGAGGCCTCCGCTTTGGATCACAGAGATCTCATTGGTTTTCATGGCCAAGCCATTACTGAGCACTGCAGCATACTGGTTCCATGCCGATGGATCAAGGGTCAGCGAAGGGCTCGCTGCATCTTTAGGGAACATTTCTGATACCTTCTTTGAATCGTTGCCAAGCAAAGCCATCGGGTTATCAATGGACAGCCTTCTTCCACGCCTGGCAGAATTGTTCCACATGTGAGTTCCAACATGGACCTTATGGAAAAGAATGCCAATGTTAGACTACTGTTGGTATGAATCGGGGCAAACCTGGAAGGGCTAAAATACGCGAGTTACACGAGATTCAAATTCCTGCTCAGGGACAGTGGCTACAATGCAGGGCTGGGATTCAAAAAATTTAGCAACCGGTTCTCTGCCTGGTTGCTGATTGGGCATGGCCTACTCAGCCTCCTGCACCAAGGTGGGGGCAGGGCCTCAGGAGGCTTTCCTCGAGCCTCTGGGAAGGCAAAAACATCCTTCCCCAGGCGCCAGAGGCTCTTCAGAGTGCAGAAATGGGCCCATTTCTGGACTTCTGGGAGGCCTGTTTTTTGCCCTCCCCAGCCTCCAGAGGGTGAAAATGGCCTCCCCCATTCCTCAAGCCTCCAAGAGGGCGAAAATGGCCTCCCCCGGCTTTTGGAACTTCTAGGAGGCCCATTTTTGGAAGGCAAAAATGGCATCCCAGAGGCCCTCCGGAGGCCAGAAACAGGCCTGTTTCTGGACTTCCAGAATTTTCAGGAGGCCTGTTTTTCGCCCTCCCAGAACCTCCATGCAGGCTCTGAACTTACCTGGCATCCAAAACAGGAGACTCCTGGGAAGGGAAGGGTGGGTGGGGCCAGCCAGTCCTTGGAACTACTAGTTCAGAGAACCAGATGTAAAATTAGCATCCGGTTTGCCCGAACCTGTCCGAACCAGTTGAATCCCACCCCTGCTATCATGACGTCTTGAGTAAAACTCCCTCCCTCAATTTCTACCATTCCAGAGTTTTATTCTGGAGAGAAGAGTATCTGGTAAGCAACAAATGGCCCTGAATCTGATTTGAAGGTTCTTCAGCAATTCAGATCTCTGGTGATAGCTAACTGTCTCTTACACAATTGAAAAAGGAGTATATCCACCCACTTCTGCCTCTGTCGGGCCTCATCCTTTGGTAGCTTGTAGCCCTACTATCACATACTCTTATCCATTATCCAAGGATGTGTAACATGTAATCTCCATGGGGGGGGGGGGGGAATGTTGCCCGTTCCTGAGAAAGGAGGCATGAAGGAAGATGTCTATGGAGATTCTTAGTCATCCAGGTCATGGTTGTCCTAAAGGTGCTTTTTCAAGAGGCCAATGGACTTCCTGAGGGGTTGTTGTTCTTTTTGAAGATTTTTCGCTTCTCATCCAAGAAGAGCTAAAGAAGCATCTTGGATGAGAAGTGAAATGTCGTTAAAGAAAAACCAGGAACCCAAAACCAGTTGCCTCTTGAAATATTTATTTATTTATTTATTTTATTAAATTTATACCCCGCCCTTCTCCTTGTTAGGACCCAGGGCGGCGCACAGGCATTATTTAAGAACACAAAATACAATAAATATCTATTAAAATGTATTAAATTAATAAACCCGTGCTAAAACCCAATATTAAAACCCTTGCCAATTATAAATTATTTTCTTAAAAAGTCAGAAATGGGGGCTATCCTAGGCCGGCTTGTTGGAATAAATACGTCTTAAGACGTTGGCGGAAGAGGCGGAGGTCCGAGATAGTACGGAGGTCGGGGGGTAGGTCGTTCCAGAGGGCCGGGCCCGCCACAGAGAAGGCCCTTCCCCTGGGTGTCGCCAACCGGCATTGCCCCGTCGACGGCACCCGAAGAAGACCCTCTCTGTGGGAGCGGATCGGACGAAGGGATAGCACCTTTGGAGTCCCGAGGAGGAGAAACAAGAGCTGAGAATTTCTGTGGAGATCATCCAGGTCATGGTTGTCCCAAAGGTGCTTTTTTTTCATAATGCAACTGGACTTTCTAGTTTTTCTTTGAAGACGTTTCGCTTCTCATCCAAGAAGCTTCTTCAGGAAGGAGTATAAATCCTTCCATTCCATACCATCTAGTCAGAGCTGAAGAAGCTTCTTGGATGAGAAGCGAAACGTCCTCAAAGAAAAACCAGAAACTCCAGTTGCCTCTTTAGAAGAGCAACTCTGGGAAGAGATGAGAACATCTCATGAATATGGGATGTCATAATGGGTGGGCTTCAAAAATTTTAACAAGGGGTTCCCTGCCAGGTTGCTGGGTGGGCATGGCCTAGTTGGCCTCCTGTATACATATCCTGTGATGTGTGTGTTTTTGCCCTCCCGAGGCCCCAGAGGCTTTTCTTGAACCTCCAGGAAGGCGAAAACGGCTTCCCAAGACCCTAACCATCCCAAGCTTCCAATAGGCCCATTTCTTGGCCTCCCTGAGCCTCCGTGTGTGCCGTGCACTTACCTGCATCCAAAACGGGCCACGTGGGGACTCAGGGGGGGGGGAGGGGCGGGCAGGGCCAGCCAGAATGGGATTTGGGGGTTCTGAGAACTGCACAGAATCTTAGCTAGAGGTTCTCCTGAACCCCTGTGAGCCCCCAGCAGCCCACCCCTATCCTATAATATCCACAGCAACCTAAGGCAGATAGTAAAGAATATGAACATACGTATCGTTGCCTTCAGATTGCTCACCTTGAGATTCCCCTTTGTGGTAAAAGCTCTTCCACAGATGGTGCAGGCAAAGGGCTTTTCCCCGGTGTGAGTCCGCTCGTGGATCTGAAGAGCGCTTGCCGAAGAGAAGTTCTTACCACACGTAGTGCAGATATGCTGCTTAGCTGTACGGCGATGGGGTGGCACCAGTAGAGGAGGCACACTGGGTGATAATGCAGGAGGGGCAATAAAATGGCTGGTGCTAATGGGGCGATCGCTAGACATCTCCATTTTTATGAGAGCCGGTGGTGCTCTGATAAACGATGGGTGAATGCTGCTCCGGCCTGAAGAACAAAAAAATAAAATAAAAGGCGTGTTGATGCATTGCTTACACCGCAAGTTTCCTAAATATTCTCCAAGCCCAATTTTATTATTCAATGCAAACGACTAAGTGAATAGGAAGAAGTCATACTGAGAGTAGAAAAGACCTGATGGAGATGAAAATAATTAGGAATTTGTGGGGTGAAGACTTGATAATCCTGGATGTTTAACCATAACTGAAAGCAAAAGTTCCATCACTAAGCCATGTGGTCATTAAATGAGTCACACCCAGTTTACCACCTGTTTTGCTGCAGTTGTTAAACAAATCACATGATTGTTAAGTGAATCTGGCTTCCCCCATTGACTTTGCTTGTCAGAAGCCCCCTGAGAAAGACACAAATGGCAATGGTGACACCCCGGGATGATGCAACTGGAATAAATATAAGTTGTGGCCCACCGGCGGCCAGCAAAGCTGGCAGCAGAGTCAGACAGTGAGGAGGTTGTGGAGGAACATGGGCCAGTCCGGAGGGCTGAGGAAAGCTCAGACGAGGGCTCTGCGTCGGAGGCAGAGAGGGATATAGACAGCCGTGAGGCAGAGGAACAGCTGGAGCCTCTTCCCAGTGTGCGCATGTACAGAGCTGTCAGAAGACAAGGACAACTGTTGACATTTGAAGTTAGGGAACAAGAGGATGAACAATTTTATAATATATGGAATTTGTTTTACCAATGGTTAGATAAAAGAAATCTAAGCTGTTATGAATGGTAGATATTGTACGTTATATTAGAAAGATATTTTATATATTAACTAGATTATTAATGATATATATATCATTAATAAAGTAAATTGAGGAATACCTGTATAATTTGACAGTACGAGGTATGCGCTTATCCCAGCAAAGTCCTTTGATGGAACAGGCTGTTGATATGATGTCAAACCCTGAGAGGCTGGCATTTTTTCTCCTTTCCCCAAGCTCATCCAGACATTACTTTCTTCCCTTAGTTGCCCCAAAGCACTTTAGATGGGGCTTCCCTTGAAAAGCCTTAGTTGGCTCATAATACAGCAGTGGAAGGTATTTATGGGCATGCCTCTGTATGCCCACCTGGTATCTTTGCAAGCAAGGTATCTTTGCAAGGTATCTTTGCAAGGTATCTTTGCAAGCCACACTGGTTGCCGGTTTGCTTCTGGAGTGCAATTCAAGATGCTGGTTACAACCTATAAAGTGTAGGTCAGCGTTCCAAGTAATACACCCATAACAAACAGAACTCTGAGGCAGGTAGATTCCTCAAAGAACAGTTTTATTTGGCGATGTCAATTTGGCACAGACTGGTGAAAACCAACTCTGAGAGTTCCCACGGTTTTCACCTAATTAGAAAGTGAAAGTTTCCCTTTTCCCCAAACAATAAGTCACATTATCCAATCTAGGTGCTAGCCAGTTGTTAGGTAACATCATTCCTCCTCTCTTCAGCCACCTGTGTTTGAACATCCTTGGTTCCCAGGAGAAAGTATTTTGTTTTGGCTATAAACTATCTCTATTCCCCCCTCCCTATCCTTCAGCTCCAGTGTGGCAACACTAAAGCCTCAAAAATGGCCTCAGTCAGGCCAGCTTCCGAGTTGACAGTCTTTGTGGCATAGGAATAGGTTACAGGTAGTCCTTGACTTACTACCACAACTGAGCCCCAAATTTCTGTTGTTAAGTGAGACATTTGTTTAAGTGAGTTTTACCCCATTTTACGAACTTCCTTGCCACATTTGTTAAGTGAATCACGGCAGTGGATAAGTTACTAACACACTTGTTAAGTGAGCCTGGCTTCCCTATTGACTTTGCTTGTCAGAAGGTTGCAAAAGGGGAATCACATGACACAGCAACGGTCATAAGTAGGAACCAATTGCCAAGCATCTGAATTTTGATCACATGAACGTGGGGATGCTGCAAAGGTTGCAACTGCGAAAAATATCAGTGCCGTTGTAACTTTGAACGGTCACTAAATGAATTGTTAAGTCAAGGACTACTTATACTTGAGGAATTGCCTCTCTCCCATGGATTCTACCCAGTTAGCATATGCCACCAGAGTTGGCATACTGGGAGTGCTTTCAATTAAACAATGTCATCTATCAACTCAAGAAGCCTTTGGGAAGGAGTTCCCACCCTCCTGAAATCAGGGGTGCCTGCTACAGGTTCACCCAAGTTCGGGAGAACCTGTAACTAACATTATGGCTGGTTCAGAGAAATCCTACCTCTGGCTGGTCCCGCCCACCCCATCCAGCCCCTCCCAGGAGTTTCCACATAGCCTGTTTTGGATGTGAGGTAAGTGCAGAGCTTGCGTGAGGCTCGGGGAAAGGGAAAAATGGGTCTCCTGGAATTTCCAGAAGGCTGGAAATGGCCCCATTTCTGGCCTCTAGATCCCAGGGGAGGCATTTTTTGCCCTCCCAGAGGCTTAAGGAAAGCCTCTGGAGCCTGGGGAATGTGAAAACACCCCTCCCCCCCCCCCCCCGGTGCAGGAGGCCAACTAGGCCACACCCACCATGGCCACACCCACCCAACAACTGGGCAGAGAACTAGTTGCTGAAATTTTTGAAGTCCACCCCTGCCCGAAATTCATGTGGCTCCCACCTTCTCAAGTGTTCTGTAAAGCCCTGAAGACTGGGCTCTTCTCCCAGACCTTGGGTTAAGACAGATGGAGTTCCAGGTTTGTTATTTCTGTTTCTGTGTATTTTGCCTTGGTGTCATCTTGTTTGGGTGTCATATTCATTTTTATTCATTTCATTTCATTTCATTTCATTTAATACTTATAAACCGCTCCCTCTCCCCATGGGGACTCGGGGCGGTGCACAGGTAGAATAAAAACAGTAAAAAACATACAAACAACAATAAAATATACAAACAATTTTAAAAGCCAAATTAAACTCAACCTGTGCTAAAATTCCATTAAACTAACTGAACTAAAATCTACCCAGTAAAACCCCAAGACAGGGGGACTATCCCAAGCCGGCCAGACGGAAAAAATAAGTTTTTAATTTAAGACGGAAGGTCCGTGGTCGTCCTAATATCGGTGTTATATTACTTTCTGAGTCAGTAGGAGTTGGCCAGTGTCCAAAGTGAATTAAACACACTGTGCTAAACGACACAGTATACTGGCAAGTTTGCCCTTCCATTTAATTCCAGTTAAGTATTTATTTATTTATCTATCAAATTTATACAGCTGCCCATCTCCCCAAAGCTGACTCTGGGCAGTACACAATGATAAAACAGCCAATATAAAAAGAGATGAAAATGTGAAAAGCCACAGTAATAAGCATGAAGTCAAAAATATCACCTAAACATAGGCGAAGGGAAGATAAAAATGTCCTCCTGACAATGGAGCCATTGAGACAAATCTTTGGTTTCCTGCAAACCTGGGGCCTGACAGCATAACTAGGTCTTGAGGCTTTAAAAAAAATCAAAAGCAATAGGAATAATCTAATTTAATCTAATACTCCATAAAGTGGGTGTCACAGCAGAGAAGGTACCTTGTTTCCCTGAAAATAAGACCTCCCGAGATAATAAGCCCAATTGAGCTTTTGAGCGCATGCGCTAAAATAAGACCTCCCTGAAAATAAGGCCAAGTGCTTATTTGGGGGGGGGGGGTATCAAAATAAACTAAGACCCCTGTCTTATTTTCAGGAAAACACAGTAGCTGTCTAGGGGACCCACCAAATATAGGTCATAACTGATGATTCCCACAAATATCAATTATGCAGGATTTTAAAAGCTGGACAATGTTTCTGAATACACGACAGTAGCCTAATTTCCCCCCCCCCTAAACCCCATCTTTCCTCCAAACCGAGAAACCTATAATTCACATTTCACACGGCTGGGTTCAGTACAGGGCACTTAATTCAATCATCTGAATGGTAGCCAGGAATTGAGCAAGGACTAGGGAGGCCCTAGCCAGCCAGCCATGAATTTCCATTTACCTCAGCATAATAGATGGCAAACTAAACCTGTTCAATTTTATAACTGTAATTTTGGCCATATATTTTTTCCCTGATTGGAATTCACACAAACTATTTCCGCTGTTCAAGAAAAAGTTGAGAAAGATGGGGGGAAGGAGGGGGGGGGTAGGAAAAAGTAAACTGAGATAATAATTTGAATCGATGTGTCATTTTTAAAATTAGTCGACCCTCTGAAATGCCCATTCATCTCTCATGTTTCAACAGGCAAATTACTGGGTTCACACTAGGTTGGGTACACTAGATTCAGTTCAAATTGAAAAATCAAATGGGTTCAAAACTTCACAGCAAATTCATTTTCTGAACAGATCTGAATAGTAATTGAACTTACTTGGAAGCACTTAATTGAATCTGACCATTTGATTTGAATCAGTGATCTTAGAAAAAAATCAGTTCTAAGGGAGATTCAACCTTTGAATCAAATCTTAACCCAACTCTAGTTCACAAATCATGCCAAGTCATTGTTTGCTTGATTATAGTTAGTTGAATAGATACCTTTGGCTGGATTCACTAACAATAAATAAATAAAGCACATCTTACAATCCAGAATAGTTAAGTTCGCACGTTGGTCTCTAAACCAAAACCAAGCAAACCTCATCATGGCTTAACATGCTACATAGTCACTGTTTACACTGAAGAACATATATTTTCCAGATATGAGTATTAGCTACCAAGCAAGCTGTACAAGTTAGAGGAAAGAAGAATAGCTATATATCCTATTTTACAGAGCACAATTTTCTGTTGGCAGGGCTGTTATTCTTTACGTGAAGGACTGCCCGCCAGCTAAGTCTAGTTAAAGAGAGAACAGCAAGATTCTTGCAATTCACTATCAACATTAACAGCCAAATACCAGATGCAACTGGTGAACAGATCAACATCATCTTCAGCCTGGTGTGAAACATAAGAACATGGTGTATAAATTAGAGCCCATACAATTCTGCTTTTGCTTTTTTGAGGTAGGTGCATTTCTTTTTTTGGTGATGCATAAAAGGCTCTCCTTCAGAAACAAGACAAGATTCCTACTTTGATTTATAATTCTGTATCATTTAGTGCAAGAAGCCAGCCTTCAACAGGATGTTGTTTGGATAATGTGATCACAGCTCCCATCCCATCAAGAAAAATCGGAGTTAAATAATTCAAAACAGTGATATGATGCCAAGTTGAGTAGCAGTACTTTCCCACTTGTTCCAAAGACATGAGATTTATTTTAAGTGATTTTAAGTAATTGGATGTAAAAGAAAACTAGAAATAAAGAGTTTTCTTGCCTAGGAAATAAATTCCCATTTGCCTATCATTCATAAAGTGAATTCTGTATTATACTTTGTCTAGCTACGTTCAGTGGTGGGATTCAGCCAGTTTGCACCACTTTGTGAGAACCGGTTGTTAAGTTTTTGAGCAGTTTGGTGAACTGGTTGTTGGAAGAAATCATTAGGGCAGAGAACCAGTTGTTAAATTATTTGAACCCCACCGCTGACTTCAGATTTAATATTGCTGCCTCATGGCACAAGGAAAGGAAGGGAACAATAGAGCCATGCAAACAAGATAGATACCTATTACGATCTCACCTTTTTGGTGAGAGCTACGGAATTGTTCCTAGGTTTCAAGAGCACCTGCTTTTGATCAGATAGGCAGGTGTCATTTTTCACAGTCAATATTCCTCAAATATTAGGTACTAGAGAAAAATATGGCCGGTGGGGTGATGAATGGAACTTAGATTTATGAAGTAAAATTTTCTTCTCTGGGAGATTGGCTATTCTAGCAAAGACTACAAACATTTAACTCTATCCATGTATGAAAAAGAGAATCAATTTCACAGTAATTGCTAGGATTTTTGCTTCCCTTTAAAGTGACTTACCATATTCTCCATTTTGGAAGTATAAACCAGGTTCCTCTTTGATGACTTTTCGACCAATGTTGCCGTATGTTAGATCCAAAGCCCGTTCTCTTTCTGTAGGCGTGACTTCAGGGCCTTCAGCTTTACTTCCCACTATTCCATCTTCTTGGATACTAAAACATGGTGACTTTGATGTGATGCTCTCTGCTTGACTGTTGGTTGGAGAAATGGCCAGGAAGGAAGTCGATTCAGAGGTGATGGGGCTACGGCTACCGTTTTGATAGTCCAGGTCACCTGCCACTGAGGAAGAATCATTGGTCATGCCGTCGCTCTCTGCAGATCCGTTATCACTCGATTTCAAACTGCTCTGTCGCTGCAAAGTCAAAGCCGAATTCACCATCTTCATGTGGTTTTCTAGAGCTGAAATATTGGCAGAAACAGATGTTGAGGGATCAGCTTGAGCGTTGCAAGATTTAGAAGAATGGTTTGGGCCGCTGGGTGATTCCAAGTCTTCATCCATTTCCATGCTTTCATTGATCTCTAAGCAGCAGGGATCTCCGTTCTCAGCTGAAGTAGCCTCCGTGTCGTTATTATCGTGGGTGTTTTCTGCCACTGGGGTGTTGGGAATCTGCCCTCCCATATGCATGCGAATGTGCTGCTGTAGCACCACTGCATTTGTAAATTTCTTTTGGCAGATGGGACAGGAGTGCTGCATCTTCAGGGGAGTATTCGCCCGGTGCACGCCGTAGTGTGTTTTGAGGTTGCCTTTGGTGGAAAAAGCACGGCCACAAATCTTGCACTTGAAGGGCCTCTCCCCCGTGTGAGTGCGGTAATGCATTTTGAGGGAGCTCTGGCAACTGAGAACTCTATGGCAGATCAAGCACTCATTGGGGTCAGTGGCGGCTTTGTCAATGTTCTCCACCAGCTGCTGGAGCTTTGTGGTTTCAGAGCCTTGCTCAGCAACCCGGCATCCGTGGAAAGCGCTCCCACTGCAGCCAGCCTGCGGAGAGCTCTGGTTCTGCTCAGCTCCTGATTCCTGACTGGCCGGACCCGGTGAAGAATCTCCTTCACTTTCTGGAGAAGGCCTAGGCTGGGCATCGCTTAGAAATGTATTGGTGAAAGGATCCTTGCTACTTACGGGGGTGGAAGTGTTTGGTGGCGGCAAGGCTGAGCCTACAGAGCCCGGCAGGGGGGTCAAAATAGGTTTGGAATCCACAATGAGATTCGACTCATCTAGCGGGAGAGACATGCCGTAAGGTATGCCGTTGCTGGTGGGCACGTTATCTAGGTGTTCAGGCACAGGGTAAGGATTCATTTTGATGTGAGGGTATTTGTCTTTATGCCGCTGGAAATGCACTTTCAGGTTGCCCTTGGTGGTGAAACGATTGCCGCAAATGTTGCACTTGTAGGGCCTCTCCCCGGTGTGGGAACGGAGGTGGATCTGCAGGGCGCTGTCGTTGCCAAAGATTTTGCCGCAAAACTTGCACTTGTGTTTGAAGAAGGACTCCTCCTGGCTCGGTTTACTTTCGGAGATGCTCACGTTTGCTACTTTCCCTTTCCCCTTCTTTGAGGGGTCGCCAGCTGGGGAGACAGTGGGAAGGGGACTCTGGAAGATGGCCGAGCTGGAGGATTGAGGTAGCAAAGGGCTCAGGAAGCGAGACATGGAACCTGGCAAGCTTCGTCCCGCATCAGGCTTCAAGGCCAGGGCAGGGGCAATCCCCCTGGCCACTGAGACGGCTGTTGGAATAGCGATATTTGAATGAGGTAGTTTGCCTTGCTTCAAGGATTCCAGGGATAGGCTTGGATTCCCAGCTTTCTGTCCAATTAAAGCAACAGCAGCCGACAGCTGCTGGGACATATGAGCCCCCAAAGCTTTGAGGGGTTCTGAAGCAGCAACGGAGGGATGTAGGACGTGGGGGGCCATCATGGCAATCTGGATGCGGATCTGCTCCGTCAGCTGGAGCTGCTGGAGCTGCTGCTGCTGTAGGCACATCAACTGTTCCAGGATCATCGGGATGGCACTGAGGCTGGCCACGGAGGGAGGGAGAGACTCTGAGGTACACTGGTTGACAGCCACTTTAGTGCCATGGATAGTTTGCAAAGTCACATTAGTGTTTGGTACTTTGGGTTTGGGGAGGAAGCTTAGCCCTTGAGTTGCAGAGGCAACGGAGGGTTCTGTTTTTAGATACGTCATTCCTGAAGGTCCAGATCCAGCTTTCTCTTCTCTCTTTTCTGCCGAAGGTGGGCAGCTCTTTAGGTGACTCTCCGCAGCCAGCCGACCATCCATTTGGCTGGTTGGAAAAGTCTCCCCAGAGCTGTTGGGGAAGGCTTCTAAGGGCACCGCCCCTTCACTGTCATTCATGATGAGGACAGGTGGTGTTTTAGTGCAATTTTTCTTATGCTCGAGGAGTTCAGTGAGGTCAAAGAACTCGGCACAGCATTTCTCACAGACGTGGGTTTCTTCGGTTCGACATCTTTTGGCATTCATTTCACCTCTGTCACCTGGGGTATCCTGTGGACTTCCTGGAAAGACATCAGAAAGAGAGAAAAGATCTGAGTGGAAGGACACCATGGACCGGAAAAGCAAGAGGCCTTTATGGGATGAGCTTGCAGCAGAAGTCTCCAACTGTGGCAATTTCTAAGACTTGTGGACTTCCATTCCCAGAACTCCTCACCCAGTCATGGCTGGCTTTAAGACACTTAGACTTTAACTCCCAGAACTCCTCAACCAGCCATGACTGGCTGAGGAATTCTGGGAGTGGAAGTCCACAAATCTTAAAGTTGCCACAGTTGGAGACCCCTGGCTGGCAGGATTGAAACACACAGGAATGGGGACAATTTTTTGTCCAGTCTTTATGCCTGCTATAGGCAGAGGTTCCCAAACTTGGCAACTTTAAGACTTGTGGACTTCAACTCCCAGAATTCTCCAGCCAGCATAGCTGGCTGGAGATTTCTGGGAGTTGACGTCCACAAGTCTTAAAGTTGCTAAGTTTGGGAACCTCTGGTTTAAAGCAATTTGTGAATTATCCTAGGACTGGGGTCTCCAAATGTGCCAACTTTTAAGGCTTGTGGACTCCAACTCTTCATGGCTGGCTGAGGAATTCTGGGAGTTAAAAGTCCACAAGTCTTAAAATTGCCAAGTTTGGAGTCCTCTGTCCTAGGACAAAGACAAAGTTGGTTGAATCAAAGATGGGTGACTTGCTTTCCATGTCACCATTGGCTTCACATCATTTTGATTTTCCAGTGTTTGGATCTCTAGATGGTTCTTGACTTGCAACTATTTGTTCAGTGAAGTTACAACAGCACTGAAAAAAGTGACTATAACTGGTTTTCACACTTATGAGCATTGCTGCATCCTCATGGTCACATGATCAAAGTTTGGATAATCAGCAACGTATATTTATAACAGTTGCCTTGTCCCAGGGTCATGTGATCACCATTTGTAACGTTTTCAGTCGGTTTCTGACAAGCAGTCAACGGGGGAACCCAGGCTCACTTAACAACATGATCCACTTAACAACTGTAGTGATCTGCTTAACAACTGTGGCAAAAAGGTCATAAAATGAGGAGCAACTCACTTAACTGTCTCGCTTAGCAACAGAAATTTTAGGCTGAATTGTGCTTGTAAACTGAGGACTAATTGTGGTACAGCTTTTCAAGTAGCTACATCCTCAGGAGAACAACTTTGATGGTCGTTACCAATTTGAACTTTTCCAGATTTATTGGGATTGTAGAAATTCCCATTAGCCTGGGGATTCTGGAGCTTGCCATCCATTGGTTGTTTAAGAAGAAATTGGACAACCATTTGTCGGAGATGCTATAGGCCTAGGGTCTCCTGCTCAAGCAGGGGGTTGGACTAGAAGGTCCCTTTCAAATCTGTATTTTTGTCAGGATCTCAGGGGTTAGTCTACATGACCTCCAAGGTCCATTCCAACTCTTATTCTATGATGTTATGTATGCTAAGAAACCCATATAATAAGACTCTGAAATAATTTCACTGAGTTAGTTTTTCTTTGAAGGCTCCCCCGTGTGGCAAAATTAATATTTTCATTATCAGGAGAAAGCTGAAAAATCTGTCTTCAAACTGATAGAAGGGAGGAAATGCTCATGATGGCTGTGTGAAACTGTAAATAGGCTAATATCTTGAGCTGATTGACATTGGAAGAGCACTATACAGATGTATACTCAAGTAGGTATGTATGGCTGAATGTATACTATACTATGTATGCTATACTCAACTTACAGCCATTTGTTTAGTGATCGTTTGAAGTTAAAACTGCACTGAAAAAAAGTGACTTGCAACCAGTCCTCACACTTACGAATGTGGCAGCCTCCCCACAGTTACGTGCTCAGGTGCTTGTCAACCGGCATGCATTTATTATGGTTGCAGCATCCCGGAGTCACATTGATCATCATTTGTGACCTCCCCAGTTGGCTCCTGACAAGCAAGATGAAGCTGGATTTGCTTAATGACTGAATGATTCTCTTAAATGCAGTGACTTGCTTAACAACCGTGGCAAGAAAGGTCATAAAATTGGGTGCAACTCACTCAACAACTGCCTTGTTGGGCAATGGGAGTTCTGGAAATTCTCAATGGTCGTCTTAAGTTGAGGACCACCTGATTATACAATGAGGATGTGTCGTACTTAGCAGAAATGCTGCGGCAATAAAATATTTTCTTTTACATTAAAATTCGCAATCAATGAATTTGCAAGGAATGACTGGATGGGCATCTTTCCCTATTTTGTAAGCTATTAGAGGAATAAAATACAGTATTTTTAGTGTGAGGGGGGAAACTCAGGGAGGGCACCTTAAGACGTGGGGAATGTAACTGAAACAGAGTGTTTTGCACCTTAAATGCAACACTTTGTGCAATAGTATTTTTTTTCACTGATACCAGAACTGACTAGTAAATAACCAATTTCGTTGTATACATGATGTACAATGACAATAAAGGCTATAGCAGTAGCAAACACATAATGCAAGACAATGCACTATGCAATGCTAACCACAGCAAACCCTCCCAAAGCTAATTATAATTTTGTGTTTATTTGGGTCTTTCTCAGAAGATCTTATCTAGATACAGGTTACTTTTCTCATTCTCAAGTGTATTTTAGTTGGTTTGTTTGTGAGAAAGATGAAACTGAGACACTGAAGTAAGGTGGTTGAGATGTAGACTGTGAATTCCAGTGGTGGGTTTCAAAATGTTTTAGAACCTTTTCTGTAGATGTGGCCTGCTTTGTGGGAGTGGCTTGGCGGCCATGTGACCGAGTGGGAGTGGCTTGGCAGTCATGTGACTGGGTGGGCATGGCCAACTTGTAAAATGTGGTGAAACTCACTTAACAACGCTCTTGCTTAGCAACCAAAGTGTTGGCTCAGAAACTCTGGCATTTGAAGCACACAAGTCTTAAAGCTGTCAAGTTACAAGACCCTTGCACCCCTAACCCTTTAGACGAAACCCCCTAGGGGTGTTCAAACTTGACAGCTTTAAGACTTGTGGACTTCAACTCCCAGAATTCCTCCTCTCGCTCTTCATCTTGATGATGTGCAGATGGGCGGGGGGAGGGAACTGGAACCAGTTCTAAAGGGCACTTGTAGATTTGTGGAACCTCTTCTATAGAAGAGGTTAGAACTGGCAGGAACCCACCCTTGGTGAATTCGTTCTTTAGTCTCATTTGGCTTGCAAGACACAGCACCATTATTTCGGCAACTGAGAGTGTCGCCTTCAGCCTTGGAAGAATTTCTTATACTCCAGCAAACTGAGATTCCACTGTCTCCCATTTTACTAGCAGAAGCACTGACAACCCACAGTTCACAAGTAGCTCCCTAGCTGCTATAACAGTGTTTCTCAACTCAACAGTTCCAAGAAGGCTCCACAGTCATTTGCACACATCTAAACCTCCAGGTGACCTGAATAGATTCACTTGCTAAAAGAATGCAAATGGCCAGCTCTCTGCAAGGAGTATAAATCCTTCCATTCACCACCATCCAGTCAGAGCTGAAGAAGCTTCTTGGATGAGAAGCAAAACGTCTTCAAAGAAAAATGAGAAAGTCCAGTTGCTTCTTGGAAAAGCATCTTTGGGACAGATGACTGAGAATCTCCATTGACAGTGTTTATGAACTGTGCCAACTTGAAGATGTCAAGACTTCAACTCCCAGAATTCCCTGGTCTATTATGCTGGATAGGCAATACTGGACGTTGAAGCGCACACATTGCCAATATGCCAAGGTTGGGAAACGCTATGCCATAGCATAGGGGTGTCAAACTCAAAGCCCGGGGGCCAGATCCAGCCCGTGGGGGTACTTAAATCTGGCCCGCGGGGCTGCCCCAGAAACAGTGTCTCTGCCAGTGAAAACAGAACTCGGGAGGGCTGCGTGCATCCCTCCCGAACTCCATTTTCACTGGCAGAAGGTTGCAGGAAGTCGTCACAGCCAAAACAGAGCTTGGGAGTCTATTTTCGCTGGCAGAGCGTTCAGGCCACTACAGGCGCTGGCATGAGTGACGTTGAGCTGGCCACACCCACCCTGGCCATGCCCATCCCCCCCCAAGGTCAAACACAACCCTAATGCAGCCCTCAATGAAATCGAGTTTGACATCCCTGCCATAGCATGTATAGACCCATAATGGCTGGTTTAATTTTTTAAAAACTTTTTTTTTCATTCCTGATGGCAAAGCAAGGGACAAAAAAGTATTCTAAAAGGAGCAATTCTTTTCCAAAACCCCAGTACTTCTATCTAAATGGGTCTGAAATTTTAATGCCACTTCATTATAACCATCAAAGAGAAAATGTTTCATGTCAATGAAAGCTCGATCATCCAGGCCAAAGGTATCTTTAAAAAAAGGATAAAACCAGAGGGACGTCGCCATGATTTTAACCTTTTTTAAGATATCAGAATGCAGTCCTCAACACTAAATGTTTGCTTGCTTCTGCAGGCAAATGATCACCAGGTTCTTCCTATGCTCCTACCTACCTTTCCAACCTTTTACTTTACTTTTTTTTGCATCATCAGTGTTCTTGCTTTTCTGTTGATAAGTTCCAGTAAAACATAAGTCACAACTGGTGGCAGCATCAAGCCACTTTGGCTGATCTTGGAATAGCTGGACCTGATTATTACTTGAAAAGGAGGCCACCAACAAATAAAAAAAAGAAAAGTAAACTAGATAGAGAAATTCTAAAAAAAATGTTCCAGAAGGTGACAATGTCAAATTAAGAAGATGTTGGATAACCATTTGTCTGAAGGGTTTCCTGCCCATGCAGGGGGTTGGACTGGAAGACCTCCAAGGTCCCTTCCAACTCTGTTATTCTATTCTAGTTTAGTTTAGTTTAGTTTTATTCGATTTATATACCGCTCCTATCTCCCCAATGGACTCAGGGCGGTGCACAGGAAATTAAAATGCCACAACAAACAACAATAAATACAATAAAACGTTAAAATACAATTAAATTAGATAACCTTCTAAATCACACCTGAAACATTGTCAAGAAAACTATATGGACACACCTGTGCCGTGCACTAAATTCAATAAAAGGAGACTTTATTTTTACCTTAATGCAGTGTGATTCAAAGTATAGCTTGTGAAAGTCCATCAGAGGGTCTGACATAGGCTCCGGATGTTACTGGGCCACAGCACCCAATCCCTGCCCCCCCACCCCACCCCAAATGCACTGACAGTCAGCTCAATCATGATAACGGATCAGCGGCTGAACACTGGATCACTGAAAACAGATTTTCCTTTAAGACCAATTTGCCTCTAGTCTGCTAATATACAAGGGAGTTCTACTGGGGAACCTTCCTAACCAGCATATTTGTGCAAAGACTCATTGTTGTTATTTCACAGGATGCATAAAATGATCCAAATAGGGATCAGGAGCATTTTTAATTTTGCAATGCCTTTTGATTCATGGTTTAATTTTAAAAGCCAAATGACAAAGCTGGTGGGAAAGAAATGCATGAAAATAACCGCAATCATGTCTTGTTTGCTAAAAAAAAAAAAGTGTGAACTCCTATGCTGTTAAAACAGAGGGAGTAAATCAGGTAATTCACCTATTTTCTGAATCGTTATTCGGTGGTCCATGACTACAGGAAATACTGCCTCAGCAAAACTTTGAAACCCGAACCATATGAAGGAGCAGTCTTTGAAAAGCAGTATTTTGAGATAGTTGTAGTTAATCCACTAATTAAGATTGCTTTGAAGATCACTCATCAGGTTTTTAAAAAAAAAAACTTTATAAAAGTAAATTGCAACTTTACAGAGAAAAGCAAGGTGGCCTATTTTTTTTTAAAATAATTTACTTGTTATAAGAGTAGACGTCAGTTTCACTGTTAACAATTACCAACACGTTGTACAGGTAGCTACTGTGTTCCTCCACTCACAGTTGAGCAGACACACACTGAATCATTTATACCAATAAAAGTTTTATGGAAGATGTAGAAGAAACTGCCGAGTTCAGCCGGAACAAGAGATTCACATTCCCCCTACCCCAAAAAGAAAGCTGTTTGCATGTTTTAATGCCAAGACACACAAAAATGGCTTATCACACTCAGCAGTGGAAAAAGTGGTTTTGAAACATTTCTTTGAAGGCACGCACCTAAAAGCTCCACAGGAATATGACCCCGGATCTTAGCGTGATTTGCAAAGTCTCTTAATTTTTTTTTTCTTCACTAGAGTTCAAAATGAATACTATGATTCAAGTAGCAGATTGCTGCCCAAATAAGCCTTACAGTGTTCATTGTGGAGTCCATTTCTTGCGGGCTTAACTTCCAATCCAGCTCCCACCTTCTCCTTGGACCAAGGGCTGGCTGGAAATGCCAGTGGGGAGAGCAAAAGATGAGAAGGAAAGGGGTGGGGGGAAAGAAAGAAAGAAAGAAAGAAAGGAAAGAAAGAAAGAAAGAAAGAAAGAAAGAAAGAAAGAAAGAAAGAAAGAAAGAAAGAAAGAAAGAAAGAAAGAAAGGTGCAAATAGAGTCATCTTTAACACTAGCAATGACGAAGGTTTGTGCAACTCTAGGGAAGGGAAGAGCAGTGGCATGCAAAGCTTTGGGAGCCAATACTCATAATGGGTCCTCTACGGAGAAGGGCGGGATATAAATATAAATAAATAAATAAATAATATCAGTTTTTGAGATTGTGCCATTGATGCTCTTACCCAGTGGTAGTCAACCTGGTCCCTACCACCCACTAGTGGACGTTTCAGCTTTCATGGTGGGTGGCAGGGGTTTTGTCTGATACTGAAGCTCTTTCCTTTTTTTAATTTAATTGACTTCCCTACTTTATAAATCACCATTACTGTGGAACCGGTGGGCAGTTAGAAAATTTATTTATAACCCTGTGGTCATGTGACCACAGGACTTTGAAAATGGCTGTAAATGCGTGCCAGTTGCTATGTTCCCCAAAGCAGTCACTTGACTGGAGAGGGCCAGTCTCTGAGCCCAATTTACTCAAAAGGTAATTTTGATGTGAATAAAATTAAAGAACCACCTCAGGAAAGCTGTTCTGAGTTTTCACCCAAAAAGAGGAATCTAAATTTAGTAAATATAGGCAGTCCTCAATTTGCAAATGTTGGAAATTATGACAGATACCCCCTCCAAAGCTACTTCTGACACAGTTTTGAATAATAATAATAATAATTTTATTTATAACCCGCTATCTCTCCCCAAAGGGACTCGAGGCGGGTTTTGAAGTTTTGATGTCATTTCCTCTCCAGTCAAGTGACTGCTTTGGGGAACATAGCAACTGGCACGCATTTACAGCCATTTTCAAAGTCCTGTGGTCACATGACCATAATTTAGTTTTGGCTGGAAATTTAGTTTTGCTGGCCAAAATTGTCCCCTGGGAAACAGTGGATTCCACTTAACAACTACAGTGTTTGCTTAATGACTGTGGCATTTATTTAATGACTGCTCTGATAAAAGGTCATAAATTCAGTATACGACTGTCGTGACTTATGACCATAATAGCCAGACGTGGCTACGATCAAAACTTGAAATTCAGTTAAGCACAAGATACAAGCCCTGCCACACTGACATACTTTTTAAGCTTGTGTATGTGTAGTAAAATTGATTACATTGCTTGGGTAAATGTTACAAATCACAATATGGAAAGGTCAGTTATTTCTCCCTTATTTTAACTATGATTTGTTGAATATTCAATGAGCTGGATTTAGAAATAAGACTCAACCACAACCTACTCACAAATGCCAGCAGAGTTATTCATAGGGGAGTGCCAAAAAAAACGCAATAGAGCAATCCCAAGCTATGCTTCCCACCCTCTTTCCCTGAAAATAAGACCTCCCAGGATAATAAGCCCAATCGGGCTTTTGAGCGCATGTGCTAAAATAAGCTCTCCCCCGAAAATATTGCAACACAGCATCAGCCATGAGGTGACCAGGCTCGCCGCCTCCTGCACCTCAAAAATAATAAGACCTCCCTGAAAATAAGGCCAAGCGCTTATTTCGGGGGAGGGGTGTCAAAAGAAAATAAGATCCTGACTTACTTTCGGAGAAACACGGTATTTAACAGGTATTCCATTTGATCGTGCTATCATGGCTGCCAACTTGACTCTTTAGAGCTGTATGACAGACAGATCCTCAGCTCATCAACTCTTTCCCAGTGAGTTGTGATCCTTCTGAAGAAGAGCCAAACTTCCTTTGCTTTTAAATTAAATGATTGGCTTGAGAAACAAATGTTCTATTGATCTTCCATGTACCACAGCAGCATATCTTAATTTATTAATTTATTTTAATATTGTATTATGTTTGTGGTTTTTATATGTATTTTTTAAATTCCCTGTGCACCGCCTCGAGTCCCTTTGGGGAGAGAGAGCGGGTTATAAATTAAAATAATAATAATAATAATAATAATAATAATAATAATAATAATAATAATAATAATAATAATAATAATAATAATAATAATAATAATAATAATAATAATAATTATTATTATTATTATTATATCTGTTCTAGCAAAATGTTTGCTGTTCTTCAAAATAGAAAGATGGTGAAAACAATACCTTATTCAAAAACTGATATGATATCACAGTTTATACACACACACACACACACACACACACACACAGAGTGCATGTGGATCCATTTGGAATGTCAGTGAGAGATTCTCAGTCATCCTGAAGAAGCTACTTGGATAAGCAGCAAGACGTTACAAACCAAAAAGAAAAGAAGTCCAGTGACCATGACTCAACTTCCATTTGGAAGTAACACCCCACATTTAGACGTTATGTAGATGCCATCAATTTGCATCATGTATATCTAACTTTCCCTAGTCTAAAGTTTCCTCTGAAGATTCATAACGTCAAAGGGGTTCAACCCAATTAGCTGCTAGTAAAAGTCAAACTAGGTCAATGGATGGAACAGTGCAATTCAAGTTTTAATTTGCTATCATATTTATGTCATACATTCTTATGACACTCATATGTTCCTTCATGTGGAGATGATCAGAACCATGATCAGAAATTAGCAGCTGGACTGGATGCATCAGCAGCCCTTAGAAAATGCCGGCACAAGAGCTTTGCAACTAAACCGACAGCCAGGAATTAGCCACTTTCATTAAAAGCTTGAAAGAACTAACACACACGCACACACCCATATGAATTCTAGCTCTGATATGAGAAGCATAGCTTATTCTCTTGGCCTATTGGGCAAGTAGATGCTGACAAAAATTCAGAAATGCTGTTGAGATTAGCCCTGTTCGGTTGAAAGACATGAAAAAATACTGAGAATGGAGTTGCAACATAGCCATCGGAGAGTCAAGCTCAGTGAGATAGAAGTTAATTAAAAGAGTTAATAACAAACAAACAAGCAAAGCCCTCCCCCCCTCCATTTCACAACCTCCAACAATAAGTAGGGGTCTGAAAGGTACGTCTTTTCATTTTAGTTTGAACACGCATGCAATTCTCTACATCAGTGGGTCTCAACCTTCCTAATACCGTGACCCTTTAATACAGTTCCTCCTGTTGTGGTGACCCCCAACCATAAAATTATTGTATGTTTTCAGTATTTTTTTGATGATCTTAGCTGACTCCTGTGAAAGGGTTGTTTGACCCCCCAAAGGGGTCCTGACCCACAGGTTAAAAACCACTGCTCTACATAATCTAAAACCTTGAGCAAGTTTCCAAAACCATGCAAACAGTAATTCTTACATTCAAGCAAACATATATAGATACATACTCCTGTAGAAATGCATGGTTACGGTGAACAGTGAAAGAAAGGAGTAGGGCATCTTGTCTGCCCCATTTATTAACCTAGTTTGAGCTCTCTATGCATTCACTGCACACCTGCACACCTTCACCTGATGTGAAAGCTCGAAGACCAAACACGATGCATAATATATTTGTGAGGGAGATGGATGGTTCAGAAATGTGAAAAAACTGAAATAAAATAAATAACGCAGAAAGGTGATGGCATTGAGTTTTAGGTACCGCATAGAAGAACACTTTCAGTTTATATGAACTCCAGATGATTCATGCTGACAAAGGTCAAACTTAATGAAAGGAATCAATTACCAATCCGCCAACTATGAAGAACCAAGATCTAGTAAGTGGACCTAAGGTCCAGGGAAGCAAGATGCCCAGTATTATTATTATTTTAAACATAGGAGCAAGTCATCCGTTATTTGTTCCGTACAAAGAATGATAAATCTAAGTTCCAAAGAAGTAGTTGAAGAGCCTCCTAATACCAGGGCGGCAAAGTATGAATTTTGGGCAAAGAGAATTGGCAAAGAACAAGTCAGGCAGACTTTTAGTGTGATTATCTGAGGTAAGACTAGGAGAAGAGATAAAGACCCAGCAGCTTTGAGGAAGAAACAAGAGGAATAGATCTTCAATTCTTCAGCCACCATTTTTACAATTTTCCATCCAGTGTACCTAATATTAGATTATGTTATTGAGTAATGGCTATCTCTCAACCACGATCCAACCAGATAAGACTAAAATTCAGACAATAAGGAAACCAATGAGCTAACAAAAGTAAAATTAGAGCAGCACAACAGTGACTCACCAAATTGTGTCACATTGTTCCTACACCCATTAACTTGCAGCTCTCCAGAAGAGATGAGGCATCTTCTATTTTGCTGCAGGAGATGGGTATAGATAGAGAAACAGTTCACAGGGAAGGCGGGGCTGAGCTTGGTAAACCACAGATCATACAGACCTGGTTTTAAATCTTAATAGTACAGGTAGTTCTCAACTCGCAACAGTTCATTCAGAGAATGTTGTCAGGTCTGGAAGCCAGCTTTTGCATTGGGCCTTCCGGCTTGCCACATTTAATGCTGTGGGAAAATGGGAGGGGGCATTACGGCATATGGAGTATGGGAGATATATAGTCAAAATAACATTCTTTTCTCACAGAGTCAAGGACCTCTTGCCCTGCACCTGGAGTGGTATGACTGGGAGGCATCTCCAGTTTTGGATGGTGCCTGATTGGACCATGTGATGGACTTGCAGCTGCTGAGCAGGGATTTGAACTTTTCTTGAAACTTTCTTTTGGATGGGGAAAACCTGGAAACCTTCAGATTTGGATTTTCCCAGATGTGCCAACATGACATCTGTAATAAAACGGATCTTTGAGGAATCTCAAGCCTTGGACTTTTCTTTCGTAGTGGGCATTACTTGGAACCTTGACAGCCATTCAAACTTACAATGGCACTGAAAAATGTGACTTATAACTGTTTTTCAAAGTTACGACATTTGTAGCATCCCTGTGATCAAAATTTGGAAGTTTGGGAATGGGTTCATATTTATGACTTTTGCTGTGTCCCATAGTCATGTGATCACCTTTTGTGACCTTCTGACATGCAAAGTCAATGGGGAACCCAGATTCACTTAACAACCAAGACTTAAGGTTACTAGCTTATCAACTACACTTAACAACTGTGGCAAAAAAACTGTGGTGTCAACTTTGGAAGCCATAGTAACAAGTGCAAAATGGCACGAGACTCACTTAACAAATGTCTTACTTAACAATATAAGTGTTAGTTGTGGTTGTAAGTCGAGGGCTAGTTGTGAAGTAGACCGCTTTCTGCTAAGGAGAAAGCCTGAATGAAGAGAGATTGGATGGCAAAGTCTATGGAGATTCTCAGTCATCCAAGTCCTGGTTGTCCCAAAGGTTTTTTTTTCTCTGAAGTTTAGTTTAGTTTAGTTTAGTTTATTTACATTTATATCCCGCCCTTCTCCGCAAAGGACCCAGGGCGGCGCACAGGAAATTTAAAAAACATACAGAGTACAAAAATAAATATACAATTTAAAATATAAATTAAACCGTCTTATCCTATGCTAAAAACCCAATTTTAAAATACCCAATAAAACTATCTAAAAGTCCCCATGGGAGGTTAGGCTAGGCTGGCTTGTTGGAATAGGTATGTCTTTAGACATTGGCGGAAGAGGCGGAGGTCGGTGATGGTGCGTAATTCGGGGGGTAGGTCGTTCCAAAGGGCTGGCCCCACCACAGAGAAGGCTCTTCCCCTGGGTGTCACCAGTCGGCATTGCCCGGCCGACGGCACCCTGAGAAGGCCCTCTCTGTGGGAGCGTATCGGTCTAAGGGATGTATGGGGCAGGAGACGGTCTCACATATAACTAGGCCCCGAGCCATGGAGCGCTTTAAAGATGGTCGTCAAGACCTTGAAGCGCACCTGAAAGACCACAGGAAGCCAATGCAGCTCGCGCAGGATCGGTGTTATGTGGGAGCATCTAGTGGCTCCCATAATCACCCACGCGGCTGCGTTTTGGACTAAGAAGCTTCTTGGGTGAGAAGACAACATCTTCAAGGAACAACGCAAAGTCCAGTTGGCTTTTGCAAAGGGCACCTTTGGAATTGGATGGCCACATGCAACTCTTCTCAAATCCCTGTGATCCTAGTAACAATTTTGGCACATTTCACTACCAAGACTCAGACCTGAACAGAAGTAAACAAAACTACTCATGCATTCAGTGTCTTTCACAATCCAAAAAGAAACAAAACATCTGAATCACAACAAAATCCTATTTAGCCAAGCTTTTATTTTCTCTCACCATGGTCAGCTAGGTATCCTCAGAAACCTCAAACAGAGTTTTGAAGGCAATAACTCTGATTCATGGTTGAAATACCCAGACAAGTTCATGCATTAGCCTAAGCCGTAGCCTGCTTTTACTTTGCCTTAGAACGCTGAGTGTATCTAGTCATGACCAATAAACTACCGTATGTAACATGTAACATGATGTAATGCTGATTAAAGGGACGCGTTGGGTCAGTGGCTAAGATGCTGAGCTTGTCGATCAGAATGGTTGGCAGTTTGAATCCATAATGCCACATAATGGGAGTGAGCTCCTGTTACTTGTCACAGCTTTTGCCGACCTAGCAGTTCGAAAGCATGTAAAAATGCAAGTAGAAAAAATAGGGACCGCTTTTGGTGGGAAGGTAACAGTGTTCCATACGCCTTCGGCATTTAGTCATGCTGGCCACATGACCACGGAGACGCTGGTCTTCGGCTTTGAAACAGAAATGAGCACCACCCCCTAGAATTAGGAACAACTAGCACTTATGTGCGTGGGGAACCTTTACTTTAACCCAGGGGTTCCCAAACGTGGCAACTTTAAGACTTGTGGACTTCAATTCCCAGAATTCTCCAGCCAGCTATGCTGGCTGGAGAATTCTGAGAGTTGAAGTCCACAAGTCTTAAGGTTGCCAAGTTTAGGAACCCCTGCTTTAACCTAATGCTAATTATGCTTTTTTTAAAGTTACTGGAGTGAATGTGAGCAACCCTCACCATTAAAAATGACATTTAATATAATTTAGCATGCCTATTTTTAACCTGCTCTTTTACCCAAACTGTATCATCATTTTTATATCCTGTCTTACTTTCATAAACAATTTAAGGTGGCAGACACATCCAACATGTCTTCCTCTTACTATTTTCCCCACAACAACCCTGTGAGGTGGGTGGGCTGGCTGAAAATGATTTAGCTGGCTCTGGAACTAGAACTTGTTATCTCCATAAATAAACAAACAAACAGCTGCCTAGCCTGATAAACAACTATAATCTGGTACACTTGCAGATACAAAGAACTTTAAATTCTATAATCCCATGTTGGTTGAGAATTAAAAAAACTCGATGTCCACCATACCTGAGGAACATTAAGTTGAGAAGAGCTAGTTTTATTATTTATGTAATAACATAGAATGTAAATCTTTGTTTTACTTAGATAAGAAACCAGAAAGAATAGCACATCCTCCTTCCATTCTCTTAAATGTGAGAAAATAATGAAGAATAGGTGTTGGGTCTAGGTGTAGGCTAACATTCAAATTTAAACTGGGCATATTGTCTGGGGATGATGGGAGTTAGGATACCAATGCATGTAGAAAAATTACATTGGGAAAGAGTAGTCTAAGGTATTTTAACCCCAGATCCAGAGTGTGAATATCAGGTTCTATGCCTCTTCAAAATGCCTAGGCATTTTATGCCCTAAAGTTCTTGTAAACTTATTGAATAACTCAAATACACCAAACTCAGCCGAGAAATCTAGACTCACAACAAACAGGAAGCAGATCTTAAAGTGTAGATGAGATCATGCGATATTGGGCATCAATATTTAACACAGGTCTATGAGGTTTTCCCTGGTGCCCTTTCATAATCTGATTTAATTTACTCAAGTGCTTACAACTGCTGATAGGATCCAATTTGTTCCAAAAAGAATTCTCATGCTTCAGAGAATTATTATATTCATCCCACTTCCATTATGAGGATTGGTTTTTAAAAATTTGTTTTCAAAAGTTGTCCACCAAAGCAGAGATTGTAATTCCCAAATAGGGCATAATTCAGTCAAGACAAAGTACTTTGAGGACTCTCTCTCTCTCTCTCTCTCTCTCTCTCTCTCTCTCTCTCTCTCTCTCTCTCTCTCTTTTGGCAGAATATGGATGGTTTTGCTCCTATTAAAATTATAGCATTGTTCGACATTACAAACAGATCATGTTACAAGTCAGCGTCTCTGCCTCACAAAACAAGCTTTTTAATTTGTTCTGCAAAAAAGTCGCATTAACCACAGGGCCAAGAACAACTATTTCCAAATTGTTTCTTGGGCAGATATTAGGCCAAGAATTTTTTGCACATAGCAGGGCTTAGTATGAGGGTGGGTGGGAGGGTGTTGTTTTATTTGGTTAAACATTTCCAATATTCCAAGCATGAAGATAACACCATTAGATATCCTAAGAGTTAAATCAATACTAATTAGTTACACATGTGGGTCACCAAGGAGCTTTTGTGGGCCACTGTAACCGGGGTTAAAAAAAAAAAATTAAAATGCATGAGGTTTTTGATTTTGCTTTCAGCCATTTAAGTTAAAACACAAATCAAACTGTCACAGCAGTTTGCGAATATCACACCACATGTCAAGCAGATGATAAAAATTCTCCTGGACTTAAAAGTCTTGCACCAAATTAGGAAAAATGCAAAACACCCCGCACATTTGCTAAGAGATTGGAGAGAGCTAAATGTGTTTACTGTAGTTGCAAATAAGCCACACAGAAGTGAAAGGAATTCACCCACTTGAAACAGGCTTTAATAGGCTGCCCTGGAACAGCACATAACACTAACCATTTGAAGGAATGTAATACCTTTTCTTTCTCTCCCAAGTAACACATCTTTTAAAGAAAATTATGCTTTAGTGAACAATGCTACTAAACATGATTTTAAAGACTTAGAGAGGGAAATGTTCAAATTCTCAAATTTGGATGGATCAAATTAAAGAATCTACATCGTTTATATCACAAGCGGCCTTCTAAGAAAGGCAAACAAGCAAACAAACAGATACCGGAAACAAAAGAGATTTAAAATAAAATTCGACCTGATGGCATTTTAGAGAAACAGGATCACAACTGATGGGTTATCTATGCACAAAAGAGTCATGACTTCATCCTTATTGGCTAATACTGCATTCCTGCCAGGAGCCTTCGATAAGCATTAAAAAGAGTTATGATAAACATATCAAAAAAGCATTGATAAACATAACGCTATCTATGTAAAGAACTGCAAGATCCATAAAAGAATTCTTGGCTAGTGATCTGGACTGGGTTTGAATTTTAAAATCAGAGCTGGGGGAAATACAGACTTTAAACCAGACATTATCAGCCAGAAGCCTATGTATTTAAGTAATAATAGAGTACCTCATTCAATTTTGCACTGCATCACCCTGGAGGAGAAAGAGACAGAGAAAAAGAAAGAGAAGAAGGAGACAAGTTGTTTTACCTTATCCAAGAATCATTTCTTCCTCTGCACCGACTAGTAAGCTATATAAGCGTCTATGTACAACCAAGTCCTTCCAATTATAAACAAGGCAACTCCAGACCACACTTAACACTAGGGCAGTGTTTTAAGACCAACCAAAACAGCCCCAAATCCTGCTGCCAAGGTCAATTGCGGGAGAGTCCTAATTGTAAGCTTGACATCAACTTACCACCCACAGAAGGCAGGAGGAGGCAAAGGTTAGAGCAGCAGCTTGTCAAAAAAGTATCATAAGCTGCGTGAACCTTGGGAGAAAAGGCCCAATCACTGCAGCCAAGATGATGTTTCAGATGAATTATTTTTAAAAAAAAAGGTGGGGACAGAAAGAAAATCATCACGAAGGCACCTCCGCCCCCTTACCTTTCTTTTGCAAGCATTGAAAGTACCGCTTGCGAAAAGAAACTTTCTTGTCCTTAAGGAAGGCTTGTACTGCGTAATATTTTTCTTTTCTTTCTGAAATAAAATGACCTTGTGTGTGTTTCAGGTGGAATATTTGGAGTCTTTTTCACACCAGTGTTTGTCAGAAAGTAATTGACGCAATCAGGAAGAGCATAATCAGGAAGAGCTCTCCCAGTGCTGTTATTATATTTGTTTTTAAGCTTTCAAATGTAACAGTTTAACAAAAAAAAACCCTGAAGACCCTGCACTTATTCATATGGAAGAATCTTATCAGATATACCTGACATATTAAGAAAAAAGAAGTTTGCCTCAAGGACAGTTAGCAGCTGCAAAGAGCAATTAAATCCTTTGGACAGTGGGAAGTGCTAATTGTCAGTATGAAATGGTTGCTTTTAAGACAATCACCTGTTATTATTTTGACCCATCAAATTAATCATCCTTCCCATTGTGGCCCTCCCTGAAATCCACTTAATTCTCTTTTGCAAATCTCTGTAGCATCTGGATTTCATTTCAAGGCAAAAGATAAAGAGTTTGATTTCAGAAACACGTCTCCAACAAATCTTTGGGAATTCTTAATTTTTTTAGAAAAAAATTATATCATACCTTAAAGTGCCTCAGCTGGGTTTAGCTAATTTGTTAGACTTGTTCCACACACAAACCTAACAGTCAGATATCCTCTATCCATTTCTCACCTTTAAAAAGCTTCTCCCTATCATTTAAATATAAAATAGTACAAAAAATAGAGCACAAGAGATTTGACAGTACATTAATGCAACACAATTTCCATTCTTTGGGAAGTACTGTGTTTCCCCGAAAATAATACAGGGTCTTATTTTCTTTTAACCTCCGAAATAAGCACTTGGCCTTATTTTTGGGGAGGTCTTATTATTTTTGAGGTGCAACAGGCAGCAAGCACCGTCACTTCATGGCTGCTTCTATATTGCAATATTTTCGGGGAGGGCTTATTTTCAGGGAAACGGTATTTATTGTTAGATTTCTTTAATTCAGCACTTTTTTTTTTAAGTCCAGGCAGCATCCATATCTCCTTCCTATTTTCCCTACAACAACTCTGAGAGGTAGGATGGACTGAGAGAGAATGATTAGTCCAAAGTGACGCAGCTTGCTTTCATCCCTAAGGCAGGACTAGAATTCATAGCCTCGGTGTCTAGTCACCACCTTAACTACTGCACCAGATTGACTCTCTTATTCAGCCCCTGAGGCTGATGTGAATCACACCCAAATTCAATCCCTTACAGTATTTGGCTACATTTTATCCTGAGGTTACAAATTGAAGGAGAAGCAAAGGCTGCATTCACACAGCATACAGAACCCTCAACCATTTACTAGCCAGAATAGCGAAGAGGTTGTTTACAAAGGCACATGCAAATTAACTATAATAAGGTTTAGCAGCATGTTGTGTGAACCCAAAGTGTTTTCTGTAAGCTTGCCACCTGAAGTGCTGCAATCTTTTGAGTACACAAGATGCTTGATTAGTATAGGAGTATTAGCTAATTTTTGCAAGAGGATTTCTATAATCTCAGACTAGTGGTCATTTTAGTTAAAGCTCATGTCCAAAATATCTGGGTTTTGTTTTCCTTTTTGAGCACATTCCTTTCAGAATTGGAATGGACGGAGAACCACAAGGGGGTTCAGACTGTGTTAAATGTGCTTATTTTCTTGAATAAATGAAGCCACGCTAGCTGAGTTTATATAAAATGCGAGAGTAAAGCATGTTTTTGGCTTTGTTGCATGCAAATTCAGCAAGAATTTAAAGAAATTTGAGAGATCGAGTACCTTACAGTGATTTAATAGGCTGGATAGGCTGAACCCGACCTTCTGCAATTTTCTATTAGCTGGGAATTGGCCCAATTTATTTGAAGGGCATCAAATGCAATCTCTCTCGCTCTCTCGCTCTCTTTTAATGTGACCGCAGCATCACTGGCTTACACCCTGTTCAGAAAATTCATCCCGCGAACCTTCAGCAGCATTCTGTGAAGAGAGGCGTCTGGGTGTCGCTGTCCATTTCATCCGATCCTCCAGACCCCTAAAGATATTTTTAAAAACCCCAAGGCAGGGAAACCAAATCCACATTTTTTTTCATCGGATGGGCCGTGCGACGCCGGCCGCATCCTCAAGGTGGCGCAGCAGAGCAATCGAAACATCCCGGATCCGCACGATAAACAAACATTTCAGCGCGATTTTAAAAGCGCGGATGCTCCCCCCCCCCCCCCGATTGACAACATACTCAAAAGACTTATCAAGACGTCGCCTTTTCTCTCTCTTCTCCCTCCCACCAATCCTCATTTCTTCCCACGTTAAAAGGTTCCGCATAGCTAAAGCGACCAACCCATCAACGCTGAAGCCTTGGCTGCAAATTAATTCGTGGGTTAGGAGATCCAATTGATTGGAGAAGTATTATTTGGAAGCTCGGGTGCCCTGCAGCGGGAGCACGAGCACACTTCACTTAAGCAGGAAGATCTACCTAATCTTCCGATTACCCTCGCTCTCCCCCCCCCCTTCCATCACGCAACTTCCAAAGAAGTTATTAACCCTTTTGTTTCAAGACAGTCTCCGGGGTGGGTTTCCAGCTGCCGGCCAGCGAGATTTACATGTGGAAACATCACCTCCAACGTGCCCCCCCCTCCCGCGCCAGCTCCATCCTAACCAGATGCACAAAGGAAAAACAGTCATGCATTAAACATGGGATTTATAGCCTTCTGGCTCGCTCGCTCGTTTTCTTAAATCACCATTAACCGGGCTCAACAATTGCACGTTTGGACTCCAAAGAAAGAGGAGGAGGCTGAAAAAGAGGGGGGGGGGGGCAAAAGAGACTCAAACCTTCTGTAGCTCTTCACCCACCCTTTGCCAAAATATGCATTCCTATCCATGGGGATGGCGGATCTGGGCTTCAGGGAGATCTTCACCCTCTCCTCGCTTGCTTAACATTAAAAGTAGACCTAAAGATTTCACCCAAAGTTTGCATTTATGCCTCTAAGAGCCAGGGAGAGGGATTAAAAAAAAACATCGGGAGGGGCGTATCGATTAGGCAGTTTCCAATATTTTAAAAAGTATCAGCTCCCCCGCCCCCCACGTCCGAAACTATAAAGCTCAAGGCTCTATACCAAACTGATCGTTCCTAAAGTGCCTTTCCCTTCCTGGTGGGGTCCATTCATCTCTCACGCGCCCCCTCCCCGCCCCGAAAAAAAATAGGGGGGGGGGATGGATCATCGATTTGAAATCCAGTTTTCCAGAACCTTGGAGCTTTCAAAGTCCTGGTCTCCTCCAATTCAGCTCACCATCCCGAATTGTACCCTTTCCCCCTTTCACGTTTCGTCCAAAGTTCTGCGCTTTTACCACCAAAAGCGCTTCTCGGGCAGTGCCGGCTCCCCCTCCCCATATCAAAATCAATTAAATCTGCGAAGAGATCAAGCCACGCTATCAATTATAGGAGATCCGCGTGAGAGAGGCACACACACAGGGAGAGGGAGAGAAGGAGAGGGAGAGAGAGAGAGAGAGGGTGGCGGTTCCATGCAGCTACTTGGGGAAGATTTTAAAAGCTCTCTGCCCTCCCTCTCCCCCCCCCCCCAACCATATTAGCTCACGGGAGTTATTTTAGGAAGTCGGAAATCAAAGATGGCTGGAGGTCAGGCTACAAAAGGTCCCGAGCGATTGTAATCTTTCTCTCGGCGAGTTTTTAGTTACTAAATGGCAGAAGCAGCAGTTCATCCAAATAAGAGGCAGAAACGGGGAAGGGGGGGGGGGAGATCTCACCAAAAAAAAAAAGGTATTTCGCAGTGTTCCTCTCGGCGCACCCCTCCCTTCCAGAAATATTTAGGGAGTTACCTTCTGGACGCGGCTTTCGGCGACGATGGCTCCAAATCAATCCCGAAGATGTTGGGGGTGGGGGGTGGGGGAAGATGCTAAAGACAACCTAACATTGAGGAGGTAGGAAAACTTTTTCCAACCGGAGAAGGGCTTTTGGGGGGCTGGGGGAGGGAAATGGGGGAGAGAATCACCCACTCCGAAAACCTGGAGGTTTTTTTCCTCCATAAATAAAAACAGTCTGAGTTCAGAGTTGCATTTCCCCCGACCCCATAAATTAACATTTATCCGACCCTAGATTGAGCACAGATGGATGAAGGAGCGAGGAAAGAATATGGGGCACATACGAAGAATAAAGATACACACTTTCCGATCTGTTCCCGCAGTCGTGGGAAATCAGGATGAAACAGAAAAGTGGTCCAGATACCGAGAATTTTGGCTCAGGATCCCGGTCAAGAAACCCCGATGCGCCACGGGGTAGGTGGGAGAAGGAGCCCCCTCACACGCGCACAAAAGCATGCAGGCCCCCCCTCCCCGCCTCAACCCCCTTCCCCCTGCTTGATTTCTTTTTTCCCCCCCATCAATTAAAGTTGGGAATTGACCGGCTCTCTCTCCCCCCTCTTACCATTTGCTACATCCGGGAACTGCCGCTCGTCCGAATGGATGTGCTGGGGCTTGGCTTGCTTGCGCCTCGACATGGTGCACACGCATCGGGGAGCAAAATAGTAGCAATTATTTTCTTCTTCTTCACAACAAATTCCTGGAGTTGGGAAATTACTCCCAAAGAGCGGAATGCGCATGTCAGAGTAATTATGATTATCAATAATGCATTGCGATTTATCATGAGTCCCTGACAGCTGATTGGCCTGAGTCCAAGAGCTCACAGATTATTCAAATAAGGTCCATTGATCAGGGAGCAGAAGGGGACGCTGGGCACTGTAGTCTCCCTTCGGCCGCTCCTGTCCGCCCGACTCCTCCGGGTGATTGAAGGGTGGACGCCGGACGCCGGACGCCGCTGCTGCCGCCGCCGCCGCCGCACAGGCGAGGGGTTTCGCGCAAGAGGCCCGCCGGCCCGAGTGGGTGGTATTTCCCTGAAGGGAAAGAGAGCGAGGGGAAAAGAGCCGAGCAGCAGCTCTCGAGTCCATCTTTGAAAGTAAACAAACAGTCGGGGCAGAACTGGTTTTCTTAGGCAGGCTGGATAACCTCCCCCTGCCTCCCTTATCTTCCCCTCGCATTGTCTTCTTCTGCCTCCATGGAGAAGTTAGGGCTTGTCCGTGCGCGCGTGGAAAGGATCCTGAAAAAGCATCCCCACCCGGCCCCGTTGCACTGAAGAAAACCACATTTTTTTTCCTCTCCGTCCTTCTCCGGAGGAAGCTTTCGTGCAAACCTTTATCCCTTGCTGCTTTAACTAAAAAAAAAAAGGAGGGAAAAAAGAAAGTAAATCAAAGATTTACTTGGCAATCAGAGCCGTCGAGTTCGAGAGAAAAAGAAGGAAAAGGAGAAATGGTGAAATCACTACTGGCCATTGAGCGGATGTATTTTTTTTTAATAGCGAATGTATTTTTTTAAAAAAACAAATTAATTCAGTGAAAATGTCTTCCTTGAATTGGATTTTCCAGAGTGGGAGGAGCTCACTTCATTTTCTGCCAAAAAGCCCGACAGCCACTAGATGGCAAAAGAGAGAGATGGTGAAATCTGGCTTGGCTGCCACCTGGTGGTTGTCCAGATGTGTGCAGCCCAGAGGGGGGTTAGCTCTAGGCTTGCAGGTTCTTTAGTTTATTTGCCTTGAAAAGGGTGGTGGTGGTGGTGGTGGTGGGATTTCCACTTTGAGGAAGACAGAAAAAAGGATGTACAGACGAGTTGAAGCCGGCATGAATCTGACAATCCCGGTTTCAAGCAAATGTTCAAGATAAGATGGTCCTTGGAGGATAAAGGACAAGCTTCTTAAGATTTCCAAACTGTGAATGGATTACCTTGTAAAAGGTTGCAAATACAATTCTCCCTGATGACACAGGATATACAGCCTTTATCCAGGCTGCATTTCCACAATGGGCTCACCCAAAGTTAACTGAACTGTGCTTTATTGGGTTTAACCCACTATTCTTAGTTTGTGTGACACCCTGAATTGAGCTCATCCAAGTTAATTCTTGAATTGCTTTCTGGAATCAAATAGGACATCCAACACAGAAAAGTCACAAAACCCGTAAACTGTTATATCCAAGAAAACTTAATTGGCTATGCGAAACATATAACTCATTGGCTTAATTGTGGGGTATAAACTCAGACATGACATCCTAACCAGCCTCCTAGCTGGATTCACTAAGTATCAAATTAGTTGGTGACAAGTTTGTGGTTCAGTTTGCTCTAATGAAGGACAAAATACGAAGCACATACACATTCCTCTTGAATGGCAAGTTGTTTTGCAGACACAGTGGTCACAATAAACAACATTAATTTGTTGTTTAAGTAGTTCACACATCTAAGCCCAAGCGAAGAAGCTGCACAATGTTTTGGTTACACAAAGATTGAATGTATGCCCCTGGTTTTGGCTTACTAGTTGCTACTGTTCTCTAACCAAGCCCACACTTTCTACTAAGTCTTAAAAGTGGTTTGAGTTTGGCTTAATAAGATGCTGGGGTGTATTCAGTGTGTGTACATTTTCAAGTCAGACCTGACTTCCGATAACTAACTGGACAACTCACTGCAATTTTTGACAAGATTTTGGAGGTGGGTGGACATTGCCTGCTTGGTAGGGCTGAGAGAGAGTGGCTCAAATCACCTAGCTGCTTTTGTGTCTAAGAGGCAAGACTTAGGCAGCATCTCCTGATTTCTAGCCTGATGCCTTAACTACCATCTTAACTGGTGACAGTTAAAAAAAACCTGCTGCAATGTGTGAACCTAATCAATCTGAAAAGTGACAGACACAGGAGAACTAAGGTTGGTTTTGATAACCTATATAAGGTCATCTAGCAAGTCCACATAGCACTTTTACTCATGTTTGTTACTCTTTTTCTAGAGTAAGGAGTAGACCCAATGCTCATGCTTTAAAATTCCCTCTCTAGCAAAATGTTTCTCCCAGTTGATTAAAGGCTAAAAGATTTTGTTTTTAAAAGTTGCAAATGAAACACAGCTGAGAGCCGGTACTTTAAATATACAGTATAAGTAAAACTCAAGATGTTGATGGTAGATTAGAAAAGTGGGAGTACTAGCTGTTAATGCAGAGTTCATTTATCCACTGTTTCATTTATGTAACTTGCTGTTTGTAACTTCAATGCTGTTTGAAACATTGCAATTAACTGTCAATGGCTTAGAAATGCAGTTACTTCTGTATCTCAAGTATGGTGTAGATTATGCCCAACATATTAAGAAAAACTCAGAATAATTGAAACTAGTACAAAGAAAACAAAAGATTTATATAAGGGACAGAGTATATTAAAGCTTGAGAAAAAGATGACCCGAGGGAGTGAACATTGTAAAGACATTAAAAGGATGCAACTTAGAAGGTTAACATCTGATGTCTATCATTCCCGAGAGCAGAAGATGGAGTACCAGTTTTAACTTACTGTAAGACAGATTCTGGTCGATTGTTTAAAAAAAAAAAGTCAGCCAATCTCCAAGGGAGATAATGAATCTTTTCACTCAATGAGCTCAAGAGGAACCAGGCAATTGTCTGCCCTGCAATGAGCAGGGATTGGACCAGGGGTGAAATCCAGCAGGTTCTGACCAGTTCTGGAGAACCGGTAGTGGAAATTTTGAGTAGTTCGGAGAACCGGCAAATGCCACTTTTGACTGGCCCCAGAGTGGCGTGGGAATGGAGTTTTTGCTGCATCCTTCCCCTGCCATACCCACCCACCAAGCCACACCACACCCACTAAGCAATGCTCACAGAACTGGTAATAAAAAAAATTGAATTTCACCACTGGATTGGACTAACTGGGTGAAATGGCCTCTCCCAACCAATTCCATTCCTGAAAATTTCCATTTTCCAATCAGGTTTTTTAAAAGTCTTGTTTAAATTTCTTCCTGTAGTGCAAAGAGTTATTGTGTTCTAATGGCCCCTATCCTGATGATGTTTTGAAAGGCATAAAAAAACTTAGCTTGTTCTCTCCAACTTTGAGGCAGTTGATAGGCGAACCCCTGTAAGATTTTTGTCTTGTACGGTATTTTTCTATTTTGAATGTTTCTCCTCTCCCAGACACACATTGGGTTTTGTTTTTTTTAATGTGGCACTTCATATGTAAAGTTAGGTGGAGTCAGATGTTTCTTAATCTCTATTTTTAATTGTCCCAAAGATGTTTTTTCCAGAGGCAACTGGAGCTCAAGAAGTGAAAGGAAAAAACCAAAAAGTCCAGTTGTCTCTTGAAAAAGCATCTTTGGGACAAGCATGACCTGCATGACTGAGAATCTCCATAGACTTCTATTTTTAATTGATAAATAAATAAACATTTATTTTTGTTTTAAACATTTATAGTTGTTTTAACTGGGAATTTTAGTATGTTAATGGGGTATTTTAGCACAGGTATATGTTTAATTTGTTTTTAATGTGTTTGTATATTTATTGTTTTAGTTTTCTCTGTGCACCGCTCCGAGTCCCTATGGGGAGAGGAGCGGTCAACAAATTAAAATTATTATTATTATTATTATTATTATTTTAAAATAAGCAAATAGGACGAACCAGTTTCATAACCATACATCTGAACTTCAGGAATTAGTATTAAGTACTGTTTTTAGGGATGCGATGGCTCAGTGGCAAGATTCTGAGCTTGTTCATCAGAAAGGTTGGCAGTTTGGTGGTTCGACTCCCTAGCGCCGCATAACGGGGTGAGCTCCTGTTGCTTGTCCCAGCTTCTGCCAACCTAGCAGTTCGAAAGCATGTACAAGTGCAGGTAGAAAAATAGGAACCACTTTTGGTGGGAAGGTAACAGCGTTCTGTGCACCTTCGGCTTTTAGTCATGCCGGCCACATGACCACGGAGACGTCTTCGAACACCGCTGGCTCTGAAGTGGAGATGAGCACCACCCCCTAGAGTCGGGAATGACTGGCACATATGTGCGAGAGGAACCTTTACCTTTGCTGTTTTTAGATTGACACATACCTATGGTATGTCAAAGGTTGCTGAACTACAATTCCAGCAACAGCCATATTTCCTTGGGAATCAAGGTGCAATTCAGCAGCATTTGGTATGGACACAAACAGTGGCATATACAGTAGTAATTTTTTTACTACTGGTTCGGGTGCGCTCCTGCCCGTGCTTGTGAGCACAGCAGCTTTTGCACAAGTGCAGAAGCGTCTGGGGGGCAGGTGGGTCCTCCCACCACCGCTACTATCAGTTTGCCCTATCCGGGCCAAACCGGGAGCAACCCACCTCTGATATATAGATGTGTGTATCAAATTCTAAAAGATGATGGGTTGTTAATACAATACAATACAATACAATAGCAGAGTTGGAAGGGACCTTGGAGGTCATCTAGTCCAACTCCCTGCCTAGGCAGGAAACCCTATACCATTTCAGACAAATGGCTATCCAACATCTTCTTAAAGACTTCCAGGGTTGGGGCATTCACAACTTCTGGAGGCAAGCTGTTCCACTGATTAATTGTCCTAACTGTCAGGAAATTTCTCCTCAGTTCTAAGTTGCTTCTCTCCTTGATTAGTTTCCACCCATTGCTTCTTGTTCTGCCCTCAGGTGCTTTGGAGAATAGTTTGACTCCCTCTTCTTTGTGGCAACCCCTGAGATACTGGAACACTGCTATCATGTCTCCCCTAGTCCTTCTTTTTATTAAACTAGACATACCCAGTTCCTGCAACCGTTCTTCATATGTTTTAGTCTCCAGTCCCCTAATCCTCTTTGTTGCTCTTCTCTGCACTCTTTCTAGAGTCTCCACGTCTTTTCTACATCGTGGTGACCAAAACTGAATGCAGTATTCTGTATGCAGTAAGTGTGGTCTTACCAAGGCCTTATAAAGTGGTATTAACTTGTTGTGATACAAGACATGCTCCTTCAGTAGATGAGTTACATACAAGGATTGCAACACTTGAGATCCTGCAGATTCTGACAACCGCCCCTCCCCAATGGCTTCCCCACTGATTATAACTTGCCTACCTCTGCCCTAGAGCCTTGGCATACTTTGATTACAGCCAATCCTTGACTTACAACCATAATTGAGCCCAACATTTCAGTGCTGTTATAACTTTGAATGTTCATTAAATGAACTGTTGTAAGTCAAGGACTACCTATATTATTTCCCTTAGAACAGGGGTCTCCAACCTTTGCAACTTTAAGTCTGGGAGCTGAAGTCCTTCAGACTTAAAGTTGCAAAGGTTGGAGACCCCTGCTCTAGAACATACAGGTAGTCCTTGACTTACAACCATAATTGAGCCCAACCTTTCTGTTGTTAAGTGAGACATTTGTTAAGTGAGTTTTGTCCCGTTTTACATCTTTTCTTGTCACAGTTGTTAAGTGAATCGCTGCAATTGATCCATTAGCAGCCTGGTTGTTAAGTGAATCTGGTTTTCCTGTTGACTTTGCTTCTCAGAAGATCACAAAATGAGATCACATGATCCTGGGACACAGCAAAGGTCATAAGGCTGAACCAGTTGGCAAACATCTGAATTTTGATCATGGAGATGCAGAGGTTGTAACTGTGAAAAATGATCATAAGTCACTTTTTTCAGTGCCACATTGTAACTTTGTACACTTGGTAACAATGTAACTTTGAATGATCACTAAATGTTGTAAGTCGAGCACTATCTGTATTATTTCAGTCTAGAGCAGGGGTGTCAAACTTGCAGCCCATAGGCCAGATGCATCATGCACTGGCCACCCCCGAAGGGGAAAAAAAGTTGTGATATGTCACATGACAACAACATGACACTACAAGTTTGACACCCGTGGTCTAGAGTGGAGTTATTCAGTGGTCATTTCAGCTGTGTTCTCCTGTTCAGGACAACAGAAGATCAGGTGGGAGGCTGAGAGGCAGCAGGGGTGGAATTCTCCGAACACACTCAAAATTTCCACTACCGGTTCTCCAGAACTGGTCAGAACTAGCTGAATACCACCTCTGGACCGCCTGTGTATTATTTACCAAGTCTGGGTTCTGAACTTTAAGGTGGTTTTTGTTTACTTATGGGTTAGCATGTTGTATGAATCTGACAACTGTGGTTTGTAAGTCATGACTAGTGTTTTAATACGATGGCTAAACTCAAATGTGGTTGATGAAGCAGACTTTTTCTTAGTGCAAAATACAAACTGGGAGAGAAAAAACATGATTATCTAGTTAGGTTTATGAGATTTGATTCACAAAAATGCACAATATGGAACTAGAAAAAAATAAAGAGCTCCTTTGTGAGGAGAGGGAGGGTGGGAGGCGCAGGAAATCCCCATTTGTGTTTGTTTGCTTTCCTTGTTTTCATTACCATGATTTCTGCTAACAAGACTCTAATAACTATTTCTCTGTGTTTTGGAATGCGCATCGCTCAACTTACCATGCAATCCGTTTATTACAGTCATAGACCAGAGACCAGAACAAATAAACCCCCTCAGTAAATATACAGTTAAAAATTCTAGTATAAAATAATAACAATTAGAACCTACAATTAATAACAATTAGAACCTACGATAAAATCCAGTCTGCCGATTATACACGATCTAACTATACTAAAAATTACAATTGCGCTCAACTTATAGAAGGAGGAATCGGCCCGTTCAATCATAAGAAATGAGCTGATATCTGGACCAGGTAACTTTGAGCAAACTTCTGCTAGTATCAAAGAAAAGCTGAAAAGGTTTATAGGAACTGTAATATTTTGAAAGAGACGTGAACTGGCTCCACTGCCTGGAAGAATGGCAAGTATGTGGGCTAGGCAGAGAAACAAACAAATGTGGGGATGTTTGTTAAAACGCCTAAGCTTTTCATCTCATCCAAGGTAAACAGCATCAGATGTATTTTTCACAGTATGAAACAACAGCCCCTGCTCTAGGGAGAAGGAGGGATTGGGGGTGAGGGGCAAGCAGGGATTAATTTCACCCACCATTAAGGTTTGGACAGTGATGATTCCAGGCACGGATCATCCAACCAGACCAATTAGCAGATTTCTGCTATGTAAAACTCACGGAGACATTAGACTTGAATTGCACGATTCGTAGGGTGACAAGAAAATGGAATTTTAGTTCATACTTTTCATTCAGGCCATATAGAAGTAGACTGACAAACTGTTCCCGTTTTTCCTAGCTTCGAAATCCAAAACCTCACCAGCAATTTATTATTTGGGAGTAGCCTTTTAGCCTCCCCCCTTCCTTTAAAAAAAAAAAATAGACGCAGTCTTGAATTAAGACTACAATTGACCCCAGAATGTTTGTTGCAAAGTGAGACATATGATAAATGAATTTCCCCCCCCATTCTACAACCTTTCTTAGCACAGTTGTTAAGCGAATCACTGCAGTCGTTAAGTTAGTAACAGGGTTGTTAAGTGAATCTGGCTTCCCCCATTAATTTTGCTTGTCAGAAGGTGGCAAAAGATGAACACGGTAATAAGTATGAACCAGTTGCCAAGCAGCTGAATTTTGATCATATAACCATGAGGTCGTAAGTGTAAAAAATAGTCACGCATCATTTTTTTTCAGTGCTGTTGTAACTTTGAACTGTCACTAAATGAACTGTTCTAAGTTGAGGACTACTTGTAAAGAACTCTGAAAATAGATGTATGAAGACTTAAGTTTAATGCCTATTTTGAGTGGATCCCCAAATAAAAAAGAGATGAACATGTTAATTTTCCTGCTCTAGTGACATTTTTGAGTCTTAGGAGGACCATGTTTCCTCTGACTCTCAACAGCTGGAAGATAATGTAGAATGAACTGTCCTTTAAATGTGGATGTGGGGAAAGAGCCATGGTGTCAGGGTTCCAAGTAACACCCCCAACGAAAGAAAAGTCCGAGACATGAGATTCCATTTTATTAGAGATGTCACATTGACACATCTTGGAAAACCTAAATCTGAGAGCTTCCAAGTTTTCCCCACCCAAATGAAAGCCCAAGTCCCTACCCAACACCCACATGTCCATCACCTGGTCCAATCAAGTACTGTCCCAACTGGAGATGCCTCCCAGTCATGCCATTCCATGTGCAGGGCAAGAAGTACTTGACTCTCTGAGAAAGGAATGTTATTTAGACTATACAGGTGAAACTTAAAAAATTAGAATATCGTGCAAAAGTTCATTTATTTCAGTAATGCAACTTAAAAGGTGAAACTAATATAGCACCAAAACCTGGTTCAATGACCGTGGGATTACTGTGCTTGATTGGCCAGCAAACTCGCCTGACCTGAACCCCATAGAGAATCTATGGGGCATTGCCAAGAGAAAGATGAGAGACATGAGACCGAACAATGCAGAAGGGCTGAAGGCTGCTATTGAAGCATCCTGGTCTTCCATAACACCTCAGCCACAGGCTGATAGCTTCCATGCCACGCCGTACTGAGGCATTAATTGCTGCAAAAGGGGCCCAAACCAAGTATTGAGTACATATACATGCTTACATTTTTCAGAGGTCCGATATTGTTCTATGTACAATCCTTGTTTTATTGATTGTATGCAATATTCTAATTTTCTGAGATTGTAGATTTGGGGTTTTCATAAGCTGTACACTATAATCATCACAATTATGACAAATCATGGCTTGAACTATCTTGCTTTGCATGTAATGAGTCTTGTCTCATATATTAGTTTCACCTTTTAAGTTGCATTAGTGAAATAAATGAGCTTTTGCACGATATTCCAATTTTTTGAGTTTCACCTGTATATTTCTCATACGCCGTATAATACCCCCTCCCATTTTCCAACAGCATTGAATGTGGCAGGCCCGAAGGCCCAGTGCAAAAGACGGCTTCCAGGCCTGACACACTTCTGGTCTGAAATCTGATACTTAGGATAGGAATAGAGTAAAGTGTGACATAATTCCTTGGAATTACAGGTAGCCCTCGACTTACGACCACAACTGAACAACCCAAGATTTGGGTCTCCTATGCGAGACATTTGTTAAGTGAGGTTCCTCCTCCCCTCATTTTACGACCTTCCTTGCCATGTTTATTAAGTGAATCACTGCAGTCAATAAGTTAGTAATCTGGTTGTTAAATGAATCTGGCTTCCCCCATTGACTTTGCTTGGCAGAAGGTTGCAAAAAATGAACACTTGGGACACATCAATGGTCATAAGTATGAACCAGTTGCCCAGCAACTGAATTTTGAACACATGATCATGGGGATGCTGCATAACTCTGAAAAATAGTCATGTCACTTTTTTTTTAGTGTCATTGTATCTTTGTACGGTCACTAAATGAATTGTTGTAAGTCAAGGACTACCTATGGTTCAATTTTTTTAGAGAGGCATTTCAGGAAAGCAGGCAATATTTTAGTGATCAGTGTGGCGTATTGGTAGACAGGTTCTAAGCAAACACATATTTCCAATAGACATCCACTTAGATTTGCACCAAAGCCTGTGATCAAATAATTACTCGGCTACTATGAAGCTCTTTTGATGAATATAGCTCACTTGTGCCCTACGACAACAAGCCAAATGCATGACCCTCCAGAGAGTGTTATACTACAACTCCCATAAACTCTTGCCTTTAGTGATAGCAATAGCACTTAGGCTTATAGTAATGTAAAACACTGTGAGGTGCTTAAAGCACCTCACAGTGCTTTACATTCCTCTCTGGGTATTTTACAATGTCAGCATATTGCCCCCAACAGTCTGAGTCCTCATTTTACCAACCTTGGAAGGATGGAAATGCTGAGTCAACCTTGAGCCCCTTCGGGATGGAACTCCAGGCTGTGGGCAGAGTTTGCCTGCAATAGCAATAGCACTTAGATTTACATACCACTTTCACAGTGTTTTACAGAACTGTTGGAACAGTTTACAAGGTCAGCGTATTGCCCCAAAACAAAAGATTCATTAATGACCCCCGCAAAAATGTGTTGTAAAATCAGGCATGTGGGACCCACTTCGTGATTAAACATTTTACAACTGTAATTTTGGGCTTAATTATAGTTGTAAGTCAAGGACTACCTGCATTTATGATGCATTTTGAATAAATATGAAGTAATGCAAAAGCATGTGAATGAACGAGCAATTCTTCAGATACAAATTTCCAAGTTAGCTAAATACTTTGTTCCCACCCACCCACTTTCTTGGTTGTTCTGTTGTATGCTTGGTCTCCAATATTCATTTTATATTTTGGATTTATATATTGTTGCTGGTTGTTAGATTAGTTTCTTTGTTTTTACTTCTTTTTGATTTATTGTTGTTTACCTTACATGACACCCAAAGTCTTACAGTATGAATTGAATGGCCTTATAAATCTTGAAATAAATAAATGAATAACTAAAAAAGAATGAGTCCATCTCTGGAGGAAAGACTTAGCCCTGAAGGCAGGTCAAATTATTTTAGCACTGAAGGTACAACAGCTCACAAGATTTCACCCCTGACTACAAAAATACAATATTTATAATCTACGATGTAATTAATTAATTTGATTAAACAAATAATCATTGTTAGTCCTGAAAGAGTGTGGAGAAGAGCAACAAAGATCATTAGAGGGTTGGAGTCTAAAACATATGATGAATGGTTGCAGGAACTGGCTATGTCTAGTCTACTGAAGAGAAGGACTAAGGGTGACATGAGATCAATCTTCCAATATTTGCAGGGCTATCACAAAGAAGAGTAGGACAACTTATTTTCCAAAGCACCTGAAGGAGGACAAGAAGTTATGGATGGAAGCTTATCAAAGAGGGATTCAATCCAGAATTAAGGAGAAATTGCCAGACACTGAGGACAATCAATTAGTGGAATAGCTGACCTTCAGAAGTTGTGGATGCTGCATCACTGGAGCTTTTTAAGAAGAGATTGGACAATCATTTGACTGGAATGGTATGGGCTCTTCTACCTGGACAGGAAATTGGACTAGAAGACCTCCAATGTCCCTTCCAACCCTGTGAGGTGGGCTGAGAGAGAGAGTGACTTGCTCAAGGTCATCCAGCTGGCTTTCATGCTTAATGTGAATAAACCAGCCTTTAATTTTTTACCATTCAAAATCTCTTAAAGTTAATTATACCTCTGAGATAATTAGGAACTAAATGTTCAAGTTATGAAATATTACTCATATAATCAAAAAATCATCATGAGTGAATAGAATATTCTAAAGTAACATCTAGATGGGTGGTAACTGAACATCATGTCAACTCAGAACCATGTAAAATTAGCTATGTCACACAAGACTTAAAAGTCTGGTTTTAAATTATCCCATTCTTTGGGTATACAGAGTGTATTTAACCATAAGCTAACCAAAAAGAATGAGCTTGCATGCTAAATCACCAGAATACAAACTAAGGTTCAGGCTAACCAAGTTAAGCCTTTGCTAGATCTTCATTGTGAATGATTAAATGTGTTTTAGAGTTTTAAAAACCTAGCTTTGCTCCTACATAAATATATTTGATTACAGCCACCAAAGCAACTTTTGGAGACTTGTTCAGAGATGTTTTAAAACTGAGTCAAAAGTGATGCACAGAATAAGAAATAAATTCTGGACACTGTTCCTCAACAAGCTAGCAATTATTTTGTGATTCATCATCTTTGATGTTTTGTTTTATGGCCAATTCCATAAGGGGTTTAATTAAGCAACTATTTTTGGACAGAATAATTTTAATTAAAATAAAACGTGCTTTGGGAAGGGGGAGGAGATTTTCATGCAAACTTTCCCAAGTTGCAACAAATTGACATCATATTCTTTTATGTCTTAGAAGGACAAAAAGATTGAAGAAATATTACATGCAATTAAGATATGTATACATGTATATCTATACTTTTCTTTAAAATTATAATTGCATATAGTATGTTTCGATAAGTTAATTTATTCAGGTGATGTTGAAAGACCAATACACGTTTCATTCATCGTTGACAGGAGGTTATAACCCTTGTTGCTGAAGCCTGTGAATGGCTAATCAAAAATAAATCCTATGTGGACAATAGACTTAATAGAGGAAAACATATAGTACCAATAGAAAAGAATATTCAGGGTTGAATTGTGGGGTCCTTGGTGGTCTCTGAACTTGGTTATTTCCTTGAAGATGTTTCATTGCCAAACTAGATAACATCATCAGTTCCTTGATGATGATATCCAGTTTGGTAATGAAATGTCTGCAAGCAAATAACCAAGCTCCAAGAACATTTAAGAATTCCACAGATAACATACAGGGAAATGCAACTTGAAGACCCTCATTATTAGGCATGTAGTTTTCATAATTAACCACATTTCATATTTAAGTTAACCAACATTTTGCAGTCTATCTATCAAAAAAACAAAAAAAACCAAAGTACCACTAGCAATCTTGCTGAAGAAAATAGGATGGTATATGTGTGTGATACAACAACATCCTAATATTCAGAACAATGAAAAAAAAACTATTCTTTCCCCCATTCTTCCCTCCCATATACCAGGGTGCTTTATCAAAGATATGAAAAGAGAATGGTGGACAGATTTGCTTTTCTCATTCTCCTTTTTTGGGGGGAGAATTTATCCAGGATAAGGCAAGTATTTGAAGTGCATTGATGATTGTACTAGGGTTTGATGAATCATGAATGCAGATATTTAAGAAAAAACATATCCCCTTCTACAGCATAACATATTTTCACCAATGCACAGAATTTAGCTCTTGCTTGACTTCTAATTAATTGTAGATGAGCAGGGAAACGGCATGCCTTTAACCCTTCACCCCCATGCCTTTGTTTATCATTTGGAGCTTAATGTTACCTGCATCTAAAGGTAACTTGAGCTCTCAAAACTTGAACCGACTTCCTGATTTATTTATTTGTGCTAAATCTCTCTGTCCAGGGATGACAGGGCAGAAAAATCAAAGAAAGCTTTTCCCCCACCCCCTCTTGTGTCACAGGAATAAGAAGAGGGGGAAAGAAAACAATTTCCACTTTAGATGCCCCTTTTAAAATATAGCTGCTTGAAAAGGCTGAATTGAAAAGTTTAAAACAAAAAACAAAAAAACCCCACCCCAACTTCCTAGAAGATGATAGGGGAAAAACAAGCTGACTTGAAGGAAATCTTAAAAAGAGCTTCATTTATCATCCTCTCCCCACCACCAATATGCATATCAACATCCTGGATGGGGATTGATGAGACATGTAATCTAACTCATCAATAGCGTTGGGGGAACACTGGGCCATTATTTTAGCACTCCTTTTCCATACCTTGGAAAGCTTGAGACTAAAAGATATTTATAAAAGATGATCATGGCTCTTCTAACAACCCAAAGTGAAAATTGGAAATACGTTTTCTTTTTTTTTATATTGAAAAAGTTTTATTGAGTTTTACAAAAAATTTTAAGTAGGGTAGGGTAAGGTGAATTGAGAAAATATTTTGAGAACTTTCACGTCGAGATCGTTGGCCCCCTCCGGGGCTTCTTAACAAAACATAGATAATACATATTTCAATGATATTACAAGGTGAAGAGAAGTGCATACATCATGTAAATTCCAAATTCTATGCTAGCAATCGTGTACAAACATCCAAACAAAAGTTATACTGTATTAAAAAAGTCATTTTTTAGATCTAAGTCTCTTGGCAATTGTGTCTTCTTGTTCTCCTCCCTGACCCCCAGTGGGCGGGGGCAGGGGCCCCTCCGCTCCTCCAGTTTCATCCCCCAGGATAGAGGAATATTTTTTAAGAAAGGCTTCCGCCTCAGCAACTGTTTTCATCCTTACTCTTCCTCCTTCCCAGAACACCAACATCCCTTCTGGCATCACCCACTTGAACCAAATCCCCTGGTTAAACAATTTTTTAGATAAGAGGAAATACGTTTTCTAAAGGGGTTTGGTTTGAAGAATTATTTTACAAAACCAAAAAGGAAGTTTGGTGTAAGGAGGTTGAAGCTAGCCAAAAAAGACAGAATTTGAAAAACGATCCAGCTGGGAGCTGTAGAGAAAAAAATACCTGAGAGAAAAAAAATCCAAGCCACAATATCTGCAAGTGGGAAGCAAGGGGTTTGACCCGGGAAAGCAGAATCACTGCATAATGAAGCTGGCCATACCCCCATTTCTATGTGCTTTGCAATGTCTCATCCCCATGAGGGTGGGGCTTCTAAAATCATGCCATTTTCAGTATTCCGACAAAGGTGTTGACAACCTGTTCAGCAGTGGCTCAGAATACTGCTGACTCTGCCATTCTAAGTTCCTCCCTCTTTCTGGTCATGTGATTTAGAGCGGACCTATTACGAAAGGGTCAGAAGTGTTGGAAGAACTATCTATCTGGGTTCAGTTCCAAGCCAGGAGAAAGACACTGGAAACATTGAGGCTGATGGGAAAAGATGGTTTAATGATGAACAGAACCACCAAGTACATATGATTCTGGGTAGCTGACCACATGGAATTGAGAGTGGGGGTTATTTATACCTTCTCTTGGCTTTGCACTTGAATTTCCTGTTCCTGTACAAGAACATGTTCTATTGGCTGTTGTCAGACTCCCATGGAGCCACGTACAAATCCTAGGAGTTTGTCTGAGCTAAGCTTGGTTGAAGCTTGGCTGATGCAATGAAGGGGCTTGTTGGGCAATTCCTATCGTGGCTGAGGGATAACCCTACCTTTGTAAAGATCTTGCTGCTGTTCAGACCTTGCTTATGAATAGAGCTATCTATCTCTCTATCTCTTAAGTGCTGACATCTACTGTGGGCTATTAAAGAAGGTGGGAGCTGCTTTCCAAGAGCATGTATCTCCATTTCTCATCCAGGGAAATATAATATTCTGCCTTTTTACTATTTCTCAAAATATTTCATTCTTCTAGGAGAGGGGTAGGTGCTAACTTTCTACAGAAGGAATTCCAGAAGTCATGCTCTGCATGCTTTCCCTATTTTTTTTAATTTTTATTTGCAGGTGCTGGTTACACTAAGGATTTACCTGGATCCTTATGGCACTTCCAAATGTAATTCTGCTTCCTTTTTTGTACATGTTGTCTTTTTTCCTTTCTTCTCTTTCTGTTTTTGCTAGTTTTTAAACTTCTTTTCAAAACTCAATTAAAAAAATAGATGAAAGGAGAAGAGAAATAATACACATGATAGTTCAGTTTTCAGAAGGGGTTCTCAAAAGGCCAATAAGTCCGTAATCTATATTAGTTTCTTCCCCTGGTGTTCTATAATGTTTGAATACAATTCCCCAGAATTACCAGGCAGTAGATGTGCCATCCTATTCTAGAATTAACTAACTGAGCTGTTGATCACACCTTTGGTCACAGTATTTTCCTATGCAAGTTTTTTAGCTAGTGTGGTAACCCAGAGGTTCAATATCTAAGTTGCTTGACATCCAACAAAATGAAATTCAATAGTGAAAAGAGTAAGGTTCTACATTTAGGCAAGAAAAACAAAATGCACAGGTACTGTATATGTGGTACCTTGCTCAATAGTGGTGACTGTGAGAGGGATCTTGGAGTCCTAGTAGACAACCATTTAAATATGAGCCAGCAGTGTGCAGCAGCTGCCAAAAAAGCCAACACAGTTCTAGGCTGCATAAACAGAGGGATAGAATCTAGATCACGTGAAGTGTTAATACCATTTTAAGGCCACACTTGGAATACTTCATCCAGTTTTGTTGCCACGATGTCAAAAAGATGTTGAGACTCTAGAAAGAATACAGAGAAGAGCAACAAAGATGATTAGGGGACTCGATGATAAAACATATAAACAACGGTTGCTGGAATTGAATATGACTAGTCTTATGAAAAGAAGGGCAAGGGGTGACAATATCTCAGGTAGTTGCCACAAAGAAGATTATTCAAAGCACCTGAGGGTAGGACAAGAAGCAATGGGTGGAAACTAACCAAGAAGAGAAGCAATTTAGAACTAAGGAGAAATTTCCTGACAGTGAGCACAATTAATCTGTGCCCTTTGCACAGTCACTCATGCTCTCGTGACATCCCGACTGGACTACTGCAATTCTCTCTACATGGGGCTCCCCTTGAGGTGCACCCGAAGACTTCAGCTTGTCCAGAATGCAGCCGCGCGGGCAGTTATGGGAACCTCTAGGTTTTCCCGTGTAACACTGCTCCTGCGCACGCTGCATTGGCTGCCTGTCGTCTTTCGGGTGCGCTTCAAGGTGTTGGTTATCATCTTTAAAGCACTCCATGGCACGGGACCTAGCTATCTGCGGGATCACATCCTGCCCTATACATCCCTGCGGCCGATTCGCTCCCACAGAGAGGGACTTCGGGTGCCGTCCACTAGGCTATGCCAGCGGGCGACACCCAGGGGAAGGGCCTTCTCTGTGGCGGGCCCGACCCTCTGGAACGACCTTCACCCCGAAATCAGAACAACCACGGACCTCCGCTCCTTCTGTCAAAAATTAAAAACACACTTCTTCTGCTTGGCCGGCCTAGGGTAATTAAACTGTTTTTAGGGGTTTTTAGGGCTTAGTTTTAGTTTTTATATGGGATTTTAGCGCAGGGTTAGTTTAATTCGTTTTAACATTGTACTTTGTGGTTTTTATTTGTATTTTTAATTCCCTGTGCCCCGCCTCGAGTCCCTTCGGGGAGAGAGAGTGGGTTATAAATAAAAAATTATTATTATTATTGTTGTTGTTGTTGTTGTTGTTGTTGTTGTTGTTGTTGTTATTATTATTATTATTATTATTATTATTATTATTATTATTATTATTATTATTATTATTATTATTATTATTATTATTAATCAGTGGAACAACTTGCCTCCAGAAGTTATGAATGCTTCAATACAAGAGGTTTTAAAGAAGAGATTGGATAACCGTTTGTCTGAAGTGGTGTAGGATTTCCTGCCTAAGCAGGGGGTTGAACTAGAAGACCTCTAAACTCCCTTCCAACTTTGTTATTCTATTCTATCTCCAGAAAACTGGCAATACTAGCAGTCATCTTGATATAGTTTAGACTGATGAGAGGAAGGGATAAATTGCAATTTCTTATATTTACTAAGCCTTCTTAATTCCTCCTCATTTTATTGTTTGGAAATTATATATTGATTTTTGTAGGGCTGCTTTCTTCTGCAATCACAAAAGAAGAACTAAATTACTTTCTGCAGAAAAACCCTGATTTATTCATATTTTGAAAGAGAAACAAGATTTTTTTGTGTATGGAAGAAATGCAAACACATGAAACAACAAAAAGAGGAAAAAAGTAAGTAAGGTGAGGTGGGTTTTTTTTGCAAAGTCAGAATATTCTATTAGTATTGGTATTATTATTAATCTTCAATTTGATTCACAATCTGGAACTGGGAAAAACATAACAGTTTGAGTCTTAACTTAGGACTTAAGAGTTGTAACATCTGAATATATAAACAATAAGGTTGTTTTTTTTTTGCAAAATCAGAAAATTCAAGTATAACAATATTTAATAATAAATAAAGTTGTCAAAAATGAGAAGGTGAAGATCTTGTGGGAATTTCGAATACAGACGGATCGTCATTTAGAACACAACACCCAAATATCACAGTCATCGAAAACTGAAGTATACAATTCATTAATATCGCTGCACCAGAAGACACCAGAGTCGAAGAAAAAGAACTAGAAAAAATCACAAAATATTATTACCTGGCCATCAAAACTGCAATTATGGATGAAACATGTGATAGTGATATCCATTGTCATCAGGGCACTTGGCACTATGTTCAAGAATTTTACGATATACATCAAAAAATTCCTGCAATAACACCAGTGGAAAAGCAAAAAACTTTTCCACTGGTGAGGAGAAATTTCCTGACAGTAAGAACAATTAACCTCTGGAACAGCTTGCCTCCAGCAGTTGTGAATGCCCCAACCCTGGAAGTCTTTAAAAAGATGTTAGACAGCCATTTGTCTGAAATGGTATAAGGTTCCTGCCCATGCAGGGGGTTGGACTAGAAGACCTACAAGGTCCCTTCCAACTCTGCTGTTGTATTGTATTGTATTGTAACTGCGCTACTTAGAACATCATACATTTTAAGAAGATAATTGGTCAATACTTAGGATGCTGGTAGCAACTCGTATCAACCATCAGTGCCAGTCAATAATATTTGTGATACATTTTTTAAATGTTCAGTTGAATGAGTTTCATGTTTAATGAATAAAATACTACTACTACTACTACTACTACTACCACTACTACTACTACTATCCGACTTCTGGTCCCAAATCTTCAAAACAACTTATTATGGCTATAAGGCCAGAAAGCAGCAATATAAAACCTAAAAACTGAATATGCATGCCTATATTCAGTTTACAAGTAATAAGTATAGATATAACAAGGAATGCGAATGAAGTAAAGAATATAAGACTACTGGGATAAAAATGCAAGAATGGTAGAACAAAATAGCATAAAATACAAGTAACTAAATGAGAATCCGAATCTTCAACTACAAGTACAGTATAGTGTCAACTTCCAAGGAGTGCATCCATCACAAATTGAACTCTGAGACATTCCATTCTCTCAAAGTGTAAATTTATTTAGATACACCATATGGCACTAACTGGCAAAAAGCCGGTACTGAAGTTCAAGGACTTTTCACCCCAATATAAATTTCAGATTCTCCAGTTTCCAAAACAAACTGTCACATGGTCCAACCAAGATGGCAGCTGGTTGCTTGGCAACTTCTGTCCTCCTCCTCTGGTTATCCAGTCGTTGGCATCAGCTAGCTATGATGTTATGACTGAAGGCTCTTTCCTCCCTCAGCTCCAAACTGTGTCAAACATGAATTCATGTTAGAATACCCAACAATACAAACAATCCAACATGCAAATCAAATTCAGGCTTGACATATAAAGCAGAACATGTAGAGGTGTAAAATGAGACAACTTGGAGGGATTTGTTAGGATTCTTATCCAATGAGAGGAGCAACCAAGGGAAGTTTGTGTTCTCTGTCTCAAAATATCTTCAGGATGAGAATCATCCCAGAATCCCATCTCTGGATTAATGTGTTTTAATGGTTGAAGCTCTGTGTTTGATTTTGGAATTTCCTATCCCTTTTTCTTCCTTCTGCTTCCTTAATAAGAAGTCATACAGAATTTAAACATACCATATTTTTCAGAGTATAAGACGCACCTTTCCCCCCTTAAAAGAGCATGGAAATGTTGGTGCGTCTTATACACTGAATACAGCCATTTTTGGCCTCCCGAAGACCTGCCCCCACATCCCATTTTTGTGAAAAATAGGTGAACAATGGCCTGTTTTTCACAAAAACAGGTGTGTTTTTGCCTCTCCCCCCCCCCCCAGGAGCACTCTGCAGGCTTCAGCAGGGCTGGGGGAAGGGAAAAATGCTCCTGTTTTGGTGAAAAAGGGGGCTTACCCCAGCCCTGCTGAAGCCTGCAGAGTGCTCCTGAGGGTCTGGGAGAACAAAAACTTTTTTTCTTACTTACCTCTTCGAAATCTTGGTGCATCTTATACACCAGTGTGTCTCATAGTCCGAAAAATACGGTATGTAGACTTTTCTAGGCTATTTTTCTATGGGACAAGCCCAGCTATCACTGTGTAGCATAGGAACTACTGTATATAATCGGTAAGCTGCTTGGGAACTAATGCTAGGAAATAGGAAGGATGACCAAGCCATCTGTGATTTCATTGGAAACCATCACCCCTAGTTGCCCTCACAAGTGCAGGACCCCATATATAAGTGACCCCTTTGACTGAAGACTCTATGCAAATGTCAAGATGATGATTTTGCAATACTGGCTCTACCGGTGAATATTTTATTTATGAAGTAATGCTGAAAGTTCAGTTTGATGCATTGGAATTTTTGTGAACAGTGACTCTTAATACCAGTTGAGCTACTTATAACAATCAGTGGGTTGACTAAATCCCATGCATTGCTCTTTATTTATTAGTATTTCTGGGCATTTAGTACTATGCAAAGACAATATAAAGTGCTTCATTTAAAGAATTGAGCTCTATATGGAATTCACTGTTTATACAGGTTGGTTTATGACCATCAGAATTTCCATTTGCAGTAATTTTACTGTCTTCCCATTTTCATTTTTTTTAATATTTAACATTTCATAGTTTCTGTGGCAAGACTTATTGAACAAAGCATTTTATGACTCTTCAAGTTATGCCTTCTGTATATTCAAAGTATGCATGGAGCAATGGGAAGGGTTGAAACATGCCGAAAATGTAGCTGATCTCATTTATTTTCAAGAAATTGAGAAAAATGAGCATTACTCTGAATGAAAAAGTTTGACTCTGCAGACCAGTTGACTGTATGGCAAACATGTGATCCAAGATTCTGCTATTTGTTACTACTAGGTGTGGCCAATGCAGTTAGTCTGCTATGCAGACTAATGCAATGCCACTTTGAAAACTCACTGAAAAAATGTAATTTTCACAGTGGCTTAGGTTAGGCCCCCATTGCAGTGGTGACATTCAATTTTTTTTCCTACTGGTTCTGTGGGCATGGCTTGGTGGGCGTGGCAGGGGAAGGATTCTGCAAAATCTCCATTCGCTCCCCACTCTGGGGCCAGCCAGAGGTAATAATAATAATAATAATAATAATAATAAATTTTATTTATAACCCGCTCTCTCTCCCCAAAGGGACTCGAGGCGGGGCACAGGAAAATTAAAAGCAATAGACACAAACAGAGTACAAAATTTAAAATCACAATTAAACATATCCTGCGCTAAAAACATCTATAAAAACTAAAAACTGTCCCTAAAACCCCTTAACATTATAAATTAATTAAAATTACCCTAGGCCAGCCAAACGGAAGAAATGAGTTTTTAAAAGCTGTCGGAAGGAGCGAAGGTCTGTGGTTGTTCTAATTTCGGGGGGAAGGTCGTTCCAGAGGGTCGGGCCCGCCACAGAGAAGGCCCTTCCCCTGGACGTCGCCCGCTGGCACAGCCTAGTGGACGGCACCCGGAGAAGTCCCTCTCTGTGGGAGCGAATCGGTCGCAGGGATGTATGAGGCAGAATGCGATCCCGCAGATAGCTAGGTCCCGTGCCATGGAGCGCTTTAAAGATGGTAACTAGCACCTTGAAGCGCACCTGAAAGACGACAGGCAGCCAGTGCAGCTCGCGCAGGAGCGGTGTTACATGGGAGAACCTAGAGGCTCCCATAACTGCCCGCGTGGCTGCATTCTGGACTAGCTGAAGCCTTCGGGTGCACTTCAATGGGAGCCCCATGTAGAGAGAGTTGCAGTAGTCCAGCCGGGATGTCACGAGGGCATGAGTGACTGTGCAAAGGGCACCCCGATCCAATAGGGGACGCAACTGGCGGACCAGGCGAACCTGGTAAAATGCCCTCCTGGCCACGGCTGTCACTTGATCTTCCATGGACAGCTGGGCATCAAGGAGGACGCCCAAGTTGCGTGCCCATCCACAGGGGTAAGGTGATCGTCCCCTATGGCCAGTGATGGAGTCAACTGGTTGTACCGGGATGCCGGAAACCACAGCCACTCGGTCTTGGACGGGTTGAGTCTGAGTCTGTTACTTCCCATCCAGGCCCGCACGGCTTCCAGGCACTGACACATCACCGCTACGGCATCGTTGGGGTGGTTTGGGGTAGATATATACAGCTGCGTGTCGTCAGCGTAGAGATGGTACTCTACCCCAAAACCATGGATGATCTCACCCAGCGGCTTCATATATGTGTTGAACAGGAGTGGCGAGAGGACCGACCCCTGAGGCACCCCACAAGTGAGGGGCCTAGAGGTCGACCTCTGCCCTCCTGTCAACACAAATTGCGATCGACCGGAGAGGTAGGAAGAGAACCACCGCAAAACGGTGCCTCCCACCCCCAACCCCTCCAGCCGATGCAATAGGATACCATGGTCGATGGTATCAAAAGCCGCTGAGAGGTCTAATAGGACCAGGATGGAGGAGCAACCCCCATCTCTGGCCCTCCAGAGATCATCTACCAATGCGACCAATGCCGTCTCGGTGCTGTGCCCGGGTCGGAAGCCGGACTGGCGCGGGTCGAGATAATCAACTTCTTCCAAGTGACGGGGAAACTGTTGTGCCACCACACTCTCTACAACCTTCGCCAGGAAGGGAAGGTTGGAGACGGGACGATAGTTGGCTAATAAAGCTGGGTCCAGAGAGGGCTTCTTCAGGAGGTGCCTCACCATGGCCTCTTTAAGAGAGGCAGGCAAGAAACCCTCACTCAGAGAAGCGTTGACAACCTCCTGGAGCCTCGTTTCACCTCCCAGGATGCCAGTACAAACCAGGAAGGACACGGGTCCAATAAACATGTAGTGGCTCGCAGTCGCCCACGTAACCTGTCCATATCCTCGGATGTAACAGAGTCAAACCCCTCCCAACCAAGACCCGCCTCGTGCAATCCCACTGGGCCATCAATGGAGACTAACTCATTCTGAATCTGAGCGATTTTCTCCTGCAGATAAATCACAAATTCCTCTGCTCTACCCTGTAATGGGGTTTCCCGCACCCTCTGTTGTAGGAGGGAGCGGGTCACCCTAAACAGGGCGGCAGGGCGGTTATCTGCGGATGCTATGAGAGTGGCACAATGATGGCGTTTGGCCACTCTCAGCGCCACAATGTAAGTCCGTAAATGGGCTCTTACCTGTGTCCGGTCAGATTCAGATCGAGTAGACCTCCATCTCCTCTCTAGGCATCTCTTGTGGCGTTTCATCACCCTTAGCTCCTCGGTAAACCAAGGGGCCAGGGTGGTTCGCCACCGCAAGAGAGGCCGCAAGGGCGCGACCCGATCCAAGGCTCCCATGGTCGCAGTATTCCATGCGGCCACGAGGTCCTCCATCAGGGCGCGGGTCAGGGATACAGGAAGTGGCCTAAGTGCCATCTGGAACCTATCCGGGTCCATCAGGCGCCTGGGGCGGAACCAAATAGGTGACTCAGTGTTTGCTGATTCTCTAAACCAGGGGTCTGCAAAGTCGGCTCTCTTAAGACTGGTGGACTTCAACTCCCAGAATTCCCATGCTGGCTTGGGAATTCTGGAAGTTGAAGTCCACCAGTCTTAAAAAAGCCGACTTTGCAGACCCCTGCTCTAAACTACTCAAAATTTCTGCTACTGGTTCTCCAGAACCTGTCAGAACCTGCTGAATTTCACCCCGGCTCCATTGTTCTTAAAATCTGTGGCCTTGATGTAGTTGAACTGTATGAAAAACCTACTAAAGCATTTTAATTGTATCTGCAGTTTGGTTCTAAGCATTTCATAATGTACAAGCCCCAACCAATTGATTGATTTGGTTCTATTGAGATATATTTGACATGGAAACAGATTAATATTCCAGTTTCCTCACTGATGGGGAAACTAGTCTCTTCCCATCTCTAGGTGGGTAAACTCAAGGCAACCATTACTTCCTAACACCCCAAATTTCTATTTAGAACATCCATCCAGAAACCTTCCCTTTCAAGGCAATCGTTTTCCAAGGGAAAAAAATTACCCAACTTGCTGCTTGATATTTTACAACCACGTGGTTCTTCTATCAAAGGGGAACCAATTTTATTTGCTAATTGTACCACCGTCTGCTGGAAAAATTTGCAAGGATTTGCCATCAACATAAAACAATCAGGATCAATTTTGACTGCATCCCGCCCCCCACCTTCTATTTTTGTAGCAATAAGCAATTTTGCCAAAAACTATTGTGATAAAAATGGCAACATACTATCTTTTTAGCTTCACAGCTCACAATGTCTTCTAAATAGAATATAAATAGAAGGAATAGTGCTTTTGTTATTGTGTAGCTTTCCCTGGTAGCTACTCTTCAGGTTTCTGGTTTGTTTTTGCAAAGAGCTGGGGGAAAATACACTATTGAATAACAAGTACCGTATATAAAGGAAATGTTGTTTTTGCAAGGCCTCTGGCAGCTTAGTTTAGCAAGGAATACTTTGCTTGAATATTGGCTGGAGAAAGCAATGATTGATTCCTAATATTATTTGGTGCATGCCAGTTTCACTCTATACAGTTCCAAACAAATGTGTATAAAACTGAAGATTCAGTCATGGCTAACTTTAACTAGACTGCAGTGAGCATGTACAAGTTTACTTTGCAAGAAGGGCCTTAAAAAATTGGAAAAAAAGGCAAAAAGCAAAAACACAAACCCACTCCATAAATCTTAGACGGGAAGAATGCAAATAGGAAAGTTAACAGGTGAGCCTGTCATTAAAATGTATTTTTATTGTGACACCCAAAGAGAATGGTATGTCAGTATGATATATTAATCCCAATAAAGTGACAGCTATTTTATAAACAGAAAGATGTCTCAGCAAGACTGAACTTAACTAAGTGGGCAGATCCAATCAGGCCTCTTGCCATCCCAATACTTTGCCAAATTGCTTTTGATTTATTACAGTTATGAGTTTTAAAAGGATGTCAAAGAATATGGTTTTCTTGAAAGGAGGCAGAAAAACAGCAGTTCTTAACTAGTGTCCAGGAAGGCTATAGTTTATACCGTGATCTCAGCAAGATAGTGGATTATGCTGGTCTCATCAAAATTCTGATTTGGAGCTCTTCCTGATGACCTCCATTTGAAAGATAATCAGAACTGAGTAGAGAAATGAAAATAGCTGCTCAGACAGGAAAAGCCCCTTTAAGGTTGGGGAAATATCTAGTTAGGGCAATGAAACAATACTAAATTAGCCTTTCCTACCCCACAGCCTCCAAGTGTATTGGGGAAATCAAAGAATCAGCTCCCAGGTCAGTGATGGCGAATCTTTTCGGCACTGAGGGTCGAAAAGGGAGCCCGCGGGCGTGTGGCACTGAGTGCCAAACAGTCTTGTCTGTGTCACAACCAGAAAGAGGAGCTGCCCAAGGGGCATGAGCATGCTGGAAAATGAACTTCCAGTTTCCGGCATGCACATGTACACCAGCCGGCAAGTCTTCTGGTTACTGCCACATATGCGCATGCACTGATCAGCTGGCCAGCATGCACACTCACGCCGGAAAAAAGAAGACCAGCTCTTCTAGTTTCTGACACTGCTGCATGTGCAAAGGCCAGCTGATTATTGCGTGCACATGCACTCCAGAAATCCAGAAGAGGAACGGGTGCTGCCGCACATGCCAGGTGATATGGCTCCATGTGCCACTTCGGGCAAGTGTGACAGGTTCGCCATCATGGTCCTAGGACAGTGATGGCGAACCTATGGCACGCGTGCCACAGGTGGCACACAGAGCCATTTGGCAGGGCACGCGAGGTGTTGTCCTGTCAGCTGGCCAGCATGCATGCGCACACTGGCCAGCTGATTCAGCTGTTTTTAAAGCCATTTTTCACCCTCCCCAGGCTTTATATGAGCCTGGGGAGGGCAAATACAGCCCCCTGCCCCCCGGAGGCCCAACGGAGGCTTCAGGAGCTTCCCTGGAGGCTCTGGAGGACTAAAAATGACGCTATGAGCAAACCAGAAGTCATTGGGGATGCGTGCATTGCATTATGGGTGTGGCATGCTGGCACACAACCCTATCCCTGTGCTCCCTCCCTTATGGCACGCGAGCCTAAAAAGGTTCGCCATCACTGTCCTAGGATATCCTGAAAGTCTTAGATCGTTTATTTGTTCATTCCTTGCAAACATTCTATGGCAGTTCAGTCAGCTAATTCTAAGTGGCTCACAGCAATAATATAAAGGCAGTATCAGCAAATTAAATCGGAAGTGACTGTATTCATAACTTCTAGATATAAAAATGAACCATAATCATCCAGCCCACAAAATATTGTAAATCATCAGAACATAGTCATCCATCACAGGACTTTCTTATTGCCTGTGCCTCAGTCCCCAAGTGATTTTACAAATGTCTTCATAGTCCTAGTAAGAAGCATAACCGTATAAATTTAATGTGGGGAAACTCCATAGAGGATTGCAGAAAAAGCTTGCTTCTGAATTCTTCCTTGCAACTCTCAGCAAGCATCTCTTAGGCCAGGGGTCTGCAAAGTTGGCTCTTTGAAGACTGGTGGACTTCAACTCCCAGAATTCCCCAGCCAGCCTGGCTGGCTGGGGAATTCTGGGAGTTGAAGTCCACCAGTCTTCAAAGAGCCAACTTTGCAGACCCCTGTCTTAGGCAAAGAGCACGGGCGGGTGGGTCCTCTGGAGCACCAAACCGGAACTGGAACCGGTGCTCCAGGCAGGCAGCAGTACGCCCGTCCCGGTGGTGCCTGCAACCTACCACTGCATGACAACCATGGCTTGTCTTTATTAGTACGTTTTATATTATATTATTTTACTTGACTTATATTCTTTTACTTGACTTAATGACCACAACTGAGCCCAAAATGTTTTTCAATCAAATTTTTATTTTTTATATTCTTTATACATATCAATGCGGGAATGGTGTGGTAACTGGGTAACATACATTTCAGTACACATAAACATAGTTTTATTCTTCCTAAATATTACATTTCATTTCCATTCTTTCATATTATGTTATTATCACCCTTCACTTCTAAACTATCTTTCTGTCCTTTTGTATATCTTAACATATTAATATATTGTTATTATTTCCCCCCACTATTTTCTATCCCTATTTTAACTTCCCCCCCTTTCATATCGCTATAATATTCAAAGATGTGTTTCCCACTTATTTTGTTGTTCATATTTCCTTAGTTAAATCAATTCTTCCATTATTCAATATCTCCTTATACAGTTTTAGTATCAATCACGATCATTTATACATTTAGGGTATTTCTATTCATATTCTTTCCAATTCTTCAATCCATATAATTCTACTGTTAATACATATGTTTAGATTAATATCTATTTATATATGTTTCCCTAATCGCCCATTGTTAAGTTCTAACCTTCCACTGTTGTTCATATTTTTATACATATTTAGTAGTACAGTCATTTCCAATTCTTCATATCCATTTATATTAAAATATTATCCTGATATCTATCACACTGATAAAATAATAATCCAACCTGTATAGTTCTGATATTAATACACATTATTGAAATATATTCAGAAAAATATCCTTTTACTCTATTTTCCCTTATCCTTCATCTCTTACCTGCATTCGAACCTTTAGTGTTATTTTCTTTTTAGTTTTCCTCTCAATGTCCCTTAGGTCTTTTATTCCCTCTATTTGACTATGTAATCTAACTTTTCTTTTTTATATTGAAAAAGTTTTATTGGTTTTACAGTTTTTCAATAGGGTGGGGTAAGGGATACAGAAAATTTTTTGAGAGCATTCACGTCAAAGTCGTCGGCCCTTCTGGAACTTCAATATAAATCAATAACAAAACATTGTTCATAACACTACAAAGTGAAAACAAGTACATGTTTCTAAGTTCTCAATTCTATGCTGTCAGTCATTTACAAAAATCCAGATACACATGTTATACAATATTACTCAAAAATCAAAGCAAAGTTATTTTTTTGATCTAAGTCTCTTAGCTATTGGGTCTTCTATCTCACCCTCCGGGCCCCCAGCAGGTGGGGCCGTGGCTCCCTCCGTCCCCCCTGAATCTTCCCCCAGGGCAGAGGAGTGTTTTTTAAGAAAGGCTTCTGCCTCAGCAACTGTTTTAATCCTCACTCTTCCTCCTTCCCAGAACACCAGCATCCCTTCGGGCGTCACCCACTTGAACCAGATCCCGTGCTCAAACAACTTTTTGGACAAGAAGGAAAATTTCCTTCTCGATTCTCTAATCTTTCTAGGGATCTGCTTCAAGATGGTAACCTCCTTTTGTTGATAAATTAACGGACCCCCCCTTTGCACTTTCAGGATTTCCTCTCTGGTCGACCTTCTAACAAATTTAACATGTATCTCTCTAGGTACTTCATTTATCCTGGCATATGCAGAATTTATTCTATAGGCTAGGTCAATGTCCCCCCTAATCTCATCCTTGGGTTTCTGTAAATAGTCTGCTAAAATTGTGCTCATGAGATCAGGGAGACATTCACCAGATTCCTCAGAAACATTCTGAAATCTCAAAAAATATGTCATCCTTTCCATATCCATCCTAGACACATGCCCATTTATTTCCACAACCTCATTTGTGACATTTTTAATCTCTCCCTTAGCCCCCTCCAGCCCCCCCTCCAATTCTTCATTCTTCTGTGTGTTCTCCAGCACTTGCTTCCGCGTATCCAATAACTCCTTTTTAAAGTTGATATTTTCTGCCCTCTGAGCCTTGATTTCTTGTACCAAAGTTTGTATAACCGATTCAAGAGAAGCCATCCTTAGTTCTAAGCTTGCCAGTGCTGATTCTTGTGCCATGATTAGCTGTAAAAGTTGGTGCCACTAAAATGGCGTTTTTAGGGTGGAGCTGTTAAGGCAGATCAGGAGCCAAAAGTTCAGTTCAAAGTTGTAAAGTTCAGGAACCAAGAGAGAAACAATTTTCCAAATCAATAAGTATAATAACGAAGGCACTCCAGAAAAGAAATCACAAATCCAAATTTTTTTTTTTACTTTAGTAACCAGAGGAAGTCCAAGTCACAAAGAGACGCTGGAAATTTTCCATAAGTAAAATAGTCATTCAGGGACAAAGAGAAGCCATCTTCCGCCGTCCAAGCTCAAAGCCCAAAGGGGAGAGTGGTTAAAGAAATTGTTTCAGCCAGACCTAGAAACTCTGTTGCAAATCAAGCCGCAAATCACTTTCCCTTGTACAAACAGTCCGGATTGAAAATATCCGCTTCCTCGCAGCGAGGAGCCATTTTCAAGCGCCGCTTAAATCCGAGGGCGGTTTTTACAAGCAAACACCCCCCCTCCAAGTCCTTTCAGCCAGGCTGACAGCAGAAAAAAAAAAGTTTTAAATCACTCACTCTCCCCTTCATAGTCAAAGCCCCAGGCAGCCTTCCGACCCAGGCGATCCTCTCTCTCCATGTTAACGAATGGTGCCGTCTGCCTTTGGCGAAGGGAAATCCCCCCGCAGCATGTCCTCCTTCACCTGAGCCGAAGACAAGGGTCGCTGCCCCACTGCCGTGGGGGGAGCGGCCCAGGCAAGCCGGCCCTACGGAAGACCCCCGAAAAAACGGGGCGTCTCGCCCTTGTGGGGGGGGGGGCAGAAAAAGCAACAAAACGGCGAGCGAGCGCTAGGCTCGCCCGTCGCCGCTGGAGCCGGAACCGGAAGTCTTATAATCTAACTTTTCTTCCCAACTCTACTCTTTCCCACTGTCTAATTCCAAAACTATCCATTCCACCTCGTATCTCTTTTCCCTAGTTCTCTTCCTGTTTCTCCCATTTTAGGTCTTTTTCATTCTGTCCCTCCCTTTCTTAATCATTATTCTTAATCACTATTCATCTCCTGCTTGTTATCTTCTTCTTGCTGATTTCTCTCTGCTTTCCCCTCTATTTCTTCTGGTAGCTCCATTCTTTCTTCCTTGTCCTGATCATTGTCCATTATTAAATTTCCCAATTTTTGATCTATACAATCAAATATTTTCTCAATGCTTTGAAAAAGCTCCATTCTGTTTAGGCTCTCCTCACTTCCATCTTTAGTCAATCTCTTTTTTAGTCCACTGTCCAGAATTCATTAATTCAAAAAGCCAAATTTCCAAGTCACAATTTTAAATGTCTCATCAATAATCAATCCAAACAATTTAAATTCACCAAGAGGTTATGCACGCCTCCTCAAATTACTTTATGTGTTCAATAATATTCAACGATATTCAGGGGTCATGCCCAAAACTTACGTTGCTAAGTGAGATAGTTATTAAGTGAGTTTTTGCCCCATTTTACAATACAATACAATACAATAGCAGAGTTGGAAGGGACCTTGTAGGTCTTCTAGTCCAACCCCCTGCGTGGGCAGGAACCTTATACCATTTCAGACAAATGGCTATCTAACATCTTTTTAAAGACTTCCAGGGTTGGGGCATTCACAACTTCTGGAGGCAAGCTGTTCCAGAGGTTAATTGTTCTAACTGTCAGGAAATTTCTCCTTAGTTCTAAGTTGCTTCTCTCCTTGATTAGTTTCCCCCCATTGCTTCTTGTCCTGCCCCCAGGTGCCTTGGAGAATAGTTTGACTCCCTCTTCTTTGTGGCACCCTCTGAGATATCGGAACACTGCTATAATGTCTCCCCTGGTCCTTCTCTTCATCAAACTAGACATACCCAGCTCCTGCAACCGTTCTTCATATGTTTTGGCCTCCAGTCCCCTAATCATCTTGGTTGCTCTTCTCTGCACTCTTTCCAGAGTCTCCACGTCTTTTCTACATCGTGGCGACCAAAACTGTATGCAGTATTCCAAGTGTGGCCTTACCAAGGCACTATACAGTGGCATTAACATTTTATAATCTCTCTTGTCGTAGCTGTTACGTGAATCACTGCAGCTGTTAAGTTAGTAGCAGGGCAGATTCAGTGAATCTGGCTTCCCCATTGACTTTGCTTGTCAGAAGGTGAACACATGACCCTGGGACACTGAAACCGTCATAAATATGAGCCAGTTGCCAAATGCCTGAATGTTGATCACATGACCATGTTGCAATGGTCGTAAGTGCAAATAACAATCATTAGTCACTTTTTTTTCAGTGCTATTTGTAACTTGGAAGGATCGCTAAGCAAACAGTTGTAAGTCAAGGACTATGTATACTATTTGGATGGTTTACATACTTTTCATGTCAAGTGTTTTATACTTACCGTTTTTTTCCCGAACTATAAGATGCACCGGAATATAAGATGCACCATGATTTTGAAGAGGTAATTTTTTTAAAAAAGATTTTGCACTCTGCAGGCTCCCCCAAACCCTCTGCATGCCCCATTTTTTGCAAAAAATGGGGGGGGGGGGCATGTAGAGTGCTCCTGGGGGCTGGGGGGCAAAAACGAGCATAAAATAGGCCATTTTTCGCAAAAAGGGGCTGTTTATTGTAAAAAAAAAAAAAGGCATGCAAAGGCTTTGGGAGGCTTGTTGAGTGCTCCTGGGAGCTGGGGGGAGGCCAAAAATGGCCCATTATTTGCTCATTTTTGCCCTTCCCAGCCCCCAAGAGCACTTCGCAAGCCTCCCAAACCCTCTGCATGGCCATTTTTGCAAAGGGGGTGGAGTTTCGGTAAGCAACTGCTGTGTTCAGTGTATAAGACGCACCCAGATTTTCACCCTCTTTTTTGAGGGAAAAGGTGCATCTTATACTCCAAAAATATGATCTCTATGAGTATAAGGACATTACAATATCCGTGAAATGATGAGGGCATAAGTGTAGCTGGCCACCTTTCTTCGAGGAATAGATGCAGCTAGCAAGGCACCTGAATATGGTCACAATATGGGCCACAATCCCATTTTTGTTATGTATGTATGAAATGGTTTATGAAAAAGGTGTAGCGCTTCAACTGCACAGGAACAACTGCCTTTTTCCCACCTCTTCTGTAGATGCCCTGGGACAGTAGTTCCTAAGCATTTAGATCAGGGATGTCCAAACTTGGGAACTTTAAGACTTGTGGACTTCAACTCCCAGAATTCCCCAGCCAGCATAGCTGGCTGGGGAATTCTGGGAGTTGAAGTCCACAAGTCTTAAAGTTCCCAAGTTTGGACATCCCTGATTTAGATGTTTCACGCCTGTTAACCATCATGTACTGTAGAGTAGATGTATTGAAGTCATGGCCAAGAATTGTTCTAGCAAACACCATATCAATATCACACTGGTTTTATTTGTCTTGTTAAGCTTGGGGTATTTGGGAGAATATTTGTCAACTGAAAAATAAAATAACGTAAAATTATATTCTAAGGAATATTTGTCCGTTGAAAAATAATAAAATAAAATAAAAACAAAGCCAAAGAGAAATTTATGTGAACTGAAATGCTGTAAAAAAAAAGTAAAAGGAAGCTGTAGACCTGTGGGTGGGCTGAATTGTGTATGTATGTTTTCCTTTTAAGAGATGCACGGAGCGGGTTCCGCTTCTTTATTGGGAAGCAACTGTTCTGTATCTGAACTTTTCCCCAGGCAAAGTAAAATATTTTGCTTATACAGAATTTTCATAAACATTTCTGGGGATGTACAGGGGGCGCGTGACCAAGGAGGTGCATTAGGCGTAAGCTAAACAGGATGGTATAAACACAAGAATGGCTTGTAATAGGAGACTAAATGATCTGGCCTTTCTGCTGGTAGAAATTACTATTTTGTTTGCATAAATATAGCCCTGCTAGCAATTGAGAGCCAGTGTGGTCCTTCGGCAGGAACAGTTCTGTTTAAAAGAAGAATTGTTCTCACCGCTGGGGAGGGAGGCAGGTGGTCAGGCAAGGTAAGGAGAAAAAACTGGTCCAATCCAGATGTTGTTTGCCCCAAAGACCCAAAATTGGTCACAGAAATGACTTCGAGTAATAGCCACTGCTTCTTTGCCTATTGCTTCTACTTCAGTGTTTCCAAGATGTACAGACGTTCAACTGTGCAGTAGCACCTATAGCTGACCTGTAAAAGCTAAGAGAAGTTAGATCCGGTTAGTACTTGGGAGGGCAAACTAGAAATCCCAGGGCTGTAAACTAGAGTGGAAAGTGCAAAAAATGCATCCTGTAAGTGGATGAGAGACCACAGCTGTATGAGATGGCAAAATTGATTTATTTGATTAGAGAAAAGGCAATAACTAAATTTGTTAGTAACTGGAAGTCTTTTATGGACATAACAGAGAATGGGAAAAATAAATTAGAATATTCCATTCCATAAAATGAGAATGGGAGAAATGAAGTTGTATTTTATGGGTTTGATGGTTAGAAAGGGTGAGATATAAGAAGAAGAGAGCCATTATGAGGATAAAATATACGTAAATGCATTTTTAACTGCTCTAAAGAAGTCATGCCTTTATATCTTTCTCTTTTTCTTTCTTTCCTTTCCTGTTTGTGTATCACTTTTCTTTTACTTTGGTTTACGTTCTTTTTCCTTGTGTACAATAGAAATTTGTGGAGGGGGGTTTTCTGTAAAAACCTGTTTAATTAAAACTTAATTTAAAAAAAGAAAACCATAGGTATACACAGTGCTAAGAAAATGGCATGGCATTTATGAGGTCAGTGGGAATCAAGCCCAGCTCAAAAGCATTTTAGGTTCATCCAGCACTGGATCCAGAATTTTGTTTTCAGAAATAGCACCCTAAGCACTGTTTCATTTTATCTAAACATGCACACTATACATGATTTTCTTTTGATGCAGCTGAACCTTTGGGATACTATGGTGAAAGTTGGCTCCGTTCCATTCTAAGATGGTGAGGTGTTAGTTGCTTCACTCTTAAGCAAGCATAACAAATATCCAATCTTGCCACCTTTTAGAGACACAGTAAGGTATACTACAGTAATTAAACAGAGAAACAAAACTAGTTCTAATTTGGAAAGATGTCTACTGCCTATGATTGGTTGTTTAATCCAAGTCTAAAGTTCAGCAGACAGAAGATAAAAACTCCTTTTTTAACCTGGGAAGGACGGAAGAATAAATATGTTACCTGCCCGTTTCCATCTGTCTGTCTATCCTATCTACCTAACTACTGTCTATCTACCTATCCATCCATCCTTCCATCCATCCATCCATCCATCCATCCATCCATCCATCCATCCATCCATTCATCCATCTCATCTATCTATGATGCATATCATCTACCTTTGCTCATTCAGAGGCTCTTTACTGCTTGATGGTTATTGGAATTAATATTCCATGATGCCCTTTTCTAGACTTTCTGCATTTACCATTGCTGTTTATAACTCATTGTATGAATTGCAGGCAATTTATTCACAGTCAATTATATGTTACCTGCCCGTTTCCATCTGTCTGTCTATCCTATCTACCTAACTACTGTCTATCTACCTATCCATCCTTGCATCCATGTATCCATCCATCCATCCATCCTTGCATCCATCCATCCATCCATCCATCCATCCATCCATCCATCCATCCATCCATCCATCCATCTCATCTATCTATGATGCATATCATCTATCTTTGCTCATTCAGAGGCTCTTTACTGCTTGATGGTTATTGAAACTAATATTCCATGATGCCCTTTTCTAGGCTTTCTACATTTACCATTGCTGTTTATAATTCATTGTATGAATTGCAGGCAATTTATTCACAGTCAATTATATCTGGAAAACTTTTGAAGCAACCGTTACCCCCACTCCAGATGCATCTACTTCATGTGTGAAGCAATGCCATGCTAACGCAGCATTAACTCTGTCCTTTTGTAAGTGCATTTTGACATGTACACAAAAGAAGAAGAGTCTGCATAAAGATGATGCAGTGCTGATTTTCTTATTTTGATAAATGATGGATCATGCAGGTGCCTCTGCCTTAATCATTGTTGAAGTATAAAATATTATATTACTCATTACTAAATTATACATGTCCCCGAATACAGGTAGTCCTTGACTTACAACTGTTCATTTGGTGACTGTTCAAAGTTACAACAGCATTGAAAAAAGTGACTTATGACCATTTTTCACACTTACCAAAAATCTTGTGGTTACGACCACTGCAGCCATCCCCATGGTCACCTGATCAAAATTCAGATGCTTGGCAACCAGTTCATATTTATGAAGATTGCAGTGTCCTGGGATCATGTGATCCACTTTTGACATGTAAAGTCAACGAGGAAGCCAGATTCACTTAATAACCATGTTATTAACTTAACAAATGCAATGATTCACTTAACAACTGTGGTAAGAAAAGTTGTAAAATGGGACAAACTCACTTAACAAATGTTTCACTTAGCAATACACATTTTGAGCTCAATTGTGGTCGTAACCCAAGGACTACCTGTAAAATGCATCACTTTAAAATAGATCTTCGCTCTAGTAAGGGCATGACCCTATTCAGGTTGGATTCACAAAAGGCACCACGTCTTAGGCCAAGGCTACTACAGGATTGAAATAAGGAAAGGCTTGAGTTGATTCCAGAAACAGTTTTCCCCTGCTGCCTTCTGAGAACATTTCCAAGTCAGCCTAACCAACAATTCTGGGTATTCCTAGGCTTAGTTTTCTTTTGACATTAGTCAGTGTCATTTAGATGTTTCCTGGATCGCAGGAAAAATCAGAGTATAAATATATTGATAAACCCTACAGGGTATAAATCAGTGATGAGATACAATTTTTTTTACTACCGGTTCTACTGGTTGGTCGTGGTTTGGTGGGAGTGGCATGGTGAGCATGGCAGAGGAAAGATACTGTAAAATCTCCATTCTCTCCCCACTCCAGGGGAAGGATATTGCAACATCCCCATTAAGGATAGATGGGGGTGGGGCCAGTCAGAGGTGGTATTTACTGGTTCTTCGAACTACTCAAAATTTCCACTACCAATTCTCCAGAACTGGTCAGAACCCACTGAATACTACCTCTGGTATAAATATATTAATAAATAAGGTAGTTGCAGCATTTATAACTGGGGTTAGTGCTGCTTCCTTAACCAGGCAGCATGGGGATGTAGTGGGAAATTCTGATACCAATTTGGAGCTACAGTCTTCATACACAAGACTGGCATTAGGTTGGACTGTGTATTTTGTGTCTGTGGATAGGTGCTAAATTAATTATTGCTGTGAGAATGTTGACCGAAGTAGAGAGAAAGAAACAACAGCTGTGGAAAGCATTCTTGATCAAACAACACTCCTGTGGCATCTCCAATTAAAGCAAGCCAGACCTTTCCCACCTAAGGAGCAGAGTCAATTTCCATTAAGAGTAAACAGGAATAGTGCCCATCTTGCTACTAACCCCCTCTCCTCTCCTTCATTGCTGCTTCACCAGGATTATTTTTCCCTGATTATCTGGGGCTTCCTTAGCTGATGAAGTTCTTAATACAGTTCTCCAGCACTTCACAAGACTGTATTTCAATTAAATGTGTATTCATGGCCTTCGAGTCTTGCAGAAAATCTCTAGAGACTTGTGGCTTTGATGCTTCTCTCTGTCTTGATAACAAACTCCAGTAAGCAAGATTAAAAAAATTGTTTGGCTCCACAGAAAAATATAGAACAAAGGGACTGGGGACCGAGAGAGACATTCCTGGAATCATTTTACAAAATGTGCTCCAATCTAAAGAGTCACTCAGAGATCTTCGGAGAATTTTGTGATCTCTAATAGATTTTTTATAAATGCAAAGCAAGATATTTCGCTGAGTAGGCTATCTTAACAACCAGATTCTTTCCCCCCACCCAAGAACATTATTTGTTTCTTCCTTTAAAAATCTTGTGGTTATTTTTGTTTTCTGAAGATTGATTTTGTATCCAGAATATTCTCTATGTTTCTAGATTATATTTATTACCCAAGATCTTCTGAGAACTTTGTTTTGTATTAGATTTTGCACTGAAGCTTCTGAAGTAATCAAAAGCATTTTGGTGGCAGTCATCCTTAATGTAAAAATATGCAGAACCCTAATTGGCATTTTTGCCTCAGGATATGCATGCTTTCTATTTAGAATCATGTATGAAATTATACATTATGTGTTATTTTACTTAGGTATTTTAATCTTGTAATGAGATCCTAAGAGTTGAATAAGAAAGGACAGCATATTTCCTTAACAAATAAGCACAGAAATGATTTGTACAGTTTGTCTTCATGCATTTTTTACCTCAGGAAGTAACACCAATAAACACAAAAACAATGTAAAGGAGTAAGTAGCTTTGTAGTTTTCACATTTATTATGCAGTCCTATACATTTTCTACATGGCCTATTTCTTAAGAAATGGGATTAGGGAATGCAATTTTAGTCATTGTTGTTTCCTGGAAGGATCATATGGGGAAGAGGTTTATCTGATCCATATCATTAAAATACTCATCGCAAGTATCTATGGAAATTCTCAATCATCCAGGTCATGGTTGTCTCAAAGGTGCTTTTTCAAAAGGCAACTAGATTTTCTTTGTTTTTTCCTTGAACCCATTTTGCTTCTCATCAGAACTAAAGAAGCTTCTTGGAGGAGAAGCGAAATATCTTCAAGGGAAAAATAACGAAAGTCCAGTTGCCTTTTGAAAAAAGCACTTTTGAGACATCCAATGCAAGTACAAATGTCCACAAATAAAGCCATTTCTATGTTCATAATTCAGGTGAGAACACTTAGGTTGGATTTAATAGAAAGGCAAAACACTTTGCTTTTCTGATCTGGAGGACTAATACTCCTGCTTAAGGTTCAAAGGGATTCTTCAATCTTGTTTTATCAGCTATGAGATTTTCCCACTGATGTTTTTTTTGAGGTGGGTGGGTGGAAATGCTTTCTCCTTAAGGAGAGCTATGAGCATTTTTTCCTGTGATCTGAACAGACATTGCAAAGTCCTTTTGGTTGTAAAGACAGTTTATCAGAATATGTTTTGTAGATAGGTAGATTACCATAGTTTCTGACCAAAAGGATGAAATTAATTTGACTGCATTGTTGAGTGAGAAAAGTAGGCAATTGATCCTCGTGTTAACACAAGTCTGAATCTGAAAGATTATAAAGCTGAAATCCTGCTCTATTGTAAAGATAAAGGTTCCCCTCACACATATGTGCTAGTCATTCCCGACTCTAGGGGGCGGTTTTAATTGCTGTTTCAAAGCCGAAAGCCAGCGCTGTCCGAAGACGTCTCCATGGTCATGTGGCCAGCATGACTAAACACCTAAGGCTCACAGAATGCTGTTCCTTCCCACCAAGGTGGTCCCTATTTTTCTACTTGCATTTTTACATGCTTTCGAACTGCTAGGTTGGAAGAAGCTGGAGCAAGTAATGGGAGCTCACTCTGTTACATGGTGCAAGGGTTTCGAACCACCCAACTGCCAACCTTTCTGATCGACAAGCTCAATGTCTTAGCCACTGTGTCCCTGTTTTATTGTAGGTGACACCATTTATTGGGAGGGCCAGCAACAAAAGAAGAAAGTCTGTAAGATATGTAACGATGAATGAAAATCAATATGATAGTTTCTACTGTGAAAGTTGAGGATTCAACTTTCTGTCTCCATTTTGATCTGATTTCCTTAATAATAATGATTTAACTTCCTAATTTCATGGGCAGGTTTTTCTCTTTTTACCCAAGAGCAGTGGTTAGGGCACCAGGCTAGAAAGTAGGGGACCATAAGTTCATGTCCCACCTTAGCCATAAAAGCCAACTGGATGACTTGGTCCAATCATTCCCTCTCAGCCCAACCCACCTCACAGGGTTGTTGTTATATGGCAATAGGAGGAAGAAGCCATGTTGGATATGTTTACTGCTGTAGGTTGTTTGTAAAAATAATAAAAGTGGGATGCAAACAAATAATTAAATAAATAAATGATAGCAAACCTTCCTAAGAATAATAACATATTGTATTCATTTTAAAATAAGGACTTTGGTGTGGATCCTATGAAATCATGGTTTGACAACCTCTTATGAACCTTTTTCTGAAAATGGCAAAAAAGGAACTGGTGACTTATCGAATTGAAGATTAAAAATGGTTCAACATGGAAAGAAGAGAATTATGATATAACTTTAAAGAGGGAGGAGACATAATAAATTTGCTGTAATGAACAGATGCTGCCTGTTTATGCATCTTTTTTTCTTTTTCTTAATTCTACATTATTTCATGTTTATCTTTCATTTCTGTGAAAATGTTTAATAAACATTATATATAAAAAGGAATCGTACTGTTTGATGTTGCCTCTTTTTTGACAGAAGACTGTTGTGAAAGTTGCAAGATGACGCATATCATTAAACTAAAAATCTGTTACCCATAAACCTTCCAAGAATACAAAATCATCTTTTTTTGCAATTGCCCAAATAGGTTACATACAAAGCTCTTCATACATTTCTGATTGTTGAAATGTAACATAAGATCACAATAATATCTTTGAAACGTAAGTTCCTTCCAAGAAATTATATAGTTAATATATTTTGATACCCAGTCATTGTGGCCTTCAAAATTATATTATATGGTATGAGAGTGACATGAAAACCAGGCATCATAGCTTTCTAAATTATAAAAAATCCTAGCAGTTTTGTATGTGAATTCAGCTATTGCCTTTAGTTTCTCTCTGTCATTCTGCAAACTTTTTTTATTTTAAATGGACTATTTTTAATAAGTTAATGGAGTACAGCTATAATTCATTGCATTAATTTGCTTTGTAATGTATATTTTTGTGATTCAGTGTAGTTTTTATGGTATGAAGTAATTTGTGAATGCTGCAAACCTAAGAATAATAAGTACATTATCATAGAAAATGTTGTAAATACTATTTTTATTATATTTTTACATCCATTTCTTCTCTGAGCTTGATTATCAATCTGAACAGGAAAAGTTTCAGAGAACACTAAAAAGGCAAAACTGTAAAATGCAATTAATAGCACACAATGATAATAATAAGAAATCTGGAGATAACAGCATCTAAACTTTATAACCTTCCCCATAATGTCTATCAGGATCATCATGGTTTCACCTCTAGGACTGTAATCACAAGTGTGGTTTATGGTGTCTATTGCTTTGCAGAAAAAAAATGTCAGAGATTTGAACTCTGAGCATTCAGTTTCCCAGCCCATCCTCTAGGTAGCTACCCTAGATAAAAAACCAGAAATGAATCTCACATGAGCGTGCTAATTTAGCAGTACTGAAACAATAAAACCAATTAAAGCACAGGCTACAGTCACAAAAAGGAACACAAGTAGCTTTCTTAAGCAAGATTAGATGGATAGACTATATATTTAATATGGAATGAAAGGTAATCTTAGATAAGACCTCCGCACAGATGTTTGTGAAAGCATACTTTAAAAATCAGGGTGACAGAATTATAACAAGAGGATGTGAAAGAGGCGAAATTTATTTGGTATAACCTATAGAAAGATTTTATTGCTGAACCGAGAGCATTATAAATCAGCTTCTCTGTAAATGCAGTAAAACCATTGTTTAGTCTGCATGATTCATACCCCCAAACCTCACAATTCTGTGTTTTGATCTTATTGCTGCAATAAACCGTCTAGACAGCAATTAACAATCTGTGTTTCCTTCAGATGTTTTGGATGCTATTGTAAGTTGGGGAACTCACAGAATTTGCAGGCCAAACTACCTGTCTATGCCTATTGATGACCAAGTTTTGAATATTTCGAACAGCGAACCACTTTAGGGGGAACTTTTCTTATCACTTAGAATCGCCATGAATGGAGAGGAGTTCTGTTTGGTTGGAAAGGGGAACTTAAATTAGGCAGGTCCATAGACATGAAAGGAAATAAGGCACAAAGAAAGCAATAGTATTTCTTGCATCTGCAATTGTTCATTTTTTCAAAGCATTTCACACGGTTAAGCATATGCCTTTTTAGGAAAAGGCATTAAAATAATGCTATGGAACTTTTTTCTTTTATTGCCCTTCCACTTAATGCCTTTATCCTTCAATGGCAGTGGACATATTGTAGGCCACCTGTAGTTTTTATGTGTTAGTGGCTAATTAGTCATAGGTATTTATTAATTTATTTCATTAAATTTGAACCCCCCCGCCCCATTCCAACACATTCTGGCTGGCCTACAAAGCCTAGCACATTGTTAAAACAACGAAAAAAGCATAAAACAACCAATCTGACCAACTTAATTGAATACAGCTAGTCCTCAATTTACAACAGTTTATTTAGTGATTGTTCAATGTTACAACATTACTGAAAAAAGAGACATGGCTATTTTTCATACTTACGACCAGTGCAGCATCCCCATGATCACGTGATTAAAATTTGGATGTTTGTAACACGGGGTGGCAAGAAAGCGATCCAAACTGTGTCATATAGTATATATGTAAGAATGTGTATAGAGATTAATGATGAATAGATAAATGTTAAATAGTATTTATAAGAATGTATATCAATGAATGTTTTTGAAATGGGAAAAACAATAATAATAATAAAAAAAATTGAATTGAAAAAAAAAAGAATTTTTTTGGGGATGTTTGCAAACTGGTTCATATTTGTGACAGTGGCAGTGTCCCAGGATCATGTGTTCATCATTTGCAAACTTCAGATAAGCAAAATCAAAGGGAAAGCCAGATTCACTTAACAACCATGTTATTAACTTAATAACTGCAGTTGTTTAACAACTTTGGCAAGAAATGTTGTAAAATGGGGCAAAATTCACCTAACAAGTGTCTCGTTTAGCAAGAGAAATTTTGGGCTCAATTATGGTCATAAGTCAAGGACTGCCTGTAATGTCACAATATATTTCAAAGTGAATATTATTATTAAATATTAAATACTCTTCTGTTGCTGGACAGTTCTACAATTGTTCTCTAGGTTTAGCTGTAGGTATTGGTTTGGATGCACGCCAGCCTTGTTGCAGCCAGGCCAACCTTGCACATCTCAACAATAAAGGTCCAATAATGCTGACTTGAAATTTTTGAGAGCTGAAATTTCCAAGATATGGATAGCATTATACCGGAGAAGGTTAATTCAAATTAAAAAATGGCTTCACACAGTATTGACAGTATTGCTCTTGAACTTCATACAATTTTATAAGAGGTAAGAGATAATATTCTCTGCCATTGGTAATTTTTTTGTATTTTACCACCAGCCCATTCTTCTTTTTAAACACTAGGAGGAAAAAATGGGAATGGAGATTTTGCAATATCCTTCTTCTCGAATGGTGAGGGAATGGGGTTTTTGCAGTATCCTTCCCCTAGAGTGGGGTGGGAATGGAGAGTGGAAAAAAGATTGAATTCTATATGTATTGATGTGAATGATATCCCTTCATTTTGTGCATGAATGACACCTTTGCAGAGAGGGTTAGAGTTGTCCTGTTTAACTGCTTGGTAATCTGTAGAAAACTGAAGCTATAATGTTGCAAAAAATTTAAAAAAAAAATGGATTTAACATATTAACTGCAAATCTTCTCAGACTATACAATGGATGGTCAGAATTTAGAAGGTGTGAGAGATAAGCCCATTGAATCATTGGAAAGGAAACCCCAGAGTTAAACTATAATGAATATTAGAGGTTATCTACACCCTCAGACTGATAGGGCAATCAATTATTTAATGCAATTTAATTCTAGTTTGTAATAAAGATTTTTAGCTGGCCCATGGAGAGAATTTGAAAGGCTTCAGCCAAGTCTAAGCCAAGCAGCCGAATTAAGCTGTGGCGATTAAGATTTAATGCTAAATTCTGGTTAGGGGAGGCTGTTGGCAAGTTTAAAATTTTACTTGGCTAACCTTAGTGTCTCTCTATATAGAAAAAAAGTCTGTGTGTTTCTTTTCATATTTCTTTTCTGTCTCTAGCTATAGAAAAATAAATATTTTATGTAGAAGAATCAGTTCACTTAAAGTAGCAGCACCAGTGAAATATATTATTAGGTTAAGAATGCCAACTGTTCATGGATGGGAAGTATTTCATTAGTAGCTAGCAGTAAAAGCAACTTACATTTCAAGAACATGTTCAGATGTAGATTTATAGATACAGATTTATAGAATAATTACATGAATAATTTAATAATAATAATAATAATAATAATAATAATAATAATAATAATAATAATAATAATAATAATTTATTAAATTTCTAAACCGCCCCCTGTCCCCGAAGGGAATGAGTACTATAACATCAAATTCAAATTTCCCAGTACTTATTACCTGAACATTTTGGGTAAGTTAATGTTTAACAGAATATCAGAATACCTGAGTTGGAAGGGACCTTAGAGGTCTTCGAGTCCAACCCCCTGCTCAAGCAGGAAACCCCGTACCATTTTAGACAAATGGTTGTCCAATCTCTTCTTAAAAATCTCCAATAATGAAACACCCATAACGTCTGGGGGCAAGTCATTCCACGTATTCATTGTTCTAATTCTCAAGAAATTGCTTCTTGTTCTATCCATAATATCTTCATCATAATCTGAGCCTTTAAGGCTTTATTGCTCTGTGATCAGTGGCGTAGCGTGGGTTGTCAGCACCCGGGGCAAGGCAAGTAATTTGCGCCCCCTAACCCCTGGATTTTAGCACTCGAGTCTCTTCCACTCCATCGCCAGCCGCAGGGCCCCCGCCCGCCGCCGCCCCCTCCTCGGCAGCGGCTGTGGCACCCGGCGGCGAGGCAACCCCTTCGCTCATCCTTCTCGGTGCCTTTCTAGCCCTCCCCCGGGGGAAGCAGCGGCATCGAGGACGGGGAGGGCGCAGCATGCGGAGCGGCGGGGAAGCGAGAAACGGGAAGGGGGGAGAGGAGGGGTGCAGGAAGATCCGACGGCAGCGGGGTAGGGGAGGCAGCCGCAGCCGGCAGGTACCCAAAAGAGCTGGCCTCCCTTCGATCCGGAGAGCGGGACACCTCTCCCGCCCTGTCAGCTACATCTCCGCGCATTCACAAGACCGCTGCTGAATCAGCTGGAACGCACGAGCTCTCCCCACCTTCCGCCCGCCGAGCTCTCTTCCTTTTCCCTGCGATTTCCCGCCCCCTCCCGGTTTCCTGGATTCCGGATCCCCCCTCCCCCGCCCGAGAAATAATACTAATAAAAATATGAAAAATCCCCTAAGATCCTTTCCCCAAGGAAGAAGACGGGGCGACGGGGAGAAAACGCCTCCTCTTGCAGCCGCTCTTGCTTCAGGCGACGCTTCTCCAGCCCCCGCGGTGGTGGCCACATTCCCCGGCTGCCGCTGTTCCTGCCTTACTCGATCCCCTTTCCCGAAGCGACGGGGAGCTGCGAGTGCGAGCGCGCCCCCCCAGATGTTGCGCCCGGTGCGGCCGGCACCCCCTGCACCCCCCACGCTACGCCACTGTCTGTGATACCTACACTGGTCATTGGTTCTGAATTGAGCTTCTTCTGGATTGATGCTCAAGTATCTTGTAAGGAGATGTATTCAAACCAAAGATCTAAATGAAAATTAGATAATCAGTGTTCTGATTTCTGGGAACTGCAAGTCCCTGCAGTTTGCTTGGAAAGATTTCAAATTTTACCATTGCCTATTTCCTAGGACTCAACCTGATTCATCCAAGGTCATTTAGTTAAGGCCTAAGGCAGAACTAGAATGAACAGTTTCCTAATTTCTAGCCTGGTGTTTTAACAATTACACCAAACCCTTTGGGGTGTCAGGGGTGTCAAACTCAAGGTCTGGGGATGGATCCAGCACATGGTATGCTTAGATTCCGGGAGCCCCCAAACCCTGTTTACACTGGAAGAGGATTGCAGGACGCAATCGCAACCGAAAATGGAGTTTGCAAGGCCCGCCAACTCTGTTTTTGCTGGCATAAGCCTATCCATGGATACAAGTCAATTTTCAGGTTATATTTTGGCACTTAAAATTCAAATAAATAAATAAATAAATAAATAAATAAATAAATAAATAAACAAACAAACAAACAAACAAACAAACAAACAAACAATAATAATAAATAAATAAACAAACAAACAAACAAACAAACAAACAAACAAACAAACAAACAAATATGATTTACAGTGATCCCTCGTTTTTCATGGCTTCATGTTTCGCGGATTCACTGCTTCGCGGCTTTTTTAAAAATACAGGGGAAAAAATGCATCGGTAGGAGGCAAGCGCCCCCTAGTGCTTGCTTTAAACGATGTCCACCAACTCAAGTTTCCGGTATAGTGTATTGCGAATCCTACTTCGCGGTTTTTCAGTTTTCGCGGAAGGTTCCGGTCCCCATTAACTGCGAAAAACGAGGGATTACTGTATTTATTTATTGATCAGCTCATAATACTAACATATATATATATATATATATATATATATATATATATATATATATATATATATATATATATATATATATATATATATATATATATATATATATATATATATATATATATATAACAGTATGTCTCCTCCCTTAATGGGGCCCTAACAGGAAGTTGTGAAAACAATTATCTATACTAAATACTCCTGTCTTAGCTGATGCAATGGGTAGACCCAGTTAGGCTGTATTGCTAGGCTTCTGCCTTGAATGCATTGCAGCCCCGGTTCGAATCCCAGTGGGGTGTGGCCAACTGATGAGAGCTAATAAGCTCGAAATAGATCTATCTTGGTCTCTCAAATTTAAATTTATTGATCAGCTCATTTCATTTTCATTTCATTTCATTTTCATTTTATTACATTTATATCCCGCCCTTCTCCACAGAGGACCCAGGGCGGCGCACAGGAAATTTAAAAAACATACACAATAGAAGATAGACAAATAATTTAAAATATATATTAAATAATCCCCAATCCTGTGCTAAAAACCAATTATTAAAAACCCAATTTAAAACTTTTCTAAAAGTCCCCATGGGAGGTTAGGCTAGGCCGGCTTGATGGAAAAAATATGTCTTTAAACATTTGCGGAAGAGGCGGAGGTCGGTGATGGTCCGGAGTTCAGGGGGTAGGTCGTTCCAAAGGGCAGGGCCCGCCACAGAGAAGGCTCTTCCCCTGGGTGTCGCCAGTCGGCATTGTCATAAAGCTAACACACACACACACACACACACACACACACACACATATATAATTGTTTCCACAACACCCTGTTAGGCCCCAATTAAGGGAGGAAGCATACTGTTTCCTTTTCTGCCTTTCGGCTCATCACCAGAGACCATCTAGACAGAAAGCCAAGAATTCCGTTGTGTAATTTTTTACACAATCCTAGTCTCCCTGACTTATTTATTGATCAGCTCAAAAACGTAACATACATACATACATACATACATACATACATACATACATACATACATATGATACATTTTCGTAAACCTAGACAGTTATTTTACGAATCAAGATAGCATGCAAACTCAGAAAGTGGGTCAGTGTGAGTTGTATGTTCTCTGATTTTCTCTTCCTGTCTGTTCATTTGCCTTCCCTTCAAATGCTTTCTAATTTTTGTGCGTAATATTTTTATACCACATGCAATGAGCCTTTCATTTATGACCCAAATATTGTACCTGCGGATGGTCGCTTGTCATTGTTGCTGTTAATTTCATGGCTAGAATTCAATTACCAAAGAAAAGTTTTTAAAATGACATAGCTTTCAAAAGGAGACAAATTAAGATAAATTTTCCCTAAGACAAAATGTAAAAAAAATCTGAGATAAATTCTAAATTGATAAATTTATTAATTCAAAATACATCTTGAATTGAGAAAGAAAATGAAAACATTGCAACGTGCATTATTATGAGGCAGCTAAAGTTTTGTGTAAGTCTAAATATGATATAGACTAATTAAAGAATAAAAACGTGGATACTTTTTGACCCTTATAAAGAGAATATATACCTTAAGCATAACTCATTAGATTAGGAAGAGAGTTACATACCACTTCCTGTTATTCAATTGATGTAAAGAATAGTATTGATAAAAATGTGCTAATAATTCTTCCTTTCTATGTCAAATGCATAGCCTGGTCCTATCAGCCACTTCCTGAAAACTGTCTTAGAAGTATTACTTGCGTCATTCTTTTACTGTTAAAGCTACTAAACCAAGATGCTGTTCTTCATCAGATTATAGCTTTGTTTGAAGTAATAAAAAAAGGAAGCTCTGACTTGACCATATTCCCATTGTTGGTGGCTTGCATCTTACAATAAGCATTCGTAGAAGTAATAGAACACACTGTTTTATCTTCATTTCCCTCCAACCTCACTCAATTTGGGCAAATTTTTTTTCTTACCTAGCAAAACTTCCCTTCAGGTTTATTTGATATTGATCAACAAGATGAAAATCTCAGTTTTCTAGAAAAGATATTTTTTAAAAAAGTTTGCAGAAAGCAAAATGTAGTGGGCAACTTTCTAGTTATTTCCTCGTTTTCACTCCAGGGGTCCCAATAGGAGGTCTCCAACAGTATCTGTCTTCTAGAAAAAAGTTGAAGACCGAATTTTTCTGATGCCATGTATTTTTTTGCTTTTGTTTTAATTGTGTTCATATATTGTTATTATACAGCAATGTTGGGATTCAAAAATGTTTACTACCGGTTCTATGGGCATTGCTTGGTGGGCGTGGGGAGGCTTAGTGGGCAGGGCAGGGGAAGGTTACTGCAAAATTCCCATTTCCTCCCAATCAGCTGGGACTCAGGAGACAGAGAATAGATGGGGACAGGGCCAGTCAGAGGTGGTATTTACCGGTTCTCCGAACTACTCAAAAGTTTTGCTACCAATTGTCCAGAACTGGACAGAATACCACCTCTGTTATAAAGGTTTATGTTTTTGAACTTCTGACAGTCTTTGTAACTGCAGTATGATGTTATTATTAGTAATAATAGTTGTATACCAACCAGCTCCCAGTAGTTTAAATCTAAGGATAGCAGTAAAATCAAAGATTTATATTTAGCTTTTGTAAGAGATTTTATGTTTCCTGCAAAAGCACTAAAATCTGGTTCAATGACCGTGGGATTACTGTGCGTGATTGGCCAGCAAACTCGCCTGACTTGAACCCCATAGAGAATCTATGGGGCATTGCCAAGAGAAAGATGAGAGACTTGAGACCGAACAATGCAGAAGAGCTGAAGGCCGCTATTGAAGCATCCTGGTCTTCCAACACCTCAGCAGTGCCACAGGCTGATAGCTTCCATACAACTCCACACTGAGGCAGTAATTGCTGCAAAAGGAGCCCAAACCAAGTACTGAGAACATATGCATGTTTATACTTTTCAGAGGTCCGATATTATTCTATGTACAATCCTTGTTTTATTGATTGCATGTAATATTCTAATTTTCTGAGATTGTGGATTTGGGGTTTTCATGAGCTGTACACCATAATCATCTCAATTATGACAAATCACACTTGAACTATCTTGCTTTGCATGTAATGAGTCTTATCTCGTATATTTGTTTCACTTTTTCAGTTGCATTACTGAAATAAATGAACTTTTGCACAATATTCTAATTTTTGGAGTTTCACCTGTAAGTCTAAAGTGCTATTGCTATTATTTCAGCTTTGTATATGTATAGTTTCCCAAGCCATTCAATCCACAAATAAAGGTAAGAAAATTTGTTTCTTAAGTCAAACTGAAGTCAGAAAGTTAAGCATTGAAGCGTACTATTTACACTTCCGATAGCAGTCTTCTGATATCTCAGAGGCTGCCACAAAGAGGGAGTCAAAGTATTCTCCAAAGCACCTGAGGGCAGAACAAGAAGCAATGGGTGGAAACTAATCAAGGAGAGAAGCAACTTAGAACTGAGGAGAAATTTCCTGACAGTGAGAACTATTAATCAGTGGAACAGCTTGCCTCCAGAAGTTGTGAATGCCCCAACCCTGGAAATCTTTAAGAAGATGTTGGATAGCCATTTGTCTGAAATGGTATAGGGTTTCCTGCCTGGGCAGGGAGTTGGACTAGAAGACCTCCAAGGTCCCTTCCAACTCTGCTATTGAGTTATATTTAGAATGACCATTCAGACATGGTGTGATTTGTATTGTGAAGTGATCAAAATATGCCTTGACACATTTAATTATGCGGCCATATCCGTTTAGGTCAATGAACGAAGAATCCTTCATCTAGGCTGTCTTTATCATGTATTTATTTAGGTCAATGAAGAATCCTTCACTTATTGACCCAAATAAATACAGGAAAAAAGTTACTCCTTTTTTATTCCACAGCCCAGATGCACGACTTCAGTTCTTTGTTTGGATAGCATTGTTAAACACTGTCTCTAGAGAAAAACAGCACTTCTTAAAGTATAATTGTTTGCCTAATATGTTGCCTTTTGAAATAACATATTTGGGACAACATACATCCAACATTTTAAAACAAAATATATTTTAAGTCTGTATAAGTGAGAAAAAATATCACATTAAATACCATGTTTCCCCAAAAAGAAGACAGGGTCTTGTTTTCTTTTGAACCCCCCCCCCCCCAAAAAAAGATCTTGGCCTTATTTTTGGGGAGGTTTTATTATTTTTGAGGTGCAGGAGGCGGTGAGCGTAGATACCTCATGGCTGCTGCTGTGTTGCAATATTTTTGGGGAGGGCTTATTTTTTTGAGAGGACTTATTTTAGCGCATGTGCTCAAAAGCCTGATTGGGCTTATTATCAGGGGAGGTCTTATTTTCAGGGAAACAGGGTAATTCTATGTGCTCCTTATGGGTGAATTAGGAAGAAAATCAGTTCTGTTTTGAGGCAGGAAAAAAACCCCTCCAAAGTTGATTCAGAATGTGAGATGGCTGATGAAAGATTTCTCTAGTTTTCATGTTTTCCAGAAACTTCATTGGTATAGTGAAAACAGAAAACTGAGAATAATAAAGGTGTGTGCATTTTTTTAAAAAAAGCTGGATGTTTAAAGCCATGGGGTTTCTGATTTCAGGTCAGTTCCAAGATAGAGGCAATGAACTGAATGCAAAATCATTCTTACTGGTATCACATTACATCACTAGTACTCCACCATCTGGAAGGCGGTGGCTCAGTGGCTAAGACACTGAGCTTGTTGATCAGAAAGGTTGGCAGTTTGGCAGTTCAAATCCCTAGCACCGCGTAACAGAGTGAGCTCCCGTTACTTGTCCCAGCTTCTACCAACCTAGCTGTTCGAAAGCACGTAAAAATGCAAGTAGAAAAATAGGCACCACCTTTGGTGTGAACTAGGTAACAGCGTTTAGTCATGTCGGCCACATGACCACAGAGATGTCTTCGGACAGCGCTGGTTCTTCGGCTTTGAAATGGAGATGAGCACCGCCCCCTAGAGTCGGGAATGACTAGCACATATGTGTGAGGGGAACCTTTACCTTGACTCCACCATCTCTGAAGCATGAGGGCAAGTATACAATATTCAGTAAAGCAGGATCAAGTCCTCCAAATCAAATACACTCCATGGAGACCAGAACAGGGAAGCAGGGAGTTCATGGAGCTAAAGGGCAATCATTCAAATCAGGGAGACAGACTTCAGAGAACCAATCAACTAATCTGATTTTTACTAGCAGCCAATCAAGTGCAAAACAGTAGTAGGAAACAGGAAGTAATTAAGAATTAGAGAAGGAGATGCCTCTATTACTGTTGGTTAAACCTGGAAGTTGTTAAAGCATCCTGGTAGAAGGTAATGGCAAACTACTTCCATATTTTTGCCAAGAAATATCTATGAAACCGTGAGAAATTGGTCTCAACTCAAAGAGGACTTTCTTAATCAGCTCAAAAATAATCTCCCCCAAAATATATCATTCTTGCCCATTGATCAACATTCTTTTTCAATAATCAGTGGTGGAGGGAAGTAATGTTTTTATATATTGATATGGTTAGACTAGTGGAATTATGGCCAAACTTTAAAGGAAACTTCTTAATAGTAAATGAAAGCTGGTTGGTTGAAGAAAAGGCTGTAATAAATGTTTAATACCAAAGGAATTAATTATACATAACTCTATTTCAGAAGTATCTAGGATGGAATAAATGTCTCTAACAAGCTATTCCCAATTAGGAGAAAAGGATCTGGACTATAGAAACTAATGTATAATACAGGCATCAATATTAAAATAGTCATTCATTATTTCCATTTGTATTCCACTTGTATTGACAAACCAGTAAGACGCACAACAAATACAGTAAATACAATGGTCATATAATGAAACATTCGTATAAAATATATACAGCAGGTCATAAAATCAAAATGAGAAATAAAAAACCATGGATCAAATGATTAGAGGACTAGAGGCTAAAACGTATGAAGAATATTTGCAGGAATTGAGTATGTCTAGTTTAAAGAAAAGAAGGACCAGGGCTGATATGATAACAATGTTCCAATATCAAAGGGGCTGCCACAAAGAAGCCCCTGCTCAATCTATTTTCCAGAGCACCTGAAGGCAAGACAAGAAGCAATGGATGGAAACTAATCAAGGAGAAAAGCAACCTAGAACTAACAATAAATTTCCTGACTGTTAGAATAATTAATCAGTGGAATGACTTGCCTCCAAAAGTTGTGTGTTCCATTGTTGGTGTCTTTAAGAAGAGATTGGACAACCATTTGTCTGAAATGGTATAAGGTTTCTGGCTTGAGCAGAGAGTTGGCCTAGAAGACCTCCAAGGTCTTTTCCAACTCTTTTATTCCATTATCATCTCAGTCACCATATGCCCTCCAAAACAATGTGGTTTTTAACAGCTACCAGAAGGTCAGCACACTAATGTAGGGCAAAGCTGACATTTAAAGACTGGTTTTGTAGCAAAAGGCACTTAATTAGAAATCTGGAAAATATCAATTATAATTAGCTCTAATTTTTCTGTTATTGTTCAAGATCATCTTCAGGTTTTGCTAAAATGTTTGTTTTGCCACCTAGGAGGTGACTTGCATGGACTGAAAAGAGAGATAACTGAGTCAGGACAAGCATAGGTAGAAGCGCAATTTGCATCAGCAGCTTAATAAGTACACTATACTGTAGTATCTGAAAAACAAGATAAAAAATGTAATGTTTATCACTGTGGGTGAAGGAAAGAACCTTTTCAGTTGGTAGAATCTGTCCTTGGAACAGGGCAGGTTCTATCATTTAGCATCCTGAGGCTTCGTCTCAGGCTAAGATTCAGATCTCAGTTTAACTGGCTTCTGTTTGGGTAATGGAGATATCCATCTTGCCTTCACCTCAAGCCACAATGAGTCTTGAATTGACTCAATTTCCTCATGACAAGGTTGTAAAGTTAGAAAAGGTCTAGACCAGTGTTTTGTAAAGGTGGCAACTTTAAGATGTGTGGACTCCAACTTCCAGAAATCCTCAGCCAACATCTTAAAGTTGTCATGTCTGGAAAAAAAAACACCCTGCACTAGAACTGAAGTTGGTCAGATGTCAGTACTTAGTCAATTTTGACTTATTTTAAAAAGATAAGCAAGGAGAGACCTAAATATTATTTCAGTGGGAGACAAACAGGCAGTCTTAGGGTTGTTTAGAAAATGAAAAATCTGTCCCCGAAGAAATAAACCACTTTTATATCATGGTTTGTATGTCTGTGTATGTATATGTATACATATGTAGCACACATAGACAAACACACATACCATATTTTTTGGAGTATAAGGCGCACCTTCCCCACTCTAAAAGAGCATGGAAATATTGGTGCGTCTTATACACTGAATACAGTCATTTTTGGCCTCCAGAAGCCCCGCCCCAACATCCCATTTTTGCAAAAAAACAAAAACAAAAAACCAGGCCATTTTTGGGGGGGGGGGGCAAAAACTGAGGCTTTTTTTGCCTTCCCTCAGTCCCCATCAGCACTCTGCAGGACCGGGGCAAGGCAAAAATGCCCCCATTTTTGTGAAAAATGGGTGAAAAATTGGCTGTGTTTTTGCAAAAACGGGGGCGTTTTCGCCTTGCCCCAGCCCTGCTGAAGCCTGCAGAGTGCTGCTGTGGGCTGAGGAAGGCAAAAACTTTTTTTCTTACTTACCTCTTAGAAATCTTGGTGCACCGATGTGTCTTATAGTCCAAAAAATACAGGTATTTGTCTATGAAGTTGACACAAAAGTTGAGCTTGTCAGTAGCATACATCAATTATCAAACTGGTATAAGCATCATCATGATGTCACAGTGAACATGCTGGCCTTTTCTCTCTGTGCCCCAAAGTGGTCACATGGCATCATGTTGCTTAGAATAATCTTGCAGACTCTGCTGAAGCTCAAAGATTGACATGAGATAGAATAGAAGGTAGAATAACATGGAATAACAGCGGACTTCGGAGATCTTCTAGTTCAACCCTCTGCTCAAGCAGGAGACCCTACACCAGTGGTGGGCAAACTTATTAGTCAAGAGAGCCAAATATCAACAGTACCACGATTAAAATTTCTTTTGAGAACCAAAAGGTGTGGCCTGTTTTGTGGGAGTGGCTCAGTGGTCATGTGACCGGGTAGGCGTGGCCAACTTGGAAAATGTGGTGAAACTCACTTAACGACGGTCCTGCTTAGCAACCAAAATTCTTCTTTCTTTCTTTCTTTCTTTCTTTCTTTCTTTCTTTCTTTCTTTCTTTCTTTCTTTCTTTCTTTCGTTCTTTCGTTCTTTCGTTCTTTCTCTCTCTCTCCCACTTTCTTTTTCTTTCTATTTTTCTTTCTCTTTCTCTCTTTTTCTTTTTGTTGCTCTCTGTCTATCTCTCTCTTTATCTGTCTCTCTCTCCTCCCTCCACCCACCTGTTATCTGTGTGTATGTCTGTGTGTGTCTCTCTCTCTGATTCCCTCTCTCCCTCCCCCCCTCTCTCTGTCTCTCTCTGTTTGTCTCTTCCTCCCTCCCCCTCTGTCTCTCTCTGTATGTCAGTCTCTCCCTCACTCTCTCCCTCCCTTCCCCCACTTCCTCAGAAGCAATGGAAAGCCCGGCACACCAGCCAGGGAGGCCACGGCTGCCTCCTCCCGCAGCGAGGTGGGCGAGTCACACCCGAGGCCGCGGCCACCCAAGCGCCGCCGGGGTTGTCCAGGCATCGCACGCCCACCTTCCTCCCAGCCCCGCGCGGTGGCAAGCCCCGGAAAGCGTGCCTCGGTGGCTTCTGCGGGCAGCTGTTGTTGTTGCTGCTGCCCCTGAGCCCTGCGACACGCAGCTCCTGCCGTCCGAGCGCATCGGGCAGGACAGCCGGGAATGTTTCCACCAGCTCACTCCAACGGCCACCGAGGCGCGCCCTCCAGGCTGCCTGCCACACAGGGCTGGGAGGGAGGCGGGCGCGCGGCGCCCGGATGGCCCCAGTGGCGTCCAGGCAGCCGCAGTCCCGGGCGCTCCGCCTGCCCGCTCCAGGAGGAGGCAGCTGCAACCCCCCCAGCCAACATGCCGGGTCCTCCACTGCCTCCGGGGGGGGGAGGGAGGGAGAGAGGAAGAGCCACACCCGAGGTGCCAAAGAGCTGCTTGTGGCTCACGAGCCACGGTTTGCCGACCACTGTCCTACACCATTCCAGATAAATGATTGTCCAATCTCTTATTGGAAACCTTCAGTGATGGAGCACCGAAACTACTTCTTCTTTTTTTTTTTTGTAAATAATTTTTTATTAGTTTTAACATTTTATAGAAGGAAAGGGGTAGGTAAGGTATTTTAACAATATTTTAGAGCTTCCACATTGGGGTTGGTGACCGCCTCCGAGTCTTCTTAGAAAATAAATTCCATTAGGAAATAGTAAAAGTAGGAAGGGGTACATACATTTTAAATCATAGGTTTCATAGTCAAAAATAAAATTTCATACATTCAATTACTTTGTTTCTATTAAGATCCATACAGGAATTACCATACATAAAAAAAGAAAAAAAAGTCATTTTTGTGATCTGAGCCTCTTTGCTATTGTTTCTTCCTCCTCCACCCCACCAGTAGGCGGAGCCGTGGCCCCCTCCCGTTCCCGTGTCGTCATCATCCAGGATTGAGGAATGTTTTTTAAGAAAATTCTCCGCCTCTTCTACTGTTTTCATTCTAACTCTTCCTCCCTCCCAGAATACCAACATTCCTTCGGGCATCAACCACTTGAACCACACCCCTTTTTTGTGCAATTTTTTCAATAGGAAGGAGTATTTCCTTCTTATATCTCGTATTTTTGGGGGGATCTGCTTCAATATGGCCACCTCGTTCTGTTGGTATATCAAGGGCCCTCCTCATTGTGCTCTCAGGATCTCATCCCTTATTGACCTTCTTATAAACTTAATATGTATCTCTCTGGGTACATCATTTATTCTGGCATATGCTGAATTAATTCTATAAATCAAATCAATGTCCCCCAGATAAGTTCCTTATTTTTGTTAGTATAATCCGCTAACATTGTAGCCATTAAATCTTTTAAATTCTCATTATCTGACTCTGGGACATTCTGAAATCTTAAAAAAAAGGGCATAAGTTTTCAAAATCAATTCTAGACATCTGACCAGCAATATCTGTAATTTCTTTCTTAAAATCTTTTATCTCTTCCTTCATCCCAACTGCCCCTCCCTCCAGCCCCTCAATTTTTTGCTTATTATTTGTTATTTTTCTTTGTGCCTCCAACAGTTCCAGTCTTGTACTTAAATTGTCTTTCCGGATTTGTTGTATTTCATTCATTATTTTCTCCTCTGTCGATGGTGGTTTGGGGTCCTCCGCTTCTGTTTCCCTCTGCAATAATGCTGTGATTTTGTCTGTGAGGTTGGGCTAGGCTTTGTAGATGCTGGGGCAGAGATTGATTTCCCAGCTGGAGGCTTTCTCACTGCCATAGTTAAAGTTTTAGATGTTGGTGTGAAAAAAGAAAAAAAGAAATGGCGCCGGTGGGCTGGCAGTCCGTGAAGTCCGAGACAAAAGCAAGATCTTCTTAAAGTTCAAATTAGACTTGCAACCTCCAGAGAGAAAAGTAAGATGTAATTTTCCACGCAAAAGTAGAAGGCTTCACAAATGAAGAGAACACTGAAAGTCACTAGAGTAGGCTTTTTATATATATTTTAATAATAATAATAATAATAATAATTTTATTTATAGACCGCCTCCTCTCCCCAAAGTGACTCGGAGCGGTGTACAGGGAAGTTAAAAAGCAAATATAAAGTACATAAATAGTTAAAATAAGAATTAAACAAATTATCCCTGCGCTAAAACCCACTATACTAAAACTAAATTACAATCCCCTAAAAACCCAGTTAAAAACGGAAGACTAACCTAGGCCGGCCAAGCAGAAAAAGTGTGTTTTCAATTTTTGACGGAAGGAGCGGAGGTCCGTAGTTGTTCTAATTTCGGGGGGAAGGTCGTTCCAGAGGGCTGGGCCTGCCACAGAGAAGGCCCTTCCCCTGGGCGTCGCCCGCTGGCATAGCCTAGTGGACGGCACCAGGAGAAGTCCCTCTCTGTGGGAGCGGATCGGCCGCAGGGATGTATGGGGCAGAATCCGATCCCGCAGATTTTTAAATTTTAAAAATCTTAAAATTTTAAAATTTTAAATTAGTCTCATTTAGATTGTTAAATTGAAGGAATGCTTATTTTCAGAAAAAAAAGATTCCATTCTGGGAACAAAGAAGCACCATCTTTCCGCCTTGCTGGCAGCGATGAAGAAAGTAAAAGTTTACAAACAGTCCATTTTAAATGTAGCAAGACTCAGGAAACATTTTTTACAGCAATTCCTTATTTGGCAAACATTTCCTTTTAGCATAAGTCCATCGGATGTCACTTTCACTCTCTCCCGATCACGGGGCTAATTCACAAATGCCACTTTTGTTTCCAGGGGGGTTGTTTCTCCCAACTCCCCCCTATTTTCTCTTTTTCAAAAAGTTGAATGCAGAAATTCAATATAAGTCACTCACATTTCCCATTTCTTCTGGTCCGGAGCCTCAGCGCAGCCATTCAGCCCCGGTATTTCTGCTCTTTGTAGAAATCTTCCATTAGTTCTGGCTCCTTCAGCTCCTTCCCCCGCACTCCATTCCTCGACTCCTGGGGCATGGCGGGAACGCCCCCCCGACCGCCGTTGAGGTGGGGGCCTCACCGCAGGCTGACCTTAGGGGTCCCCCCTTGCACCCGAAGGCGCCCGCCAAGGAAACACAGCGGCGGACGTGTAGAGAACACGTCCGTCGCATCTAAAACCGGAAATTACACTCGGAGCACCGAAACTTCTGAAGGCAAGTCAAATAAGTGATTGATTGATGTCACTGTCAGGCAATTTCACCTTAGTTCTAGGTTGGATCTCTCTTTAATGATCTTCCATCATTCTTACTAAGGAAAGGGTCAAGGATGAAGATTTAGGTCAGGTGTGTCCAGCTCTCAGCCCATAAATTGCATGCGGCTCTGATCAGCTGGTAATGCAGTCCCACAAGACTGTATAAAATAAAGGAAGATTGTTATTTATATACATTTAATGCTATGTTATATGAGTTATATGTGGCCTGAGATGACTCCTCTTCACTCAATCTAGCCCAGGCAAGCCAAAAGGTTGGACACCCATGATTTAGGTGGTTGGAAATTGAATTGGAGGAGAAAACCTATGAGAGAAGTTCATATTAATGGGTATATAAGAGTTAGTGGACAGAAAGGTCATTCGATTTCTGAAGAAAAGAAAAGCAAGTCAGACCTAGTTCATTTAATAACTCTAAATGACAAAGAAAATAAGCCCTTCTTTACACGACACATTATCAATCTGTGTGAGTTGTTGGCAAAGGATGTTGGCTTTGAAAAAAGTTAAGAAATATCTGCAGAAGATACTTCATTGACTGTAAACTATATTAGCAGGACAATCCTGTCATGGGTTGAACAAGACAGTTTATACTTTACCTTAAAATCACAACATAGACACTCAAGCCTTAATATCAACATTATGATATTGTAATCACAATGTCATCGGTCATCCAATCTACATAAACACTGTTTCCCATTTTAACAGATATTTTGAAGTGGGGTACAGATATTTAATTTTAATTTAATGTTTAATGATGGCCCACATCATTAAACAAACAAAATAATAAAATACATGTATTATGCATTTTAAATATTAGTTATAATGCACCTTTGTTAAAACCCGTGTTTTCTAAAAACATAGTCATACCCAAAATTCATAAAAAAGAAGGTTTAATATTGCTTTAGAAGTGTCAATATCAAATTCAATAAAAGAGGAATTACAAGCACAGGGAAGATTTTTCCATAGCACTCTAGAACCAGTATAAAAATGGAAATTGAGCATAATAAAACTGATCAGGAAGCAACAAGCCAGGCACATTTTTGACAAGCAAATATTATCACTTGGGTTTGGAGGGGGGGGGGAGCCTCCAGTAGAAACCACATGCCAAATACCACATACCAACTGAAGGAGCACAACTAAAGGTGGACATATTAGAACAGGGGTATCCAATCTTGGAACCTGAAAACCTTTGGACTTCAGCTCTCAGAATTCCCCAGCCAGTCTCCAATGCTACCTTTATGGATTGGAAGGAATTTGGGAAGAATTTGCCAAGTGGTATTTGAAATGAATAACAGACTAATAATAGATTTTAGAACTGACCTTGGAGGTCTTCTAGTCTAACCCCTTGCTCAAACAGGAGACCCTACACCCAAGGTGGCGAACCAATGGCACGTGTGCCACAGGTGACACGCGGAGCCCTCTCTGTCACCCCAGCTCAGCTTCACCACACATGCACGCGCTCCTCCCGCCAGCCAGCTGATTTTGGGGTCTCTGCTATGCATGCATGGGGGAGGGGCGCATGTGGGAGATGTGCATGCATGTGCGAGGGAGTGCAGGAGGGGCATTTATAGTCCCAGGAGGCTTCAGGGAGGCCTGGTAAGCCCAAAATGGGCTGTGGGGAGGGGTCACACATGCATTTGCAGGGTGCAGGGGGAGTGAGTGCATGCATATGCATGTGCAGGGCATGCAGGGGGTAATGCACACATTGCACACATTGCACACATTGCATTGTGGGTGTGGGCACTTTCGGCACGCAAGGTCAAAAAGTTTAGCCATCACAGCCCTATACCATTTCAGACAAGTGAATCTTCAGGCTTTTCTTAAAAACCTCCAGCAATGGAGCCCCTACAACTTCTGAAGGCAAGCCGTTCCACTGGCTAATTGTTCTCACTGTTAAGAAGTTTCTCCTTAGTTATAGGTTGCAATAGGGTTTAGGTCCAGGTACAACAGGGTGAAATTTGTATGTAACCCTTAATCATTGACATGCTTTTAAAGGACTACAGAATTAAGATCCTGTTATCATTTGATTTGCAATGCTTGCTCTTTTTTTTTTATTGCAAGATCATGTGTATGTGATAAGAAGTCCACATTCTGCTGACAATGAAATATATATGAAGATCTCTTCCAGGCAGTGGAACACAACGAAATAAAAAGGATATTTGAAGAATATGGAATTAATAAAGTTCAAAGATATAATAAAGCAGTTTTTCAGACAAGTTTCAGACAGTTTCCCCATAAATCTGAGAAATAGCAGATGGGAAAATTGCCGTAGATTTTCTGGACACAATTTCCATCAGTCTGTCCATTGCCTAAAGCTAATGGGAAATGTAACCCAACAAAACTGGAGGTTAGTGGTGGCGCAGTGGTTAGAATGCAATATTGCAGGCTAACTCTGCCCAATGCCAGTTCGATCCTGACCAGCTTCAGGTTGACTCAGCCTTCCATCCTTCAGAGGTTGGTAAAACGAGAATCAATATGCAGGGGCAATATGCTGACTCTGTAAAGGGTTAGATTCAACCAGCTCTCTCCAACGCTGGCCATAGGGGGCGAACATCTTGCCCCTGTGGATGGGGCGCGCAACTTGGGTGTCCTCCTGGATACCCGGCTGTCCATGGAAGATCAAGTGACAGCCGTGGCCAGGAGGGCGTTTTACCAGGTTCGCCTGGTACGCCAGTTGCGCCCCCTATTGGATCGGGACGCCCTTCGCACAGTCACTCATGCTCTCGTGACATCCCGACTGGATTATTGCAACTCTCTCTACATGGGGCTCCCCTTGAGGTGTACCCGGAGGCTTCAGTTGGTCCAGAATGCAGCCGCGCGAGCAATTATGGGCACCTCTAGGTTTGCCCATGTAACACCGCTGTTGCGCGAGCTGCACTGGCTACCTGTCGTCTTCCGGGTGCGCTTCAAGGTGTTAATTACCATCTTCAAAGCGCTCCATGGCTCGGGACCTAGCTACCTGCGGGATCGGATCCTGCCCCATACATCCTCACGGCCGATTCGCTCCCACAGAGAGGGACTTCTCCGGGTGCCGTCCACTAGACTTTGTCAGCGGGCGGCGCCCAGGGGAAGGGCCTTCTCTGTGGCGGGCCCAGCCCTCTGGAATGACCTTCCCCCCGATATCAGGACAACCACGGACCTCCGCTCCTTCCGCTTAAAATTAAAGACGCACTTTTTTCGTCTGGCCGGCCTTGGGTAGTCTCTTTTTAGGTTAGGGTTTTTTAGGGGTAATTTTTAGTTTAGTTTATGGGTTTTAGCGCAGGATCTATTTAATCTATTTTTAACTCTGTATTTTGTATTTGTTTGTGGTTTATTTGTATTTTTAATTGCCTGTGCCCCGCCTCGAGTCCCCTTGGGGAGAGAGAGCGGGATATAAATTAAAATTATTATTATTATTATTATTAGAGAGGGTTGTAAAGCACTGTGAAGCAGTATATAAGTCTGCTATTGCTGAGTGCTATCCATTTGGTGGACACTGCTCTCAGAAACTGAGATGCTTCAAAGATAGAGTTGATTGGAACTTGGAAGCAAACTAGCAGGGATTCTGGGTATATCTGCCTTGGTAAGGCCACACTTGGAATACTGCATACAGTTTTGGTCGCCACGATGTAGAAAAGACGTGGAGACTCTGGAAAGAGTGCAGAGAAGAGCAACCAAAATGATTAGGGGACTGGAGACTAAAACATATGAAGAACGGTTGCAGGAGCTGGGTATGTCTAGTTTGATGAAGAGAAGGACCAGGGGAGACATGATAGCAGTGTTCCAATACCTCAGAGGGTGCTACAAAGGAGAGGGAGTCAAACTATTCTCCAAGGCACCTGGGGGCAGGACAAGAAGCAATGGGTGGAAACTAATCAAGGAGAGAAGCAACTTAGAACTAAGGAGAAATTTCCTGACAGTTAGAACAATTAACCTCTGGAACAGCTTGCCTCCAGAAGTTGTGAATGCCCCAACCCTGGAATTCTTTAAAAAGATGTTAGATAGCCATTTGTCTGAAATGGTATAAGGTTCCTGCCCACGCAGGGGGTTGGACTAGAAGACCTACAAGGTCCCTTCCAACTCTGCTATTGTATTATTGTATTAAGTACTAAATATTTTTTTAAAAATAAAGTAAAATAAAAATAAGGTGAAAAGGAGCAATGATGCTTTAAATTGACTCATGTTTAATGGCTACTATGCTGGTAGTGGAATTCTGGGAGTTGAAGTCCACAAGTCTTAAAGTTGCCAAGATTGGACACACTTGCTATATAGACTAAACCAAACTAGAGATGGAGAAAGAGAGATACTGTTCACAGATGCACGAGTAGCAAGTAAGTTTGGCATTAAAAAATAGAGATTTTTTTTTTCAAAAAATGGACTTGATTCACATGTTTGAGCTGATTCTTTAATTATTTAAACAAAGATAGCTATACCTTGTGCTGAGTTGACTTGTCTTAGATGTCTGGGGAAAGCAAAATGTGCTGAGTTGGATGGAGCATTGGTTTAAGCCAGCATGCTGTCCTTATGCTCTAATAACTTCAGTAAATGATGCACAAACATCTAAAGAAGGGGAACTTCTAAGCCCCTGCTGAATATCTTCTTTTCTAATGATTGTCCCAAGAAGGGATAGCATTAGAGACCATAAATTGTCTTCTGGCTTTAGAAGCTCTGTTGTAGCTCCCACAATAGGGGGGGGGGGGGAGGGAGCAAGGGAGGGAGAGAAGGGGGGCTCTTAATAGCTCATTAAGACATTTTCCCCCTTTTGGGGTCCAAATGGAATTAAAAAAAGAGACTCTTAAATGTCTTACTTTTCTTTAGATTTTTTTTAAGCAGCCCAACAACCAGTATAACAAACTGGAAATTTAGTTAGGAGATCTGAATGCAATTAACTTGGATAATTTGTAATGTTAATTTGAATTCTCAGGAACATTCAAGTCAAGGGAAGAGATAGAGATTCTCTAATTAGAATTAAATCTTTGGAAATTTTTCTTCCAAATTTTGACTTGGCCAAATGAAATCCAAAATATCTTAATGCTCAACCTTTTTTTTTTTCCCCATAGAGCTTGTCCTTGCATGTCCTTGTTTATTTTAAGCAATACAGATTGTGCCAGAAAAAAATATCACTGATTCAGAAATTAAAATTAGTATGTTAGTAACTTTTTGAGTCCCATTAGTATTGTATTGAACACACAGGCTGAAATCCAGAAATAATCTAGAGTTTGCTATAGACTATTAAATAGTTCAGAGATGGACAATGAATAAATTAATTTTTTTAAAAAAAATAAATGGTATAGAGGTATATTTGTCTGCTTTGGTGAATTATAACACTGATCATTTTTTGCTTAAAAGTAAAATGTAATTCCTCAAATTTCTCTTTCATCGGTTCTTATGTGAAATGCTAAATACTGCATTCCAGGAAGGCTGGGCCCATCTATTACTTATTCCCAGTGCCTCCAGTTAAAACCATTCCTTTATCTAGTCCCATTTTTCTCCAGCCTTCGCTACCTTGATATCTTATAGAAGTCTCACCTCCTCTTGCTTATGACCTTAGTTCACTAAACTAGTTAAGACCAAGCTGTCAATTCTACATGCCAACAGTGGATATTCTTGAATTAGTAAATATTTCTGAGAAGATATAAAATTACAGCTACTGGCTAGTTGTAATTCCCAGGCACCTATTCAAAAGTAAATGCCATTTAATCCACTACCACCCACACAGTTGAGATCCTTTCACAGATGAACTTAATATGCTTACATCAACATGTATTCAGTCTCATGAATTCTTCCATGCATATTTAAGCATTTGGATATAAAAAAACAGTTGCAGGAACTGTGTATGTCTAGGTTAATGAAAAGATGGACTACAGGTTCCTTTACATGGAAACTCCTACCACATGAGAGCAGTGTTCCAATATCTCAGGGGTTGCCACAAAGAAGAGGGACTAAAACTATTCTCCAAGGCACCTGAGGGCAGGACAAGAAGCAATGGGTGGAAACTAATCAAGGAGAGAAGAATGTAGAACTAAGGAGAAATTTCCTGACAGATCAATTAATAGGCAGAATGACTTTCCTCCAGAAACTGTAAATGCTCCAACACTGGAAGTTTTCAAGAAGAGATTGGACAACTATTTGTCTGTAATGGTATAAGGCCAGAGTGGTGCAAATGTGCGAAGGGTGGGGCGCATGTGGGGGCATGCATACACAAGGCACTGCAGGGGGGGCATGTGCAGGGGTGGGGTGCATGCTCACGGGCTGCACACACATTGCATTTTGGGGGTTTGGGCATGCATTTGCACGCGCTTTGGGCACTCGGTCTGGAAAAACCATCACTGGTATACAGTTTTGTGCCTGAGCAGGGTTTTGAATTAAAAGACCTCCAAAGTCCCTTCCAACTCTGTTATTCTATTCCATTTTATAGCTGAACCCACCCCACAGGGCTGTTGTTGTGGAGGAGGAAAGATGTATTGGATATGTTTGCCGGTTTGAATCATTTGCAAAAAAAAAAAAAAAAAACCATGCTATAAATCATGGTAACATGACCATAGTAAGCTACAAATAGTAAATTTGGCCATAAATACAAGTGGGGTGCTGACCCCCTAAAATGTGATCATATGACTGCTGGGAGAGGTTGCAGCTGTCAGAACTTCAGGAGTGGGTTGTGGATGCCTTTTGGAGTGTCTTTGTAACTTCAAATGGTCACTAAGAAATTGCTTGTAAATGAAGGACTATCTGTATTTCAGCAGCGTCAATACAGCAACAAAGAACTGAAGCCCGAATGATTCATTCAAAGACACTTGATCCTGGGGATGAAAGCTATGGCAAATCTAGACAGCATACTAAGAAGCAGAAACATCACCCTGCCAACAAAAGTGTGTCTAATCAAGGCTATGGTTTTCCCAGTTGCAATGTATGGCTGTGAAAGTTGGATCATAAGGAAAGCTGAGTGCTATAGAATTGAGGCCTTTGAACTATGGTGCTGGAGAAGACTCCTGCAAGTCCCTTGGACTGCAAGGCGATCAAACCGGTCAGTCCTAGAGGAGATCAACTCTGACTGCTCTTTAGAAGGCCAGATCCTGAAGATGAAACTCAAATACTTTGGCCACCTAATGAGAAGGAAGGACTCCCTGGAGAAGAGTCTCATGCTGGGAAAGATTGAGGGCAAAAGAAGAAAGGGACGGCAGAGAATGAGAGGGCTGGATGGACTCTCCGAAGCAGTCGGTGTGAGCTTAAATGGACTCCAGAGGATGGTAGAGGGCAGGAAGGCCTGGAGGAATGTTGTCCATGGGGTTGCGATGGGTCGGACACAACTTTGCAACTAACAACAACAAATACAGCGACAAATAACTGAAGCCCGAGTATTTCAGGGGCTGGGATCAGATGCAAGCAACATCATTGGGGCACAGCAGAAAAGAGACGATGTTCAGATCTCTGTTTGTATTGTGGCGTATGACAAGAAGGAAAGGCCCAGAAATGGTTTGTGTGTGTTATGTGTGAGTGATTATATTGGCTGCGTTAAAATACAAAATTCCTTTTGCTTCATAACAGGTTATATCACAATTTTAGGCTGACATCGGGATTATGGTCCTTTCTCCAAGTCTGTCCTTCTAAATGAAAAGAATGTATAAGCAATTTTATGACGCAAGCACAGAAGGCTTCCTGGGGGTGAGGAGCGAACTGATAACTCAGAACATTTTTCTAACTTTCTACAAAGCCAATTAAGAGGGTCCCTTTCAGATGAGAAATTTCACGTCGGTCCGGAAATGACAAAAGACATTGGTGAATCCTGAAGCATCTTGGAGACAATCGCCCGCCGAAACATTTAATGTTTGCTGGCTGTGCTGCTTTACCCAATGTTTCCCATTCCCCTAGATTTAAAGTCAGGATTGATTTGATAGTGCTTGGTTGGCAAATTGCCTTGCAAAAAAGAAAAGGAAAAGTAGCAAGGTTACATTGTGAATGTAACCCTGGGGGGGGGGGGTTGAAAGTGGGTAGGTGGGGGGAGAAACTGCTGAGCTGCACCATATGGACTGCTGTATGGTAAAGAATATGCTTTATTGGCATGGCTTGAAGGTTTACAAGCAATCTTCTTGAAGTTTTAATGGTTGCTTGGGTGATTTATCCTGTCTTGAGAGTTGTGGTAGAAAGGAGGCACCCAATTCCTGAGCTCTTACTTTTCTTTATTATCAGAACCTTTCATCTTCCCTACAATTCACCTCCATCGACCATAAATAACTCCATTATAGACCACACAAAAGAAATATGTAACCATTCTCATGTAAGTTTTGAAGGTTCCATATCATGCATTTACAAATTGAGTTTGATAATCTAAAGCTTTGTATATTTTGGGAGAAGAGGGATCAAGGCAGTTTCATTCTTAGCTGTGCACACCACCAGCCCTGAGGCCAATTGGTCAAATATTCAATGGTTTAATGATTTACCAGGACAGGAGGAAAAAATTGCAAAATACAATGCACTTGAAAGTTTGAATTCTTTTGTCTATATATCTGCATACTGGATTCCCAAAAATTAATTTTGCAGTAGAGACTTGTCTTGGCAATAGTAAAGAACCACAATGGAAATAGTAAAGAATGCAATACAACCTTGGTGAATTTCTATCTTCCCAACCCTATGAGATTTGGCTCATCGCTGAGAAAATTTCTTTGATAATTGGGTTGATAATTGCATAACAAATATATGATTTAAAAAAAAAAAAAGATTTCTACAACATAATTTTATTGGGTCTTGTGTAAGCAGGAACATAGGTACTATTAAAGTTATGCTATTTGCATCCAATCTACAATTAGAAAAATTAATATATTCATTTTCCTTCACTTTTGCCAACAATAAAAATACCAAAATGGACACGCTTCTATAAATAATTAGGAGCTTTAATGAATCATTTCCAATCTATATATTTTTATTTATTTATTTATTTATTTATTTATTTATTTATTTATTTATTTATTTATTTATTTATTTATTTATTTATTTATTTATTTATTTATTTATTCGTACTTTTATACCGCCCTCTCTCCCAAATGGGACTCAGGGCGGTGCACAGGAATAAAAAATAAAAAATATAAATATACAAACATCAATAAGTTTAAAATTAAATTAAATGAATTTGGCGCGTGCTAAAATGTAATTTAAAAACCCAGCTAAAAATTCAATAATATACATAGCTATGTCAGGCCGGCCGCATGGAAGAAGTGTGTTTTAAGTGCTCGACGGAAGAGGCAAAGGTCCGTGATTGTGCAGAGGTCGGGGGGCAGGTCGTTCCAGAGGGCTGGGCCTGCCACAGAGAAGGCTCTTCCCCTGGGAGTTGCCAGCCGGCATTGTCCGGCGGACGGCACCCTAAGGAGGCCCACCCTGTGGGAGCGGACAGGCCGGGTGGAAGTATGTGGCAGAAGGCAGTCCTGCAAGTAGCCAGGTCCGATGCCATGGAGCGCTTTAAAGATGGTCACTAAGACCTTGAAATTCTATATAGTAATTGTATAGATGAGATGTTTACTATACATACTCGTTTTCATGCCTGGATAAAAATACCAAATGCATACCACCATATAAAGTCAAAATTTTCAAAACACTCTTAAAGATCCATCTCATTTGGGCATCCTTTTTTTGAACTATTAACATCTGGCAGATGGTACAGGATAATAAAAACAAGGACAGATAAGCTGAAAAACAGCTTCTATCCCAGAGCAGTAACTATATTGAATTCTACTGTATAGTGCAATATTGATGTAATATCAAGGGCTCTCAATTCAGTTGCATAGAATGTGAAGGATGTGTGTTTGCTTTGTTTTTATAGCCATAATGTACATTGAAGATGGCATTTAATTTCACTCCACAAGGTGCAATGACAATAAAGTAAAGTTAGAAAATTTCAAATCACTAGGAATCTACTTTCTGCTAGCAGGATTAAGTTTGCCTGTTGGCAAACTTAATCCTGAAAGAAAGCATGCATTTATTTTGTAACTTTGCATAATTGGTTTTATTGTTTTGCATAATTAAGGTTTTACTTGGGAACATTTCCTCCTGTTTTTTTCTTCAAAGTAAATTAAAAAAAAACATGACCTAAGTTTGTTTCTATGGAATACTTAATGAATAGCAGCAAACACATTCAGAATTCATTTGAAAGTTTCATTAGCATGCTTAACTATCACTTGTACTGGCAACAGCTGCTAACTAGCAATTTCACAAGCTTCTCACACATGAAAAAACTTTAATTTTTTTTTAGTTAAAAGTTGAGACAATATAATGAAACCTTAATGCCAACTCTATCAAAGTGCTTACATTTTCCAATATAAATATGCAAGCTATCTTTTGGTGAAGTAGAAGAAATGTTTTAATGTGTATAGGTAGAAACAATTTTAATTTATATAGCAGAAACAATTAGAATTTTAGTAAGAATACTGTGGATTGTTTTTTTTTTTAAAGATGCCTGTATAAACCATTATAAAGTTGCCTGGATAACCTTGGATAACCTATGACTTTATGACCCTCAAAATGCATGACAGAAACCAAAGTTGTTAGTATTTAGGTGATATACCAGGAAATATCAGGGCTGCAGTCTAAGCTGAAAATTAGCAACAACAACAAACTAAAAGAAGGCAGTGACAAGCCACTTTCATACTGTGACCAAGAAAAAAGCTGCAGAAAAGGTGGAGAATGTTGGAGGAAACATATCTGGACTTGTTTTGATTGGATTTCAGACCTGAGCACAGAAATGCGACCATATTAGCCACCCTTATATAGGGCTTCTGGAAGGATACAGATCAGTGGTGGGTTTCAAATTTTTTTAGAACCTACTCTGTAGGTGTGGCCTATTTTGTGGGCGTGGCTTGGCAGTCATGTGACAGGGTGGGAGTGGCCACCTTTTAAAATGTGGTGAAACTCATTTAACAACATACTTGCTTAGCAACCAAAATTTTGGACTCGATTGTGATGATAAATTTTCTTTCTTTCTTTAATTCTTTAATTCTTTCTTTCTTTCCTTTCTTCCTTTCCTTTCCTTTCCTTTCCTTCCCATTGGGTCACTGGCAGCGGCGGGCCAGATTTACTTCCAGGTGGAACCCCCTCTCACCGGTTCTCTAAATTTCACCAACCGGCTCTCGCGAGTAGGTGCGAGCCTGCAGAAACCCACCACTGATACAGATATGGGGAGTGCGACCCTCCTGCTTCTCCCTGTTCTTTCAGCTGCCCTTGATTCCAGTAATTGACCCGCTTTGACTGTTGGGAAGGAGCATTTGGGGAGGGGTGTTTGGCAATGATCTTCCTCCTTCCTGCAGTTAGAAATCAGGGGCAGGGGAAGAGAAATGTGTTCCAACTTAGGCTTCCCCAGCAGCACAAAGCTGATAAACCCCTTTTCGTCCTGATAAACCCCTTTTATTTAATTTACAGTGAATTCCTCTCCAACAAAGTCCCCCCCCCCCCCCAGTCTTTCAAGATAGTTCACAATTACCGACCTTTATCAGGCTTCGAGAGTGGCTAGGCCGATATCTTTCAGTTGCCACAATACTTGGCATGAATGCAGGAATAAACTAATTGTCTCCTGCAAAGACTCCTCCCCTGTTGTTCCTCTTTTATTTCTTACTAGCTGTACCCGGCCACGCGTTGCTGTGGCCCAGTCTAGTTAAATGGCCAAATAATCTTTGTGTAGATCTACACCTGCACACGCAAACACGTACACACAACCACCATACAACCCCCAACCTACCTACTGTATTCCCTCTACCTACCTTTCTACCTACCTACCTACTGTATTTCTCCCTCTCTCTATCCCTCTATCTACCTACCTACCTACCTACCAACCTACTGCATTTTTCCCTCCCTCTCTCTGTCCCTATAGCTGCCTACCTACCTACCAGAGTATTTTATGTCTTAAAGGATGTCATAAAACAGCAACACCTGTGGCTCACTTCTCATTTTTTTTACATTTTTTACATTTCCGTACCTGGCACAGGTGTGACATCTACACACTCTCTATATATCATTGGTGCCGTATGTGTAAGGAATGTTGTGTGAAAATTTGGAAGCAATCAGTGCAGTACTTTCGGAGATTACCTGTTTTGAACAAACTCATAGTTACATTTTTATTTATATAGATGGGAGAGGTTGTTAATCGTCCACCTGTGGCCTTACTCCCAAGCCAGAACTTGTTCCTTAGCTGTTCCCTTCATCTGGCAACTCTGTGCATGCGCACACTGGGAAAAGGTTCCATCTGTTCTTCTGCCCCGTTAATGTTTGACTCCGAAGGCAGCTGATAACTGTCAGACGGCCCTGGCACCATTTCTGTCTCCGATGCAGAGCCCTCATCAGAGCCTTTCCCAGACTCCAGGACTGGCCCATGCTCCTCCCCAACCTCATCACTGTCTGAATCTGTTGCCAGCTCCGCTGGCCGATGGCAAGCCACAACAAAATGGAATCAAACAGTAACAATTGACACAAACTGGAATGGCCACAAACAAGTATACCAGAATAAACATGCATATTTTCTTTGACAGAATGCTTGCATAATAGATTTTGGATATGCCGTGGATTGAGCAAACCATTCAACAAATATTTTCTATCTTTGTTAATACAATGGGAAAATATACACTAAATGATTTAACTTTTAGATGGATTCATAATCAGCCAAATGACTATAGAGCAGCTGCCCCAAACCTGTTGGTCACCAGAGACCAGTTCTGTGGAGAGAGATTTTTTCCGTGGACCAGATGGGGAGTAGTTCATGTGCTGTCTACATCCTGTGGATGGGACTTTGCTTGTTTGCAAGCCCAATTTCTGGCATGCCGTGGACTACGGTCTATGGACCAGGGATTGGAGACCTCTGCTGTAGAGTGTTTATGTCCCCAGATTAGCTTAGAGAATATTACTGAGTTAGTTAAGAATGCTGTGTCAGCTTTTGCAACAGACACGAAACTGTGAAGTATTGATAAAGTTCAAGATGGTGAGGGACTGGAAACCAAATCTCATGAACGTTTTGAACAGTTTGTAGAGGAAAAGACTGAGGGGAAATATGATAGCAGTCTTCAGATATCTAAAAAAAACCTGCCAATCAACCAAGAAATAAACCTTGCTCTCTGTTGCTCTGGAAAACAGGGCATATATTGAGTCAACAAGTGGGATAGGTTGCCTCATGAAACAGAATGTTCTCTCTCATTGGAAATTTACAGAGGATGAATTGCCATCTGTCTGAAATAGTTTAATAGATCCTGCATTGCAAAGAGTGCTAACTAAATTATCTCTAAGGTACATTCCAAATCTATTCTGTGATTTTACTTCCTATCCCCCCGCCCAGACAAAAAAAATCCATGAGAAATTGGTTATAATTGGTCTTAATTTGCAATAGCAGGATCTTGAGGGATTTACTGCACTTCACAATCAAGAGCTTCCTATTGATGGCTTAAGGACACTGAAAATATTGGAAACAATCTAAAAGCCCCTTCCAAGTATAATCTTTATCTATATCTGTGATGGTGAACCTATGGCACACATGCATAAAGTGGCACACAAAGCCATGTCACCCGGCACACAAAGCCTTGCCTGCTTGTCTTCTGAGTTTCTGGTGCGCACGCATGCAGCAGTACCAAAAACCGGTGTGCACATGCACACCAGCCAGCTGATTGTCAGGTGTGCATGTGTGCCAGAACCCAGAAGTGTGGCTTTTCTGGAGTGCAATCCCTTTCTGCATGTGGCAGTGCTGAAAACTGCCCTGTGCATGCACGCCGGCCAGCTGATCATCAGGCATGCATGAGCGCTAGAACCCAGCTTTTTTGGAGTGTGGCTCTAATGAGCGCATGTGCATGTGTGACCTTTTTGGCACTCGGTGCCAAAAAGGTTTGCCATCACTGATCTATGTCATAGAGCCATTCCCTTGAGATTGCCATGCCAAAACCTTACCTAAGACAACTTCTCTAAACCTTTATGTCTACAATCAGTCACTTTATAGTCTAATCTTCCAATCACATAATCAGGAGTAATTGTAACATAAATGCCTAGACTATTTTTTTCAAAAATCTTCTTGAAAATATGTTGGACTGAGATGAATCATGGGATCTTACAATGTAAATGAATCTGGTCAACACATAGAATAGAATTCTTTATTGGTCAAGTGTGATTGAACAAACGAGGAATTTGTCTTTGGTGCAAATGCTCTCAGTGCACATAAAGAAAAATAAAATAGAATACATTCAAGAATCATAAGATACAACATTTAGTGATAGCCATAGGTTACTAATAAGCAATTAAATTATACGAGGAAAGAAATAAAACAATAAAAAAATTAAAGATACAAGCAACATGTTATAGTCCTAAGTGAGAAAATACAGGTACTAGGAAGGAAGAGAAGAATAATAGTAATACAGTCTTAATTAATTAATTTATTAAAATAATACATTGTAAGAATTTTGAGACATTTTGTATCATAAAACATTCTAATCAAAGTCTTATACATTTTTGTAATAATTGTAATAATAATAATGAATAATTATCATCAAATCAGTGGAAACTCTCAGTTATTCCATAGATGTTCTCCATGATTGCTTGTCCCTTAAACTGGTGCTTTTGATCTTCTAATGGGGCATCCATTGCTGCTATAACTAAGTCTATATATCTTGATACTGGATGTCTTTTTCCTTGGATTTATAAGATTTTGGGTATGCTGTGATCATTGAACTTAGCAAAGCATTCAATAAGCATCTTCTATCCATACTAATCAAAATGGAAAAATATAAACTAAATGATTTAACTTTTAGATGGATTGAATCCCCATTACAGAAATGTTGGTTCATACTGCACTGCGACACTTCTTTTGGTGTCCTGTGTGAAAGGGGCTACATATGCGTGCAATTTCTAACTCAATAAAGCATACAGTAAATATAACCTTCCTATGGAGACAGTTTCTCCTTCTAGTCCATCTTGTACAGTTGACACATCTTGACCTTAGTTGAAGTGGTAGGCACTTTTATGGAAATTTGTGATGATGATGTTTGATGAGGTTTTAGGATGTCACAATTCTCTGTTGCTTTGGCTACCTTTCCAAAAGGGTAGACACACCCCAGTTGTGTTCAACCTTTGGCTGCAATCTCTTGGGCCACTTTTTAATGCTACCCAATTGACTAAATGTGACAAGCTTTTTGCTGCTTTTTCTTTGAAAATTTGATCATAGTATTTGATCATATTTTGATCAAAATTTGACACAAGTACACAAAATTATCTGCTATAACCTCCTACCTGTAAATGACTACTTCAACTCCAATTGCAATAAATCACAGGCAAACAATGTCAAAGTAAACCACTCCAAACTCGATTGCAGAAAATACAACTTCAGCAATAGATTGGTCAATGGCTGGACCACTCTACCTGATTCCATTGTTAGTTCCTCAAACCCCCGTATCTTTAACCTTAAACTGTCCACATGGTCCTCACACATTTCTTAAGAGGTCCCTAAGGGGCTGTGCATAAGCACACCAGCGTGCATAAACACACCAGTGTGCCTATCATCCCTGTCCTTCTGTCCCTATTGATATGTACTCATTTTATTTGTTCATGATCACGTTATACTTATTTATATCTATCTATTTGTACCAATCTCATGTGATAATAGGTCTTGTACATGTTGACAAAATAAAATAAAATAAAATAAATTGTACTATTCATTTCCTTTGCCTTCACATACAACATCACTGAGCTAAATAATTGATCAAGAAAGGATGCCTTGATTATTTACAGAATGGAACACAGAACGTAAAAACAATGACAAGAAAGAAACATTAATACTAATTAAATACATGAACACACCAAATTGGGAATGATATAGACATGGCCATGAATCCAAATACAAACATTTGAATCTTTTATAGCTGTCAGTTTAAACTGACACTGATATAGCAAAAGGCACATTATTAAGAATACACCCCAATATTTGATTGATTAAATTTATCCTTCATTTTATGATAAATGAGATACATTTTTCTTAATTATTTTCTCTTTTTGGGGTGATTTTTATTCCAATACAATTGAATAAATGCAGTGCCAAAATTGTTTGTTTGGAATATTGATGAAATGAAGATGCATTTGAGTTTTCTTGTCCATTTGCCATAACAAACTTAACAACTAACAGGAAGTACTTATTCAATTTTTTATGTTGTATCTATTTGTACTCATTAGGGAACATAGCATAATAAGTGAATAGCAAGATTCATTGGGAAAGCTTGCATAGTAATTTTCCCAATCTGTTCAAACAAAAATACAGACTTAGAGGGAACTGGACAACATTTTACCTCTTAAACACTTTTGGATATATCTGATAGATTTTTGGGTACTAATCATGAAAAGAGCCTGTAATTTAAGCTATTGTATATCTTTTTATAGAAAATCTTCTGTTTTACCAATGGCAATGTTCATTCTTCAGAATTGCACATATGAAAGAAACATGAAAATATGGAGCAGTTGTTGAAGCACATCACGTACAACTGGAGTAGTTGTTTTAGTTGGAGAACTGAGAACTACAATTAGTAGTTCTGTTGCTTGGAATGTAGCTTGGATATACCAAGTACTGCTTTTACATATGCAAATGAGACAGTCATGCAAGAGACTTGTGTTACATTAAAAAGAAATGGCCACCTGAAAGAATGTGGTTCCAGGACAGAAGCCCTTGTTGACCCATCAAAGATATTTTTGTCTCCACTTCACTTAAAGCTTGGACAGATGGAGTTTTTTTAAAGCAATGAACAAAGAAGGCTAAGGTTTTCTTTATTTGAGGCAGATGTTTCCAAAAACAGTTGATGTCAAGATTAAGGAAATCATTGTTAGGCCGCCCTGGGTCCTAACAAGGAGAAGGGCGGGGTATAAATTTAATAAAATAAATAAATAAAATTTTTTGCTGGTCCACAAATCAGATACATCGTCAATGACCAGTGGTTCTAAGATTGTTATGGTAGTGAGGCCAGAGAAAATTGCCTGGAAAGTATTCAAGGATATCTTTGAGAATTTTCTTAGCAACTACAGAACACCAAAATGCATCCAGCTGATTCACAAACGTCTTACAGCATACAAGAACATGAAGTGCAATCTATCACTAAAAATTCATTTTCTGCATTCACACTTGGACTTCATTCCAGAAAATCTAGGTGCAGTCACTGTTGAACATGGTGAAACATTTCACCAGGACAGTGTCTTAATGGAAAAACCATATCAGGACAACTGGAATCCATCTATGCTGTTTGACTATTGTTGGATACTGGAGTGAGATGCATGGAACACTGAGTATAAATAAAAAATCAACAGCAAAACACTTTTAGCCCTGTTGAACTCATGTAGCATGTCAGAAACATGATGTGATTAAATAATTATAGTCATTGAAAATTAATTTCATATTTCTCAAGATTCCTATGCCCTACAGTTATTCTGAAATCATATTTGTGTTCAGTTAGAATAAATCCCAAAGGTTTTTCAGAAAGAAAAATCTATTAAAAATGTGTTGTCCAGTGGAAATTGCACAATAAGATAAATTGATTAGATTACTGCTAAAAGCCACTGTAATTTAGTTAACCTAGCTCAAGTATAATCAAAAGTACATGGAATACTTTATTTCCCCATTTAGAGCAGCCCTTTCCAAACTGCCTTGCAAGCATGTTGGATGTCTGCCCATTATCCATACTACAGATCCATCTGATCAATAAGGTTAATAATAACAAGACAATAAGACTAATAACAATACATATGGTCAATAAGATGCATCCTGATTTAGATGGTTTCATTTCCTCTTAAAGGGGGCATAATGTCTCAGCAGTTAAAGATGCTGAGCTTGTCAGCTGGAAAGCTAACAGCCCAGGTTCGAGACCTAAGAGTTGCACAATGGGGTGAGCTCCTGTTACTTGTGCCAACTCCTGCCCACTTAGCAGTTCAACAGGGGAAATCTTTACCTTTATTTCCCCTTAAATATCATATTAATGGATTCTTTGTCTCAGTTTTACTTGAAATGCTGAGCCCTGACTGCAGTCTATTAGGATTGCACTGTAATATAATGTAATTAATTATTGTAATATGTGGTGGGTGGGTGGAAAGTCCTTATCTCAAACTCATTGATGGTAGAAATAATATTTAGAAACCTGCAGTATAGTGCAGAAAATGAAGAAAATGAGCAGTATTCTTTCTGATCTAATATATTACCTCTGCTTTATTCCTCCTTTAAATATAGCCATTTCTCTATTTTTAACCCCATTGTCTTTGTATTAGGCTATCTGTATCTTGACTCTCAAACGCCACTGCTATCTCTGGCTTGTTTGAAGTAAAAGCCTCGAAAGTATTTGGGCTTTTGTTAGTTTATGACCGCAGTAACAGGCAACAACCCAACAAACAGCACATAGCAAGCTAGAAATGGAAAATGCATAAGTCAAATCATCAGAGCAAGCATGTGGGCACCTTGCTTAAGAGGAAGATGTTATCTTCTTTTCAATATTACTTAGCTCTACAGCAGAGGAAGAGATAAGACAACAAGAATGCATCAATTGGCCCTTTGCAGAATTCAAGCTAGTGTTGAGACTGTGGTCTAAAGATTTTTTTTTAAGGTGGGGAATTTTGAGTGGTATCTGGAAATTTATCAGCGCTGTTAACCGATTCAATAATTTGAACTGGTTAATTAAATGCTCTTTTAACTGGTTCGTTGCCTAGCTGACAAAATAGCTTTTGAATAGTTTTTCTCACGTTCCTTGTTATACAACTCTGCTAGGCTAAATATTATCTGTTACAGCTAGCAATTCTCTGAATGCTACTTAAAAATAAGTTGCAGGGATCAAGGTCTGATAATTAAAGAACTCCCCTCTTTTTTCAAACTTGTTAAAGATAGTTTTATAAAACATTTAAAAAAAAATAGTGAGAGACATTTTGCAATGTCTAATGTTTAGCTAATTGAGATCTTGTATATGCCCTGTTTCACAAGCCTAAAATTAATGTGGCTTTTTTTCATATCTGTTCCCATCATTGTTTTTGCTGTTGGAACTTTTTTAATATTTTCACAAAGATAGGTTTGTGTCTCTCTATGTGTGCATACATATATCTGTAATTTCTACAAATCTCAGATTTCTTCTAAACTTGACAACATCATCTTTGTGTTTCTCAGATTAGCTCCAATTCTACTTCTCTAGAGGTAAAGTTTCCCCTCACACATATGAGCTAGTCATTTCTGACTCTAGGAGGCGGTGCTGCTCTCTGTTTCATTTTTTAAATATTTTTTAACATAGAAACAAATAAAAAACATTATTCATCTTGTGCTTTGTACAACATGTCTTTGTACAACGTTTTGTGTATCAGTACTTAAAATTACAAACATATTTATCAATTTTCCTTTCATTACATACACATCACCTTATTTTCCAAATAATAGCATTAATGTTTATCAAGTCAGTCTTTTTCCATAGCTATTCAATCTATAAAAAAGATATTAAAATTTTCCCCCCCATGAATTTCTGTTTTATAATATTACTCTCAATTATCTCTAGAAACCACTTTACCATTATAAAATACATATTCAGAATGTTTTCTCTTTCTAAAACCAAAAGTTCGTCCAAATTTTCCATTATCTATGTGTCTCATTGTTAATCTAGTTCAGCGTTTTTCAACCACTGTGCCGTGGCACACTAGTGTGCCGTGAGATATTGTCTGGTGTGCCGTGGGAAAAATTCCAATTTCATCCGTAACATGCGGCTTCGGCTCACAAATATGAACAATTATAAAATACTTTATTATTTCATAATAAAGTAATTATAAAATAATTTTTATGTATTTATTTGATTCCTATTCAAGAGAATTACTTTATATATAGTCAATATAGACACAGAGTTAAATTTTTTTAACATTTTCTAATGGTGGTGGTGTGCCTCGTGATTTTTTTCATGAAAAAAGTGTGCCTTTGCACAAAAAAGGTTGAAAAACACTGGACTAGTTAATATACACTGTGTTCTTTCTAGAGCAACCTCATCTCAAATTGTTATGGTATCTAACAATCCTAGGAAATAACTTCTATACTTAGGAATTCTTTTTTTTAAATAAATATATATGATATCCCTTAGGTCTTTCTTTTTTCCAACCATTGATAAAACATATTTCATATTTCATAGAATTGTTCATTCTCCTGCTCTCTAATTTCAAATGTTAATCTGCTCATTTCTGCACATTCCATAGTCTTACGAATAACTTCCTCTTGTGAAAGTAATTTCATATCCATTCCTTCTTGTTTTAATTCCTGGATAATTTTGAGATCACCCCCTGAATTTAATAACTCGGAATATTTGATTGTTCGTTCCTTTTTATATATTGTTGCATATAAAAATGCTTCAATAGTTGATACCCAGACTGGTATTTTAAGATAATACAATCTCTTAATCTTTTCCCAATTTAAAATCAATATTTTATGTTTTATGTAGTGGTTTTATAGCTCTAGTTAACCTTGTTTCTCTCTGTTCTCTGGTTTCTAATCCTGGTAAAGCCTCTCTTTCTGTAGCCACTCCACCTACAGCCCTCTAGTGGCTCTTCTAGCCTTGTTGGCAATGGATCAGCTCATCTCTGTTTCAAAGCCAAAGAGCCAGAGCTGTCCGAAGATGTCTCTGTGATCATGTGGCCAGCATGACTAAACACCGAAGGCACACGGAACGCTGTTACTTTCCTACCAAAGATGGTTCCTATTTTTCTACTTGCATTTTTACATGCTTTTGAACTGCTAGGTTGGCAGAAACTGAGACAAGTAACGGGAGCTCACTCCATTATTTGGTGCTAAGGATTTGAACCGCCAAACTGCCGACCTTTCTGATCGACAAGCTCAGTGTCTTAGCCACTGAGCCATCACGTCCCTTTTTAGTCTACTCCTCTACTCCTTAGCATAAACAACAACATTCTTATCAGCACTGCTTCTCTTAGCATATATAGAAGCATAATGATTCCTCTTAGCATACACAACAACATTCTAAAGAGAAAGATGGACAAAAGAAGCATCCAGCACATAAAGCTATAAGCAGAACAAGGCTGA